>OY744518.1:117373909-117388909 GCA_963556195.1 Sepiola atlantica
TATGATTGAGAGGTTTAGGGTCCGATCCCAGTCTACCCACACCATTTTTTTTAAAGTGACCTAAACATACATCGAATGGATAGGACGAGGGGGCAGTGAAAAGACAGCTTTTGCCCGAGCAACCGAGGAAGAGCTGCATTGCTTAACATTTGCCTACCGGGGGGAAGGAAGGCAAATGAGCCGGGTTATTTTAAATTCAACGTTATTATGTAGTAATTTGAAAATAAATCAATGTAATACGTAGTAATTTTGCTGAATCATGACGTCTTCTTCTTGTTATTCTTGTTATTCTTGTTGTTCTTCTTCTTCTTCTTAACTATTGTGAATACCATCATCTCTTTTCAAACACACATGGTTTATTAATGCTCTGCAGACCTCCTTGTGTGTTTCAGTAGTGCTCAGGAGGCATACTAATTTTTCTTTTCTCTTCCTTCACAAAAAAGGGGATTTTTATACAAAGATAACGGGAGAAATTGGTTTTAATAGTGCTCTATATGCCTCTTTAATTTTAAAAGTGCTCATTATCATAGATAGGGCGGGTTTTTAATTAAAAAGAAACATTCTGGGGGAAATAACGGTACCGGGGAATGGGCAGAAAGACTCTTACACCCGCAAAATTGGTTTCATTTTTTTTCATATTACACAATATATATTTATCTTACGTGCCTAAACTAAAATGTACATTCGTTATATATGGTCGAATTTCAGTCACATTTGACTCCGCACGAGGGCAGAGTTTGACACAACGTAAATTCTTACTGTGACGAAAATCAATCAACATAAATACACATTTACGCATTCTACAAGGATTTGCTTTCAATGACGGACGAGAAAATAGCTAACAACCGGACCGAAACAATGAAATAGAGGGATAGAGCTCTATCCCTCCATTTCATTCTCTCCAAATATGATCTGAGGTTAAGATCGGATTCTAACTCTGCCTGATGAGATCTCAGTTTATAATAACTGTTGATCGATAACATCGACATGCCAGTGTCGCAGATTTTGTACATGTCTGTGTAAATAAAATTATCATATATAAAGCTCTATTTTGATATTGAGCACTTTTTATAAACCCAGTTAAAATTCTCTGGATTACCACCTTGTGGATATTTTTTACCTGGATTATTACCATTATATATATATATATATATATATATATATATATATATAATATCTTTTTTTTGAAAAAGCCATAACAATGGTGGTGTAAAATAAATAAAATTTATGTTAATCTTAGCTTTCGAAAATATACTTCTCATTTTCAAAGAGTGTTTTTCTTTTCTTCTTTTTTTTCTTCATCGTCCGATGGAAATGGACTTTTTGGTCAGAAAATCACGTTATGTCTGTAGGCGAGGTGATGCCGGTTTGAATAACACCACCATTGTTATGTTTTTTTCAAAAAAAAAAAAAAATACTATTACGAAACAATGGTTTAAAAAATATGTCTAAATACCCTTTCTTATATATATATATATATATATATATATATGTAAGTAAATTACGTGTACAACAGAATGGTAGGATTAATTTTAGAGGTAGCATTATTAAAATCAATAAACAGACGAGTGGGGAAAAAAAAAAAAAAAAGGAAAATTGTTAAAATTACCTTAAGGCCTTGTCGTCTGACCCTCTGAGAGGAAACGTCAGAATGGTAAATTAAAAACTAAAAGTCGAATGAGAAATGAAGGGGGGAGAAAAAAAAATAATAAAACTTATTTCAGTTGGAGGAAACGAATGAGAAGGGGGAAAAAAAAAAAAAAAAAAAAAAAAAAAAATTAAATCTCTCAACGTTATGGTGGCTTTGAATCATTAAAAATCTCCAACTGATGTTTCAAAATCTTTTGTCTACACAGGCTAGGTCGATAGTTGTTAATGACTAGCGCCTCAAGAATATTGAGATGGTAGTTCGACCTGGCACTGTGTAAAACAGAAAACCACCCATCGGAATACCTGTCAGAACAACTATTTGTACTAACGAGGTGATTACCGATGGCTGATTCCTGTGCCTGGAAGTTCCCGGATGATCTCGAAACCTTGTGTAGGCGAATATCACGTGGTATGTGTTGGGATATTCTAAATTCTAATCTTTGGGATGTCTTGCCAACGTAGTCAGCTCCACACTGACACATGAATTTATAAACTACAGAATTCTTTTGAATGGCTGGCAAAACATCCTTACGAAAAGAAGAGAAAAAGGTTCGAGTCGTGTAAACTACCCTCAACATGGTTGCCGGAAAACAACGTTGAGTAGAAGAAGAAATCCTTTTAACAATGTCAAGGCCGTCAGAACCCAACCAAGGGAGTTTCAAATAAATAGGGCAACGTGACGGGCCAATAAATTTACCACCATTAAATAAAGCAACTTTACGTGCAATGGTGCCTTTTATAGTATTGATGGGATATCCATTGGCAAGAAAAATATTAGTAATCTCACCAAGTTCTGCATCGAGTCGTGTTGGTGAACAAATCATAAGAGCTCGATGAGTGAGAGTACCAATAAGATTTATTTTTCTTGCTCTTGGGGCGAAGGAAAACCAATTTAGATAAAGGCCTGTAAATGTTGGTTTTCTATACACACAGGTTTCAAATGATAAACCAGATTTAGACACCAAAACATCGAGGAATGGTAAGGAACCACAATCCTCGACTTCCATAGTGAATTGCAACGATGGATGCAAGTCACAAAGAAGAAGGAGAAACTGTTCAGCATCACTCCGAGAGGGAAAACAAGCAAAAGTGTCATCAACGTAACGTGTGTAGAAAGCCGGCTTGGTCACTTTGGAAAATAATTGGTTTTCCAAGAATCCAACGAAAATGTTGGCTAGCGATGGACCAAGAGGGCTACCCATGGATATACCATCAATTTGCCGATACATTATATTATTGAAACTGAAGGAAACTGATTTAGTAGCAAGTTCCATCAGTTCAACAAAAATTCGTTCAGGAAACTGTGGAGACTTTAAGGGGCCGCGGTAAAGATAATCTGCACATATACCAATGGTTTCATCCAAAGGTACATTGGTAAACAGACTACTAATGTCAAAGGAAGCCAAGAACTCGGTGTCCTTTGAGAGAGATAATTTGTGTATAGAAGACACAAATTGGAAGGAATCAGAGATACAATAGTCCGAATAAAAAGTAAGTACGGGCTTAAGAATATCAACTAACCATTTACCAAGTGCATGTTGTGCAGAACCCAACATTGATAGAATAGGCCGTAAAGGAACGTTAGGTTTATATATATATTGGGGGGGGGGGCTTTTTAAATTTCTATAAATAAATATATTTCTATAAATAAATATATATATATATATATATATATATATATATATATATATATATATATATATTAATGAGGAAAGTCATAAAATTTTGTCAAGTTACCCTCTAGTGTAATAGCGATAATAAAATGATTTTGAAACGCGTGTAAACATTGTTAAGTTTTGATTTCGGAGCATGATTAAAACATTTCAAATATTAATTATGTCATAAATTTAGTCATTTATTGAAATATATATATATATATATATAAAATTATATCTCCTTATAAAATGTTATGTTGATACATGAAATAGTAATATATATATATATATATATATATATATATATATATCTATATATATATAAAATTATATTAAAATAAACATAGTTGGAGTATCCGACAATTGTTTCAGAGCTAACAAGCTCCTCCTCAGGTATGTTACTGGTGAATTAAAATGAATTAATTGTCGGACAATTGTCGGATACTCCAACTATGTTTATTTTAATATAAAAGCTCTAATATATATTGAGCACTTTTGAAAAATAATGTTTTTGTTTATTTAGTTAATATTTGAACTTAATTAATTAATAAATTATATATATATATATATTTCATGTATCCACATAAAATTTTATAACGAGATATAATTTTTTATGTATCAATTTTCAGTATTTACTTCAACAGTGCTCGATACGTAAGTAGAGCTGGGTAGTAAGCTATGAAAATATATTTATGGCAATTAAGCTACACAGAGGCTCCCGCGTTTCATGCCTGGGGGGAATCTTCAGGCATGGAGTTACTTTTGCCGGGTGTAATATATATATATATATATATATATATATATATATATATATATATATAATGTATATATATAATGTATATATATATGTATATATATATATATATATATATATATGTATATATTTAAATATATATATATATATGTATGTATGTATGTATGTATGTATGTATGTATGTATGTATGTATGTATGTATGTATATTTTAATGAGGAAGATTTACACCAAAAGTTCCAATTGTAATTAGATTGACATTTACTTTCAGTTAATTTTCTCTTTTTTAAATGTTTTTTTTATTTTTAATATCGCCGATTCAAACGTTATTTTATATAAATATGAATATTAGCGCGAACACTGGAGAAGCATATCTCTTTAACCATCATTTTTGACGGAGTGCCTACACTCGAGTCTAATGTACCTAAACCACTGAAGAAACCCGTAGAAATGCTTTAGCTACGATTATCCATCTGTTTCTGCCCAGTTGGGACGACGAAAAGAAGGAGCGGGCCGCCTTCAGTGTACCCCTCCCTCCCGGCTACGCGAAACCTACGAGGCTGAACGATTAAGGTGGAGTGTGGGTGGTGGAGTGTGGGTGGTGGAGTGGCTGTGTTTAGTGCACAGAGTGCACTAGTGAATAAGACGGGGGAGACGGAAGAATTTCTCATAGAAATAAAAACCGCGGAAACTGACAAAAGGGGGGGGGGGTGCGTGGGATGGGAAAGATGCGAAAGATGCGAATAGATCGAACGGGGAAACGAAACATTTAAAAGGGAATCCCGAGCGTCTGCTGCATAACAGGGACAGGGAAGGGGGAGGGGGGAGATAAACGACCTTCCTCGGGATAACTGAACTTTCCGGCTTTTAGGAACGGCAATGAGTAGACGTGGTTTCAATAATGCAAGAGGAACGACACGAGCACATAACAAACACGTGGTTCATCCAATTAAACAAACTGGCAGTTTTATCAAATCACTCCCACGTCCAATCGGGTGTTTATTTTTAGTTTTGTTTTGTTGATGATGGTGTGTGTTTGTCTTTTGTTTTTTGTTGGGTTTTTTTTTTCGAGAATGATTTTGACATCGAAAACCGTCGCAAAGAAGTAGCCCTAACGCGATGGATTTAAATAACATAGCTTTTAACGGCCCAAAATACGTAGATAAAATACGGTTTTGAGACGGGAATGATTCTATGAAAATAATACCAACGAACTTTGTCAATATTTTTTATAATGACTAGCATAGTTATCCGGTGTTGTCCAGGAAGGGGTGTATATATATATATATATATATATATATATATATATATATATATATATATATATATATATATATATATATATATATATATATATATATATATATATATATAAAAACTCTTCTATTTTGTTGTTTATACCCACCACCCCGCTTCCTGGACAACACCGGATAACTATGCTAGTCATTATAAAAAATATTGACAAAGTTCGTTGGTATTTTCATTGAATCATATCATATATATATATATATATA
This sequence comes from Sepiola atlantica, assembly GCA_963556195.1. NCBI lineage: Eukaryota > Metazoa > Mollusca > Cephalopoda > Sepiida > Sepiolidae > Sepiola > Sepiola atlantica. The sequence goes on from OY744518.1 coordinate 117,379,481, forward strand.
TATATATATATATATATATATATATATATATTACTATTTCAAGTATCCACATAAAATTTTATAAGGAGATATAATATTTTTATGTATCAATTTTCAGTATTTACTTCAACAGTGCTCGATGCGTAAGTAGAGCTAGGTAGTAAGCTATGAAAATATATTTATGGCAATTAGGCTACATTAGGCATTTTAGCCTGAAGATTCCCCCGGGGATCAAAAGTGGGAGCCTCGGTGTAGCCTAATAGCCATAAATATATTTTCATAGATTACTATATATATATATATATATATATATATATATATATATATATATATATATGTGTGTGTGTGTGTGTGTGTGTGTGTGTGTGTGTGTGTGTGTGCACGTGTGTGTGTGTGTGTGTATAACATGCATGCAGTATAGATAACAGCCGAGAAATCGAAAACAAACAAAATATACAACAAATAACATTTACCAAATGCAAGAAATTTTAAGTTTTTACCGACCTGCATATTTTTAAAGTTCTGAAACTATTTTGATATTTTTTTTTATTCCAATATAAGATTCTATCGACATCTGTTTTTTTTTTTTAGGGAGTCCGAAAGAAGTTAAGCATTTCCAAGGTGATGGACAATCGCTAGATTGCATTAATGATCCAAACTTGTTTGCGAAGAGCGGGAAAAGGCTGATGCGGCGATAATTTTATGGGTCACTTCTTTCACCAGAATTTTTGAAAACTGGTACTACAGAGGCAATTTTGCAGCTATCAGGGTAGCAAGATTCAGCAATGTATTTTTTTATCGATTTTGGAGAGGACATAGGCCAGCTCAGCAGAGCAATTTTTATCACTATAGCAGGGATAAGATTACATGCTTTAAAGTGGTCAATGTTTTGTTATGATATCTTGAGCATGGCTAAGGGTGATGATCATATCATCTAGTGTGGTTTATGTCCGCAATGAGAACTTTGGAAGAGAGTGGTTTGAGGAGTCCAATGTGGAGTTTCAAACGAACCGCTGGACAAGGAGTTCGGCTTTATTTGTTGCCGTGCAAGCGATATGGTGGTGGTTAAGTCGCAGGGGAATTGTTGATTGCCCACTGTTAACCACACTATTGTATATTTTCAGAAATCGCGAGTTCCTAATTTCTGCGACTCAATGCATTTTCTGGTCACCTTGGTATACATACTTTTAGCTGTTTATAAAGATAGCGACTATATTTTTTCGGCTTAGTTTTAATTTCTGTGTTTCGCGCGTACGATAAAATTCTCTATAACTTACCGGTGTTAGTGTACTTTCTTTTTTATACTGAAACAGGGTTTAAGTAAAAAATAACTATGCCGAAATCCAAATAAATAATTTACGTGACTGAAATAGAACCAGAAAAAGTATTTTTCGACTGCGCCACTGTTGTATCAATGAACCTATATTTTTTTATACAATCAAAGTCAAGGTTACATTTATTCATTCATTCCAAAAAGATTAACTGCAGGAATATCAATCAAAAACGTAAAATAATGACTGAACGGAATGCTGAATGGGGAGACGAGATGAATGGAGTGCGGACAGACAGGTCTGATGAATGAAAGATTTGAATCAACGAGCAAGAATTCCGATTGGTTGAACCAAAATGTTTTGAGCGTTTAGATAATGGGAAGTGGGGGGGGAGAGGAGGAGACGGTAGTAAAAATGCTGCTTTGTGTGATGGGGATTGGAATGATGAGAGATAAACAAAACAATGAGGGACAAGAAATTAAGAGTGAGGAGGGGGTAAGAAAAAAGGGATTATAAGGATAAAGCGGGAGGCTGAGTGCGGTGGGGGGCTAGGAAAAGGTTTTATTGCTGTAACGGGGTACAAAAAGCAAGAAAAAAAGAAGGAAGTAATTTTTACAAGAACGGATATTCCGAAGAGGCGCCGATTACATCTGCGCGTCTCGCGATGAAAATTCTATTTCAAATTTAAGTGTGACAGACCGACGAAAATGTTATTTCAAATTTAAGTTTGACAGACCGACTGAAGTATTATTTAAATTAAGGTCTTACAGATCGACGCAAATGTTATTTCAAATTTAAGTGGGACAGACCGAGGAAAATTTGATCTTAAATTTAAGCGTGACACGCCCCCCCCCTCCCCAAAAATGCTATTTCAAATCTAAGCGTGACGAACAGATAAAAATATTATTTCAAATTTTAAACACACCAACGAAAATATTGTTTAAATTTAAGCGTGACAGATCGACTAAAATGCCATTTCTAATTTAAGTGTGAAAGACTGAATGAAATTATTTAAATTTAAGTGTGACAACCCGACGAAAATTCTATTTCAAATTTAAGAGTGACAGACCGATTAAAATGTTGTTTTAAATGTCAGCATGACAGACCAACGAAAATACGATTTCAAATTTTAACGTGACAGACCGATTCAAATATTACTTAAATTTAAGCGTGACAGACCGACAAAAATGTTATATCAAATTTAAATGTGACACATTGACAAAAATGCTATTTCAAATTTAAGCATGACAAACTGACAGAAAATGTTATTTCAAATTTAAGCGTGATAGACCAATGAAAATTTATTGAAATTTTAAGTATGACAGACCAATGATAATGTTATTTAAAATTTAAGCGTGATAGACCAATGAAAATTTTATTGAAAATTTAAGCATGACAGACCAATGATAATGTTATTTAAAATTTAAGTGTGTCAGGCCGACGACACTGGATATTCAATTATTTCCAGATAGTCCAGTCGTGGCCATCGTGATCGTAATCAGGCCTCTTCACTGAGTCGAGATTTTCTGGTGATGTCATTAATAGTGGTTTTTACTCCCGGACCGGAAGTACTTCCGGGGTTTTTCGAAAAATAAAGATGTCTTCGCCGTGTGTTGTTCCATATTGGGAGGGGAATTGTAAAAATGGCCCCAAAGTTAATGTTTTTGCATTTCTAAAAGATAAGGAACTATTTCCGACTTGGATACATTTTATTAAGCGAAATGACTTCAGTCCTACAAAATATAGCAAGGTTTGTGAAATGATGTTTTTAAAACTTTATTAACTAGTAAATATATGATCTCTCTGGTCGCATTACGTTTCAAAAATGTGACTGACGGACGAAAAAAATCTGTATTTATATGATAATTTTTAAAAAAAGTTAATTTTATAAATAAAATCAAAGTAAAATAACTTATTTATGGGTGTCAAGCATGAACGTAGACACCACAATATTTTATAAATAAAATAAAGTAAAACCGAACATTTTTAATAGCAGCCAACTGAACGAAAGAGGGATCAACAAAAATATTCAACAAATAAATATTACCAAAGGCAAGATTCTACTAATCTGGATAACTTTATTTGTGTTTTAACTTATTTTAAAGATATTTTTCTTCAAAACAAACCTGGTGGCCACCTGTTCAGTTAGAATGGAAAAAATGGCTGAAATTACAGAGTTTCGATAATCGCTCAAAAACGAAAATTAAACAAAATACAGCTAGAACGTTACATTTTCCCACTATTGGTGACTTTTATTGAATGTGTTTCGAACACTATTTTGTTTACTTTTCGATTTTTCATCAAAAAGAAGCGAAAGAAAATAATAGAAAATTACAACATGGCCGCCAGCGATTAAGGCATCGCATAAAACTTCGATTTCCAAGCCTTAAAAAATAAATTAGAATTTTATTTCGGGATAAAAAATACAATGTAAGACTAATTAATAAATTTCATCCAAAATGTGTGTGAAAATCAAACGAAATTATCGAGATATTCAAACTTTAATATATTGTAAATACACTGTTCGCTTTGCAAAAACAAAAAAAAACAATTTTAATTTATTTCAATAAATGTTCTATTAATTAAATATTTTGAATTCTAGATTTTGTAATTTTCTTATCTTAATTGACAACATGGATTAAAGAAAATTCAAAAATGTAATCAAAATAGCCACCAGATTTTTACAAAAGTTTGATTAAAAAAATAATTCTGCACAAGTAACTTTATTGTTTGTTTGTATTTAAATTATTTGTTTTAATTTAATTTGTTTTATTTTTTGGTAATTTATCGTTTGTTTTCATTTTTGAACTAACTTATCGTTCGATTTTATTTAAATTTATTTATTGTTTGTTTACATTTTTAAATTATTCATAATTCGTTTGTTTATTTGATTGTTTGTTCCCTAAATTCATAAACAATTAACTATGTATTGGTAATTTTTTTCAAAATTAATATTGAATAAAGATCAGTTTCAGTATAAATCGAATCGCGTTCCTTTCTTTTTCTCTTTTTAAATGAAATTTTAAAAGCTTTTTTAAGCTATCATTCATTAGATATGTGCAAATATTAGAAAACCGCATTGTATTATTTCTGCAATGTTATTTAATTCGAGAATTTAAGAGTTATATTGATTTTACTAATACGGAATTTAGGGGGGTCGTAACATATAAAAACTATATTTTAAAAGATTTTTCCTTATTTTTAACATCTACGATGCTTTATTTTCATTAAAAAATACATTAATGCATTCTTTTAGTACCCTGTTATATAACTTTAGTAAAATAAGTTTTTGTTTACACAAAATAATATATTTTCACTGGGATTTCTAATACAGTAATGTGTTAATCATATTCTGTGATCGTTAATTAATAAATACTGAAAGTTTCATTAAAATTGGTGGATTTCCTGAATTTTTATGAGTATTTAAGTGAAGAGAAGAGGTTAAAATGCCCATAGTCTGACTGTTCGACAGCTTTCGTTTATAACTATACAGCATGACGTAATTTTTCAGTTAACAGGCCTTAGTTTACTATTACGATGGGCACGGTCCAATGGAGATATTTACACACTCCATTGTATCGCATTGTATAGTAGCCGCCTCCCAGCAGAACCTTACAACTGGATGCCAGATGGCTCACACTCTCTACTTCTGTGTGGCAGAACCTGCACTTGTTGTCGTTGCTGAGGTCACTCATCTTCTTAAAAGCATTGGTCATCAAGACTTGATCTTGGGCAGCCATAACGATCCTCTCGTGGTCATAGTGAAGCGACCCTCTTTTGAGCTAGGGCACACCCAAATATGATTAGCTGTTAAGTGCCTTATCTCCTTCGCCAACAAAACTCAGCACTGATACCTCCGCACTAATTTTTATTACCTTTATTTAAATTGTAAGTAAAAGTCACCAAGTTATGCACATAGCAAAGACTTGAGCAAGTAAAGTGGTCGCTCATAGGTGAGGGCGACCCGACGGCTTCCTTTTCAGGAGCTACTACACCGAGGTGTAGGAGGTGCGCCATTCCTTTTCCAGGATTACTCCACTTACCCTTGACCCCACCTTATAATGTTGAGTGTTTCGCAAGGGAGCATCAAGTGCCATTTTAAAAAGTCTTTGGTATGACTCGACCGAGAATTGAACCCCAGTGTCCCAGCCCATTAACGAACAGTCTAAACATGCCAAAGGAGCTTAATTCTACAAAATAAACTTTTCTGGGTTCATAACTTTATTTGTACAATCTCTAATATTAAACCTTTTTATCATCGCGGTAGGTTTTCGATTTCTTTGAAGCGTGTTGTGATCCGACGTTTTGCATTTAATAATAGATTAAATCATGCTCCATTATTATTGGCCCAGTCTGCGGCGATTGGTCCCTTTTTATTTCTTATCTTTTTCTTTTTGCTGGGGATGGGGCATCCTACAGGATGCCAGACATTAATCCGCATTTCAGAGACTCCAACCGAGAGATCTTTTTATGATGCTAACTGGCTCTTTAAACGCATGTATTTGGATCTTGCACTTGGTTCACCGGTTATATTCGCCAGCTAATTTTTTGAAATTCTTTTTCCTGAGCCCGGTAGCTACTATGATTACTGGAATAATGAAGATCTTCCTAAGGTTCCAGTTTCTTTTCATGTCGTACATGAAGTCTTGGTATTTAGTTATATTCTCCCTCTCAACTCTGTTTAAGTCAGCATCATTAAGGACACAGACTTCAACTAGAGTTGCTACTCTCTCTTTCTTGTCCCATATCACTATGTCAAGTTTAACAGCTCCGTTTTCTAGGTATGTAGCTGTAGGAATTGCATAGTCACTTGATGTTTGTGTATGGATCTGAGTATTTATTTACTCCTCTCCAGGAGTTAGGCACAAGGCCAGTTTTATCTTACTCCTACAAGTGAGATGTGACCCAAGGTCGGGTCGGGAAAGTGGGGTTTGAAAAGCCAGCACTCGAGAGGTGAGCACTCTGGCCATTAAAAATTGCCTGGGCAGCCCCGTCGGCATTCCCCGGTAGGGGCACCTCAGACAGTAGGCAATAAACTTACTCCTCCCCAAAGAGGGGAGGCAAAGCATGGGAGGGTGGACCTCCTAGAACTGCACAGGACAGACCCATAGACCGGCGTAAATCAAGCCCCGAAGGCCAAGACAATACCAGTCTATGGGGTGCAGTATCCATCGGAACAGATACTACACTTTGATCTTGAGTAGCTAATGGCAAAACAAGCTGAAATTGAGATGAATTTTCTAACCTGGTGGGCCATGGCTTCCCTGTGAGGGAGAGACAAAAAACGACTTGGATATTGTGCCAGGCACGTAGCCAGACTTCTAACTTAGGGGGGGGGGGGCAAGGCATTTTTAGGGGGAGGGGCAAGGCATTTTTAGGGGGGGGGGGCAAGGCATTTTTAAGAGGGGCAAAACTAATATTGATATTCTAATATGAGTGACGTTTTGGTTCAGTGTGTGCGTGTACTGATATATAAATATAAATAAGTAGATACAAAATTTCAATTTCTTTTATATAATCTAAATATATTGTTGTGTATTTCGGTAGGTACATGTAAATAACAACATCAGCATAGTAAAGCACATAAAGCATAGTAAACACAGTAATAATAACATAAAGTTCGTAAAATAAGGTAGCTACTTGCTAGCTCTACAGAATTCTATTATAATCTTCTATTTGTACGTGGGGTTTATACCCTACTAATGCTGTTTTTTTCTTTCAACTTCATCTCGGGTGAAATCTGGGATTTTTCTCTATGTTAATTTCAAAAATGTTGAATGTAACATTCACAATTTTTTAAATCAATAGTTGCAACTGACAACAAAAAGAAAAAAACGTATTTGAGATTCGTGATAAAATACAAAAATAATTTTTTAAACTAATTCCCACTTTCATTTGAAAATAATTTAGGTTGCTAGTATTCATTTCTATCTTTTGAATGAAGACAACACTTTCTTTTATAAATTAAAAAAATATCTTTTAAAGAAGCTGGCAGAACAACAACGTGAATTCATTTTGTGTTTAGATTATATCATTTGAATTATAATTATGAAATTGATAATTTATGATATTAAATAGTGTGAATTAACAATATTTAAAAGTATATATTTGGTAAGTTGACAAAAAAAAGACAGATACACTGACAATCTTTTTCACCAAGCAGGAAACAGGTGAAAAGCATCGAGGCTTTGTTTCCCTCACCACTTGATCTGAAACTAGCGAAGTTATGTTTGAGTTTGAGAATACGTACATTTTAATTTTTTTTCTTTTTACAAGGTAACATAAATTTAAATCATATTTAGATGTTATTATGGTCAATAGATTTATTTTAACTGGTAGTTTAAAATCCGTAAATATTTATTATGGTATCATTAGTACCAGGAATGGGAAATTAAGTTTTAAACAAAATAAAATCCAAAGAAGCGTTTTTGAAATCGGAAATTATGTTAAAAATTGGTGGGAGGTCCCCTCTTGGTGGGTGGCCCTTGGCCCTTTAATCCGGCCCTGCTGTAAAATATATTACACAAAAGTAAATACTGGTTCATAATGAAGAAGTATAGTTGACTAGGAAATATAAGAGTATTTATATTTATAATATTTTTGGATCACAAATTTCAGGGGGTGCAAATGTAATTGCAGGGGGGGGGGCTTGCCCCCCCCCCTGGCACCCCTCTGGCTACGTGGGGGTATTGTGCTAGTGATAATGGACACTAACTTCAACTAGGGTTGATACTTTCTTCCTCTTATCCCATATCACTACATCAGATTTAACAGCTCGGTGTTCTTAAGTATGTTGCTGTAAGAATTGCATAGTCACAGTGAATGGTGTATGACTGATTTCAAACCGTTACTCCCTCACTTTAATGCTCATATTTTAACGTAACTTTGCTGCTGGTTGAATGATAGACATTTTAATTAGCATAAATAACTTGAAACTGTTTTATTTATTCTTAGAATGTATATACTGTAAATCTTTTAAAGATTTTATTCTCTGACTGGAAATTTTACCTCCAATAAAAGACCCTAAATGTTAAACCTCTCGGCCTGTTATAGGAGGGAGGGCCTGTGGACGAGTGGTTATAGCACTTGTCTTTGGGCTGGACGACCCGGGTTCTGATAACTCCCTCTGTCCACCCAGCAGTAAATGGGTACCTGACTAAAACTCAGGGAAGGTTCAAGGCAGCGGAAGGAGAGGGATGGGCTCCGCCTTCCATATGCTGTGCCCTAGACACGGTGATTCTTAACAAATCACCGCCGCTACGGCCATGGGCAGTGTGCGATGTCGGCAACGACACTCGTGCGCGTCCAGGCTATGCGACCTTTACCATTACCTGTTATAGGGGTGGCCTTAGTATAAACACTATTTTCTTGAAATAACTTTTGCAATATTTTTAGGTTTTCTTTACATATTGACAGTGTTGTTTATTCGAGAAATCACACGTTTCCTTTTTGTTTTAGTTAAAAAAAACGTGTTGTTGAAGAACTCGATAATTGGTTGAAGACATTGTTTCGTCTGACTTGTTAAAAATCTGAATTTCATTTCTGTTTTATATATTCTTAGAAAGTATGTAATGCATATACATTTTTTTAAAGATTTTCTTTTCTGACTAGAAATGTTTTCCTTCAGTAAAAAAAAACTCCGAAATGTTATATCTCTTGGCCTGTTATAGGGGTGACCTTGGTTTTATAAACACATGGTGACTACAAGCAAACAGAGCTTTGTGATAGTCCTATACTCTACAAATCTACCTTTACCAATAGGCGACTGTGCCTTAGTCTTTTGACTAGCAGTAAAGTGTTGTATCTGTTCTGATACTACACTTTATCTTTTCTGTACTCGGTGAGTGAAGCAATTTAATTTTTTCCCCCAATCCAGAGTTCCTCTTTTGGGGAAGCTTGATTTTCCTGACACTAAAAACCAACATTGTGTTTAACATTGCCCTCGTGTGTGTAGGAGGTAGTAACTAGGGACCTTAAACAACTCAAAACAACAGTGGAAAACTTTGTTATGCTTTTTGTTAGAAATAACAACATCGGATACTCTTTGATCAATTCAAATCAATTCGTTTAACGATCAAAATGCTATTTCAAATTTCAACCCGACAGGCCGACAAAAATGCTATTTCTGCTTTGAGCTTAACAGACAAACTAAAATGCTATTTTCAATTTCAACGTGACA
>OY744518.1:117393909-117456409 GCA_963556195.1 Sepiola atlantica
ACTCTGTTTGTTATTCGCCAAAACTCGTGGGAACCAAGTCTCTGCTCAGCTTCTCTACACTTAACAAATTGCGCATTTCTTTAACCCTTTTGGTTTGGAACATCTATTTCGTTGAAAGCAATTGAAATATTGGTTTCTGTGAGAAATAGCGGTGGCACATTCTGAGGTGTACCACGGCTGGAAGTTTTGTTTCTGTTGGAATTTCATGAAATTCCCAGAGAAACTAACTAAATCCAAAATATTGCAGACTTAACATTCGTTGGAAAATTCATAAATAAAATTATAATAGTAAGTAAATAAAATAAAAAGGGGAATTAAGTATCTAACAGTGAAACAAAAACAGGAGACCTTCACGTAAGCGTCTAATATTAACACGGGGATCATCAGCTATTTACCATGTAACTGTTTCGGAGATTTTAAAAACAGGACAGTTATAATATTCATGGCTCTCCAATGGTACTGATCAAACTACCATTTCCCCAATAATCAAGTGTCGAAATAATTCAGCTTAAAATTTCACTAATAAATAAATAAATAATAATAATAATAATAATAATAAAATAATAATATATTACCCTTAAGACTACCGTGTAATATGGTAATTTGCATATCAAATAAAATTAATTATAACAATAAACACTACACCCAAGAACCATTCTGCGATATGGTAGCTAGCAATAAAATTATATAGGAATTAAAGTTGCATTAAAAAAAAAAAAGCTTAAGTACCTTAGGTACCAGAACGGCAAGTATATATATATATATATATATATATATATATATATATATATAACATTCCATCATACTTTTTTGTCCCGCAGTTCTAAAGTGAAGCCAGTTACATTAGATTTTATCGCGGTCTGAACATTAACATCTAAGAGATCTGTCTTACTTAAGAGTTGCAAGGTCATGAAACACCTGTTATGAGATGAGTTATTAGTATATATATATATATATATATATATATATATATATATATATATATATATATATAATATCATTATTATTTCATGTATCCACATAAAATGTTATAAAATGATATAATCTTTTGTGTATCGATTTTCAGTATCTACTTCAACATTGCTCAATACGTGAGTAGAGCTAGGTAGTAAGTTATGAAAATATATTCATGGCTATTCAGCTACACATAGGCTTCCACGTTTCATCCCCGTAGGAAATTTTAGCCTCACGGTCCCCTACAGGAATGAAACGCGTAAGCCTCTGTGTAGCTTAATTGCCATAAATATGTTTTCATAACTTACTATATATATATATATATATATATATATATATATAGAGAGAGAGAGAGAGAGAGAGAGAGAGAGAGAGAGAGAGGGGGGGGGAAGAAAGAGAGAAATGTTTTCGCGTGTGATTATTACACGTATGATTTTACTGCAATTTAAAATGTGTTTTATGACAAAAAATAATGAATTTCTTCGCATTTAAAAAGTAAAAAAATAAGTGGAAAATATAAAATCATGTGAATTATACGTGTTGATATATTTTAATATTTGGAACAAACAAACAAACATCTGCTCTTGATCAAAAAAATTATTGTTTTGATAAAAAAACAAAATTATTAGCTTAACATTACCATCATCCACAACCTCCGTAGGTTCAAGAAATTCACGCTTTTGACCAAGAAAATGTGTCCCTTCTGTTCGATCTTAACTGCCTAACCATAACCCTAACCCTAACCACAAACAGATATGAACCTTCACAATGCATTGATAACTGAGCTTGTGTCCAATGAAAATCTCCGCAAATAAATCGCTCTAGATGACATACATGTAAATAAAACACCATATATTTGTAACTCCTTTCGGTCTAACTTTAATGTACAATAGTCAAATAAAATGAACGTCACTGTACGAAAGGGGTGATTCTGTTTAAAAGAAAGGAGGCAAATGATCCATATCTTCGTTCCGTTGTGATCTGAAGTCTTTTTCTTTTGTTATCGCCTCATTTATATCGTTTGCCGAGGATCTTCCTGTTTTCTATTTCATCATTCAGATCAGGGAGACTTTGGGTATCTCTGTAAAGCTGCCACGATTGATCTATTGAGCTTTTTTCGAGTTTACAAGATGAAAATGAAAGAACGTTCGTTCCGAGATGTTATAGATAGCAGAGGTCACATGATATGACTTGGATTTATGAAAAAGATTTTAAATAAAATATATCAACCGATCAAATGCATACGTTCTGGGGAGGGGGGGGGGGCTAGAGAGAGAAAAAAGTCCAAGTTTTAATAAAATAAAAATAAAATGTTTAATTAATGATGGGGTTTTATTTTGCCGGTACAAAATAGTTACGGTTAAGTAAAGGCTGCAACTTTTATAAATAATTAGACATCAGACACCTTTACGATTTTTTTTATTGCGTCTTTTCCCTTAGCATTTACAATCTTATTTTTAACTTTTCTTTCAGGGCAAAAATTGTAAACATAACTACATCTGAAATAATTTTCGACTAGCAATACATCTCCACACAGGCAACGCCGGGTGAATACCGCTGGTGTATATATATATATATATATATATATATATATATATATATATATATATATATATATATATATATATATTGGTACAGAAAAATTAGTACAACATTCGTACCGTCGGTTTCAAGCACAGAAGGACTTAGCCATCCGGCTCTCTTCAGCTTTTGTCAGAGATGACAACAGAAGCTGAAGAGAACCGGATGGCTAAGTCATTCTGTGCTTGAAACCGACGGTACGAATGTTGTACTAATTTTTCTGTATCAAAATAAATAAATAAATATTACGCTTTTAATTTTTAATTTTTTAACTTTAATTCTCAATTAATCGAGCACTCTACTGGGATTTTTCCTGCTATATTACAAAGAAGTTATATATATATATATATATATATATATATATATATATATATATATATATATATATATATATATATATGTAGGAGAGAGAGAGTGTGTGTGTGTGTGGGGTGTGTGTGTGGGGGGGGGGGGTGATCGTTTATGCGTCGGACATTGATGAGTCTGTTTCATATGTCGGTGTTACGCTGGTGACGGCGGTATTTCGCCACTTTCCATCAAGTGCAGCGACAACAACAACAACAAAAAACACTGACCTGACCGAAATACCGCTGTTATCCCGTTATTGCGGACACTCTTAGACATAAGGCATCGACCATTCTCATTTGTTGCGATGAAATTGGGAGGTGATTCGAGAGAGGAGGGCCTCCTGGGGCTGGCCGCGTCTAATTTGAACTTCTATTCAGGCACGAATGGCACGAATCTGGTGAAGATAATGTCATGATGTTGCGAACTGACATTTAGCACATAAAAAAGGGGAGCTGTTCGTATAAAGAAAAAAGTGGTTGTGGTAGTGCAGTGATTACAAAGCACGAACTCCTTATCACTCAGACGCCCCTACAGAGGGTGTCCATTGTCTCTCAATACAGAAGGAGGTCACTATAAATCTTGGGTTGCTGTTCCACAAATCTTGGAAAGGACACAATCAACTCCCCAAGTCCAACCTACTTTTTCTTCTCTTCCCACTTAACACCCCACTCCAACGTAGAGATGCACCTGTTTTTAGCCTGAAAAACGGGAAAATAGTCGGGGGTCTACAATTACCTAGGATTTCGGAGGACCTTAATAATCTACCTTTTTATCTCATTTTATTTGGTTGCTTTATTTTCTTGGGTTTTTTTTAGGAGGAGGATTAGTCATTCCTCTCCTTCATCATTCACACATCTGTACATATTCTTCTTGTAAATAAAATTTATCAAATGCTGGGGATTTCTTAAGTAGTCAACTCTATGAAGCGAATGTGGTATTGTGGTGAAAGTGTCTAGTTTGAGAGAATATTGCAGACCAACACAAATCCCACCCCGAAACTTATTGGGTTTGTGTCTAATTTGTTATGTAAATTTTTTAGCGAATAAATACTTGATCAACTCTTAATTTGTTGCATTTCAACCTTGTGTCATACATCCAGAAAACCAAGTTGCCGTCATTATAACAAAAACATATGAAAGTTCACAATTATTATTCATACATTGTTATTTGCTTGCTCTTGTACGTGCCCCCGAGTGATCCTTCTAGACTGAGGGTTTGTCGCCTGAAATCGAAGCTCGTTATTTATACCCTCAAAAAGGATTAAGTCAAGACAAAACTGTTGAAAGTCGAAGGGGATTTATTCAGCTTGATCTTCGTTACAAATCACTGACAAATCAGGTGGGAGGGGACAGAGAGAGATCGATAAGCACTGTTTAATCATATCTTGTCAGTCCATATCAATTTAACATGTTCATATGTGGTGTGTTTCCAAGGAACTAAACACTTCGCTTTCTTGCGCCATGTGACGTCAAATCATTTTCTATCAATTCCCACAGTCTAGTAATCATAACCTCAAGTTTAACAAGTTGACCCCGACCGAACTTTCATTTCCTGTTATTTTCAACTAACTAATTTATATACTGGTGGGTTTACTCGCCCAATATTTAACAGATTTAGAACAGGACGCCCCCCACCGAAACCCCGAAATTTATTGACCTTGTGCCTAGTTATTAATATTTGTTATGTAAATTTTATAGCTAATAAATGTTTGTTCCACAGATCACTCTCCAACATATTAATGGGAGAGCTTACAGTTGAAAGTTTATTAACTTCAAGTTGTATCGTTTGTGCGACCCTATTTACTTACCTCCCCACGAGGACAGAGTTAGACACAGGGTCAGTCTTTAATGTGGGGGTAAACCAGCTCCCCAAAAAGGGGCACTCTGGATTAGGGCAAAAATCAAAAATTGCCTCAGTTGAGAAGGGTTTCTTCTTCATAGACCGAGGACAGATTTATCATCATCATCATCATCATCATCATCATCATCATCATCATCATCATCATCATTTTCAGTTTGGGGTTAATGTCCGTTTTACATGCTTGCATGCGTTTGACGGCTGTAAGAAATTGACTTCCAAATCAAACTATCTTAGCCCAGGTCTTTATTTATCCCTCTTTCTGTCAAGTACATTTTTGTCACTTCCTCTCATGTATTCCTTTACTTTCTCTTATGAACTGAACCTGCTACCTTAACTATTGTAGATCTACTAACCGAAGAACAGATGGAGTGTAATATCAGAACAGATAATACACTTTGATCGTAGTCAAAAGGTCAAGGATTGTATGGTATGTGTGTTGTTTTACCTGTCAGCGTGTGTGTGTATTTATTATTCTATGCGTGTGTGTGTGTGTGTGTCTGCGTGCCCCCCACTCTCTCTCTCTCTCTCTCTCTCTCTCTCTCTCTCTCTCTCTTACTCTGTTCGTATGTTTTGACTACTTTGCATGTGCATTGTGCATATTCTATTGTAATGTTGTGCTTATAAAGCTAAAGGTTTTTGTCGAGCATGGCCTGCTACGTGGGTCACGTCACCATTTTATCATTTTTATTTTTTTTGCAATGTCGTAACCCCCCGACCCCCACCCCCGAAACACCTTCACTGCATCCGGTGTTTTGTTTTGTTTTGTTTATAAAATATCCAACTCTGAGCCCCGTTTGGCGGTGACAGCGGCCGGCGGCTCTTTTCGTCATCTGTTCGGTGAGAGACACCAAAGGAGCTGATCACGAATTAAACGGATTAATAACCGTCTCTGCAAAGACGTCCAGAAATCAGGTTATTTGGATGAAATTATATTTGGAACACACACGCCCGTACGCACACACATTATGTATATATATATATTTATATTTTTTTTATTTATATATATATATATATATATATATATATATATATATATATATATATATATATATATATATATAAATATATATATATATATTTATTTTTATTTATATATATATATATATATATATATATATATATATATATATATATATATATATATATATTATTTATTTATTTATTAATACAGAAATGTAATACAACATATGGACCAATGGTTTCGAGCACAGAAGGCAAAACCTCTGGCTCTCATTAATTGGTGAAGAACAATGAGAGAGTATTATATTATTTTTATCATTTCTGTGTACATTTTATGTGTACATTTTATGAATAAACAGTCTGCTCTTGATAATTTCATTTAATCCACAGAGAAATTTGATTTGGTTTATTGGACTTATAGATATAAGATGTTGGAGTATGAACCCAGCGTCTTTCAAAATGACCTTATATGTTCCACCCTGATGTCATTAAATAATTCCTTCATAGTACCAACATTGTAGTATATCTGTCGCACGGGGGGCAAAATCAACAAATTCTAACATAAAGTGCCTCACTGTGTGTGAGACAAATCGCACACCACCGTGGCTCTTTCTGCTCAAGCAGGAATGAATGTGTGGCTTATGATAGAAAAATATACCTTGAAGATACTTCGATGGGATGTGCAGATTTAGTTGCTTGTTTCGGATTTATAAACATCATAGAAGCTCAACCAGTGACCTGATCTTGCTTTAATCAGAAACAGACCTTCGCCTCGAAACTAAATGACGGTGCTACCTGTGACCTTTTGTGTCTAAGATTGGAGAAGCGAAACGTGGAGGGATCGGACAATGTGGGGTGATTTCTGGCATCGCATTTCCTCAGTTTTAACAGTTCATTTACTCCCGATTTCTAATTTTTAGGCCATGGCGGATTTTTTAGCCACGCAAATTTTTGTAGAGGAGTTGAACATTTCCGAGATCAATCATTTGTTGCCATCTATGCAGACGCCCCAGCTGTCTACGGCAGCACTTCTAAAAGCATTGGTGATCAAGACACAAACAGAGCTTCTTCGCAAAGACTTCCCATCTATGGAACATAATACAACGGGGCTGCTTCACTGCAAATTTCAATATGATCGTGTTGAAATCCAATATTAACAGATTCTTGTCATAAAAAGGGGAAAGAATTGCTGTTTTCTGAATCGGAATCTATCCATCTAACACTTATCGTTGGTAGTTTTTGACCTTGAAGTAGTATATTTTTTAGCTCCTTACATAAAGTGGCTTCATGCCTTGTCTGGAGAGATTTCCATTTTAAAAAAAGTCCTCCACAAAAAGGTTGAACTTGGTTCATCCCACTAATCATTCTCAGTCCTTTCGCGAAGTTCTTCGTCTCTCAACTGACAATCATTCCACCTCGTTAACCCTTATCCTCAAGTGGCCTTTAGCCTTGATAAGTTGTCATCCATTAGTTAAAAAAAAAGATCTTGCTGATTCTCTTTTTTCCACCCTGGAGCACGTAATGCAATGTGGGAAAAACGGCTTATTACTTTTAACATCTTTAAAAGCAAACTTCTCTCGTTTCGCCATCCGAAGCTCAAACGTAATATATAGATATCGCTGAAAAAAGTTCTTCCATTCCTCTTAGCTGGAAGTTGGAGGTCAGTTTCTCCGCTTTTAGACGTGTGTGTCTAAGATTGGAAGAACTAACAGTCTAAGTGGGTGATTATATTATATTTTCTCTTATCTTCCGACCTCGGTTTTCCGCCATATTGTTTTTAAATTCAAAACTTGTAACTTAATATGTAAACAACGGATTTCTGGTAAAATTGAATTATCTGACCTAGTGGCCACTATTCTGAATTCGTGGCCGTGGGCCGCCATCCGTGAACTGTTTCTCTTGTACCAAACGGTCATAAACAACGTTTTAAGTTTAAATTAGACGGTTTCAAATAAATATAAATGATTGCAAACTAAAAATAATTAATTTTTTTAAATATCGATTTTTGTAATTCAGATTATTTGATGGGTTTCAGTAATCAAGTAAAAATTTCATTTTTATTTGATTTTATTTGATATTTAATTTTCAATAAAAAATAGTGACAGAAAATTTTTATTATGAAAGTTTACCTGAAAAAATATTTTATGTAACTTTTGGTGCGTGTACGGAGAAGCGTGCGGATTAAATTATCAATACCACACAAAAAAAGCATCATATACTTACGCAGCAAATTTAAATCAGTATCCTCACCAAAAAGTAAGAAAAAGTATCGAGTAGAAATTTAATTAAAAATAAAAATCAGTTTCATCGTATTTTGCTATTTTGATATCCAACTAACCCACACTGGCACTTCCTTACGCCAACACCTATCTAAGAAACATACTAACCACACACCCGAACCCTGCTCCTTGATCAATTTCCCTATCCCCAACACTAACCTATGCCATCGCACCAACTGTGTATATAAACTACAGTGCAACAAATGCAACAAGTTCTACATCGGAAACACAATAAGACCACTACATCTGCGCATCAAAGAGCACATTAACACCCGTATATCCTCTTTCCACAAACACACACCGATATGCTCGAATACTCAATGTGATATTCATGTTTCCATCCTAGCGTTTGTCAGAAACATTGGGGACCTAAGAATCACAGAATCAATCCTCATCTCCAGAGTAAACCCCTCACTCAATCAGCGTCACGAGCTCCACTCACCGTTCATTCTATAATAATCTACCATCTCACCCACTGATCAACCCTTATATTCCATTTCCACCATTTCACTCATTAGTTACCTCCTATATTAAGTCATCACACACCCAAACAATCAAGTAGGCCCCTCCCCATATGAACATCCATCTCAACACACATTCAGCCACATGAGAATAACAACCACTAACAACCAAAAACCGTAATCAACCTACTCCGCTACCCCGCCAAAATAATTCACCTCATGACCTGGCATTATTAATTAACTAATCTAAATACATATAAAATGTATACAAATAGCATACAAATATAAAAAAAAATTAAAATTAAAAATTAAAATTAAAAAAATATGTTTTTTAAATTAAAATAAATAAATGAATATATATATAATTAAATAAATAAAATAAATAAAATAAAATGAAAAATAAAGAATAAATCAGTAAATAAATATATATATATATAAATTAAATAGATAAATAAGAAAAAATATATAAAAACACTAAATAAAGAAATAAAACAAGATGAAAAATAAAGAATAAATAAATAAATAACCAATAATACATATATATACATGTATATGCATATGTGTGTATATATATATATATATATATATACATATATATGTATGTATATGTGTGTATATATGTATACATGTGTATTATGTATATATATATATATATATATATATATATATATATATATATATATATATGAGAAAGGAAGGATGAAGGTAATCCGACGTAATGGGAAATGAAAAAGGAAAAACCAAAAAGGATGTTTTTTTTATATATTCATCAACGTTTCGTCTTTATTTGTAAGACTTCCTCAGGATGATTATTTTAAGAAAAATGTCATGCAAGTACATGAAAATATTGGGTTGACATGATGGATTGATGAGAAAAAGTAGTAGCCATTACTGAGTGCGCAGACCAGAGGTACGGGCTTAGTGAAGTAAGTAGCATGGAATGAAATAAATGAGGATGGTTCTGAGTGAAAAAGTGGAGGGGTGGGGGTGAACGGAAATAATTTATTTGCCTCCTCTGCAGAAGGCTAAACACAGGGTCAGGTGGAGTTTTGAAAATCAAGTGTACTCTGGCCTACAAAACAATATCTGAGCAGCCCTGTCGATATTCGCCGGTGGGAGCGCCCCAGGCAATTAGTAATAAGCTAACCCCTTCTTAGAGAGAAGGTAAAGCCTGGGAGGTGTAACAGCAACAAAGTCATTGTCGGACTGATTGTCGAGGATGTATTCATGACTCATTTGTGGGTGTAATTTTGTTTTAAATTAAATTATTTCATAGAAGGGAGCGGGAGATTAAGAGGAATTTATTTAATTACTCGTCATCAGACGCTTACCTTTCTGAAAGAAAACACCTGTTTTTTTAGGGGGGGGGGGTATTCGGAACAAACGGTTTCTATTTTTGTCACCCTCTCCCCCCTCTTTATTGGCTGTATAAAAACCTGTTATAAACTAAACCTACATATATAATAGTCGGATGTAATATGAAAATTGACTGATAAGGACAGCTGTTTTTTTTTTTTTCTTCTTCTTTTTCGTTCATTCAACGCTACAGAATTACGCATAAGCTCAACATGCTTCGGGCTTCACAATCTTTATTTAGATAAAGTTACGTATGTGTATATGTCTATATATTGCGACGCGTAGGATTCACTCGTAAGCTCATTAATCCATTGTTATGAATTTTGGAAACTCAGCTGCTACGCGTAAGAATGGGTAATGTGGGCTATATTTAGTTTAATTCAATTTTCTTTCAAAAAGGGCAAAAATGGGTGAAATTTCAAATACCTCCGATGTTTTGTGAAATTTTAACTATAGGTATTAAACACCATTTAATAAATATTCCACAAATTTCAATTTCTTTGGAGTATTTTAAAGGGTTTTTTAGGGGGCATACTATGGGCACAATCTCTCATTTAAAACTTCAAATATTTCAGGTTTCCATTAAATAATCATTAGACGCCAATGAAGCAAGATTCCCTAGATTTCGATTTCTTTTTGAGACCTCTTAAGCTTAAGCCTTAAATTTTAGACATTTTCTAGAATCAAAATCATGTAATGAACTTTTATCAAAATTGGAATAAGGATTCTAGACATAAGGTTTTGTGTCATTATATATTGATTTTAATCGTAATAAGGGGGCATAAATGTGGTACAAAACTGTTCTGTTAGAAGCGGGGAGAGGGGCATTTTTACCCGTCGTGTGATGGATGCTCTAGTAATATTCATGAAGTTATACAACGAGAACAAGAATTACTGACGGGCGTGTACGACGACCTCTCCCCTCCCTCATCACTTATTGTTTATTACGTATATACTTTCTTTTTTATTTTACTTCTTCACAAAACTGTTGCAGGCGGCCGATGCTGCTGATCGATATTACAACTAAGAAAGAAATCACAGATAAAAATACGGCAATGACAAAAAAGGGAGAAAAAAAACTCGTGTGTGAAGCAAAATATAAAGGTGGCATTTATCTCAAAGTAATAAATATGTGACCGTTCAGAAAGATTTCATGATTCAGTGAGTCGGCAGAAAATATGATGGATCGTTGCCGTAGGATGGTGGTGATGGTTATCCTGGCTGAAATGTCCTTTGGTCTTTTAGCTGGGAACTATTGATTTTGCTGTAACTGCTGTAGAATTTTGACAGCTGTAGAACAAGCTGCACCACCAGCAGAACAGCAGATGATGATGATGATGATGATGATGATGATGATGATGATGATGATGATGATGATGATGATGATGATGATGATGATGATGATGATGATGATGGCCCGAGATACGGCTAGTTTATTGGTTATAAACCAGCTGCTGTAGTGGCAGTGACGATAGTGATTATATATTAGTAGGTACGTGCAAAATCAATGGCCGATTCCCAAAATGAAAACACATTTTGACCCCCCCCCTCCATCACTTAAAAATACACTAAAATTCAAGAAATCAACCAATTCTACTGAAATTTTCAATATTTATTAATCAACAATCACGGAATATAATGAAACAATTATTTCTTTTTACATTTTAGTGAAAATGTATTATTTTTTAAAAAGAAAATACACCTTTACTAAAGTTATATTTTTATATATTAATAAAATAAAATGCATGATTTTTTAAATGTTGATTATGTAAATAAAGCATCGTAGATGTTAACAATTAAATTTTTTTTCAAAATATTTCGTATATATTACGAAAAAGGCCAGTAAATACCGTGTTAATAAAATCACTATAACTCGAAGAAAAATTAATTTTTTGAATTAGCGATATTATTATTGAATAAAGCATTGTTTAATCAATATTTTCACCAAAAAAATAATATAATTGCAAAATATATTTCATGTGATTTTAATGATTAGAGTTTTTGGGAAAATAAAAAATGCGACATAATTATATTTCCCTTTCATACATGAACGTGGCATCATCAGCGCAAGAAAAAAATTTTATAATCTTGAAAATAAACCAAAAATTGACAAATTTGAGATCCAGGAACTTAACGAAAATCGAATTTTAAAAATTGAATAATTTCTACTAACGATGAACTTTCATTAGTATGGTAGCCCCGTTCTGTAATAACCAGGTGGGATTAGCCTTGCAACAATCACTCACTTTTACACCGCACTCAAATTTTTGTTTAGAGATTCAACAATTTCGTTCATTTCCCAATTCATCGTCAATTATTTGGAAAGATTTGTATTTGTTTTGTCTTTTTTCATTAATAAATATTTAAGTTAAAAACAATTATTTATTAATAAATAAAGAGAATTCAAACATGACATTTTCTTTCAAAATTGAATTCTGTTTTCAATAAATAACTGTTTTAACTTTTTTTTTCAATGAATAAATTGTCAGTGTAGTCATTGACTTTAATTTACTTTTTCACACTTAAAATAAAAAAAATTTAAAAACCCTTTATTTTAAAAGAATCAATGTAATTTATCGTTACGACACGTTAAGAATAAATCGAGTAACTAAAGTTTTAAATCATGTAAAAAAAATTGATAAAATTGACGCAGTTCGTAACGTAAAAATATTTTCAATATTCAAATTCTAAACAGACGTCATCAATAATTTCAGAGTATTACGAAATTAAAAACTGAAACTTTTTCAGTTAAAAATAATTGCGTACACTCACAAATAATTAAATAAGCATTTCCTTTTTTATTATAACAAAATAAGGGTACTTAAATTTGTTTATAACCTTAAAAAGAATAAAGAAATTAATGGATAATAATTTTTCAACTTCTATAAACTATTATTACATTTTTATATATAAAGTTAAAAATGATAAATTATGACATTTTTGTCTTCCATATATTTTGCATAGCGATAGTCAATTTGTAAACAAAGTCCTTTTCCGATGAAGTTATGGCGGATTTTACTCATTTATCACATTTGAAGGGATAATTTTGCTAATTTTTAGTCAAACGTGGGATTTTTTTTTTAATTCAGTGTCTTATGACTTTAATTTAATAATTATCTTTGAAATAGTTCCCCAAAACTTATATTTATCTTTTAAGGGATTTTTACAAGTAATTTTTTCAAAGTTCAAAATTCATTGAATTTTTGGGGTTTTTGACCGTTGTAATTACATATTTCATTATAATTTATTTTTCACACGTAAATATGCAGTTTTTTTCGTTTAGAGATTAAGTTTAGGCTTTTATCTTTCAAACACAATCAAAGTTTACACGGAAACTAATTAAATAATTAATGATAAGCGCTTTTTAATAAGCATAGTCCGTACAAGAAGCCGCCATGTTTGCACGTACCTATATATTAGCAGTCATTGTTGACGATCTGTAAAAGGAGAGGACGAAGCTGCTGCTGCTGCCGCCACTGCTGACTGTTGTCGTCGCGGTAATGACAATGTCGTTTCACCCAGCGGGGATTCGAGGGGAAAAGGCTGTTGCTGGATTTGCGAGCCCCGTTGGTGAACCTGGAGTGAAGAAACGCACCCTTTTTATACTGTTTTGCCAGCTCCTGCTGGTATGACGGTTTCATGAGTTCCAATTGGTCGACTCGAGTGACGATATGCGCAGAAAAAAAGAACCTGTGTTGGTTTCTGTCGCACGGCTAAGGTGTTCAGTGATTAAAATCTGATTTTGTTAGTAGTGCAGAGTCATAAACAGGGTTGGCACGATAATGCTATATTATCGATTAAGCAACAAATTCACAGATTATAATAAAAAACAGTTATTTGATAAGCATGTTTAGAGGATTATCAGGATTACTGTGCATGATCGATTATAATTTTCTGTTAATTTCAGCGGATAATACAAGTTGGGTGAATGATGTCATAATTTTGTTACGTCATCAACTGTGCACGGTTATACGCCATCTCTCTGTTTTAATGAATGTCGTCATCCTTTAGTGGCGTCATCCACTCCACACAGTTATCCCGATCTCAGTTTTAATGAATGACGTCACAAAACGCAGACGTCATCCACTGTACACGGGGACAAACAAACAAACAACAACAACAACAAAATAAAAGCAAGTAACATAACAAGATCCACAGACTTTTAGCAGTATATAGATGTGTTTAAAACCTAAATTTTAGAGATGTTTTATGAATTTAACTTATTGTGTGATCGCCGTAGTATAACGGTGACTGAGAGATCTGCACATATCTCAACAACATAGTTTAGCGTATTTTACATCGGGACAACGACGAATCCATCTACTAATCAATTACAAACTAACCGTAGGAATAATGTTAAAATGCGTCTGCGTTGATGTTGTTTTTTTCCTAGACATAGCACGCTCAAGGACATTGTAACAGCAAGCAAACTGGAACAAAATCTCGGACACGAATTATACTGATGAATATGTATTTATTTGCGCGCACGTGGCCAACGCTGCACTATAACATCTTCTCGCCGTAAAACTGGAAATACATGAAAATAAACAAGTCTTACAAACATGTTCTAAGGCAAAAGAAAGCAAATTATAAAAGAGTAAAAATTCAAATAGGTTTAGAGAACTATGCGTTGCTTACCTCTATTTTTGCCAAGCTACTTGCCCCAGAGCCAACGTCCATCACAAGCGGAACACACGTCCGACTCCCATGTTGACTGATTCGAAAAGACCGCCTCTCGGCAAGTAGCTTGGCAAAAATAGAGGTAAGCAACGCATAGTTCTCTAAACCTATTTGAATTTTTACTCTTTTATAATTTGCTTTCTTTTGTCTTAGAACATGTTTGTAAGACTTGTTTATTTTCATGTATTTCCAGTTTTACGGTGAAAAGATGTTATAGTTCAGCGTTGGCCACGTGCGCGCAAATAAATACATATTCATCAGTATAATTCGTGTCCGAGATCTTTGCTCCAGTTTGCTTGCTGTTACAGATATAGTCAGACGGGCCCTATACATCGCTGGCTTCCGGTCGATCCTCGAACTAGTTGGCCTTGACAGAGGGGATAGCACACGGCCCGATGGTCTAAAAGCGTTTCCCTTTGCAAACAACAAATTATATGAGATGCGAATCGTGTCGACACTTTTGCGCTGTGGTCATGCAGCATGGTTAGTAGAGGACTGCAAGCAAGCAAAATACGCCAGTCTTCTCGGCAGATTTGTGTTTCAACCGATCCCCGTGGAGACGAGTGGGGCGATAGGCCCCGTCACGCAGGATTTCTCAACAGCCTTGGTCTGTTAATGACGCGCCACGCCGGAGACCATCGTGAATTGACTTGGCTTTACAGGCGACTCTCCATCGCCACTGTTCGTGGAAACGACTTGAGCCTGCTCTCGGCCTGCCAAACCAGCAGGACGTCCGATGAATCTTCCTGATATTTACATATTGGTTTTGAAAAATAACCTTTTATTAATTAACTATTATATTTTGTTATTTATTGAATAAACTTTTTGCATTTGAAAAAAAAAAGTTTCTGTATTGTTTTTGGATTTTTTTTTAAGTTACGTTTTCAGCTCCTGTCGCATCGCCGCAGTGTCGCATCCCTTTGCTTGTTTTACAGGTACTTCCACGGAATGTGCTCCGGTGAACTTGCTGCACTCGTACCCCCTTAACATAAATACCCCTAACCCATTCGACTAGCAACATAATCCAACCGCTTCACTGCAGAGTTCCTAGATGCTTGAAGATTTTTTTTATTCTGATAGCTTCTTTCCTTGGACGGTTTATCACTGGAATTCCCTTCCTGCTCCTGTTTCTTCGACCGAAATTTAAATGTAATGTCAACAAACATCTTGCTGCCCAGCTCACCATTCAGGTTACCCCCTATAAATCGGACAATACACCTTACTATTGGCGACATAAATTATTTTAAAGGAAATACAGTTAGGAAATTAGTCAAAAACAATTGATTTTGGTTTACTTATTCATTTGTGACCTATTTGCGTTTAAAAAGTAAGGTCGTGAAGTAAGGTCGTGAAGTAAGGTCGTGAAGTAAGGTCATGAAGTAAGGTCCCCGGCCGGACCGGAAATGCGTCACTGTCATATCAAAGAACCTACTTTTGATTAAATGGTTTGAATTGAAGTAGTATCCGGCTCGATCTGGTACCTTACTTCCGGAAAAGCAAGATGGATGCTGCTGATTACTTTACTCACAACCAATATTTCCGGCAAATAAACACGATTACATATTATATTAAATATTGAAT
Organism: Sepiola atlantica; assembly: GCA_963556195.1. Taxonomy (NCBI): domain Eukaryota; kingdom Metazoa; phylum Mollusca; class Cephalopoda; order Sepiida; family Sepiolidae; genus Sepiola; species Sepiola atlantica. The sequence continues at coordinate 117,409,970 of OY744518.1, forward strand.
ATTACATATTTTACACAAATAGGTCACAAATGAGTATTTATTTACCTCTTCTCCAGGAGGTTAGGCACAAGGCCAGTTTTATCTTACTCCCACAAGGTAAGATGTGACCCAAGGTCGGGTCGGGAAAGTGGGACTTGAAAAGCCAGTGCCCGAGAAGGTGAGCACTCTGGGCATTAAAAATTGCCTGGGCAGCCTCGTCGGCATTCCCCGGTAGGGGCGCCTCAGGCAGTAAGCAATAAACTTACTCCTCCCCAAAGAGGGGAGACAAAGCCTGGGAGGGTGGACCTCCTAGAACTGCACAGGACAACCCCATAGACCGGCGGAATCAAGCCCCGAAGGCCAAGACGATACCAGTCTATGGGGTGTAGTATCCATCGGAACAGTTACTACACTTTGATCTTAGAAGAACAAGAACCAAAATAAATTGTTTTTGACTAATTTCCAAACCAATAGTAACGTTTACCAATCTGGCTCCTATCACAATACCGCTTCAGTGGCAAGGCGCCTTGTTTGTAACAAAAGTAACACAAGAAATAAAGGAACCATATTTTTACGGAAACTGTTTTTTTTATTTTAAAAGTTGTAGATAAATTATAAATTTGCTTTAATACTTGACGTGTAATCGCCCCTCCCCGCTCGGGAGGTGCCACTCTCCACTCCATCGGTGGCTAGTCGTGTGAAATAATTATATTTTAAAGATAGGAAAATTAGGCCCCACTCGTTGCCGCTAAGGAGCGTAAGGGAGTCCACGAAGAGTACTTGTAGAAGTAGGCGTGTAGAACCTCCTTGAGATGACCATCTCAAAAGTAAAAGGAACAAAATTGCCGGTTTCGTTTTCTTTCTGAAATTCTCCAAGATGAATAATTCGACACCAAATCTAAATATTTTTATCATGAGTGTGCTGAATAGTGAGTACTTACGGAGATTCCCGAGTCGTGACGTACGTAGCTACCAGAACGCTCGGCCAACAGAAGAAACTTTTTTTTCGTTTTTTTTTTTTTTTTGCAAACAATTTATTGTGTATTTTTTCTTGATTGCCCATAAATAGCAATGTTTTTTATTGTTTTTGTTTGTTTGTTTGTTTGTGTGTTTTGTTTGTTTTGGGGGGGATGTGGGGGGCTTCAAAGTAAGTATGATAAAAAAAATATTTTTATTCTTTCTGCCTTTTTTAGGGGGGTTTGTTGTCACCTAGACTTAGGGTTAACTTATGGTTGAGGTTAGTGGTAGGGTTTTAATATTTTTGTGGTGGGGGGGGGGAGAAAAACTGAAAATAGGGAACGGAGGCGATAAATTAGAATTAGGCATATTTACGAAATATTAGAAGAAGGCAAAAAGGTAATAGTAGTAGTAGTAGTAGTAGTAGTAGTAGTAGTAGTAGTAGTAGTGTTCTTCATTTGAAAACAGGTACAAATTAGTAATCGATACTTGTCCAGATTAGGACCCAAGTTAAAAGCGACTTGGCGTCGGTAGTTTCCGAATGTTTACATAGACGGCTGGAAAATGCCGAAGCGCTTATCCAATCAGAATGCGTCAAAATAAGTAGACGACAAGTTAACATTTTAATTGATTGAATCGCGAAATTCGCTAATTAGAAATAAAAATTGATCAAAGCGATAATGAATTTTAATCAACCCTAACACTAACCCTTACTCTTACACCTAACCCTAACCACGTTTTAACAGTTGTTCAGTGAACAAAACAAATTTTTTCATGCAGAAAAACAAACATTTTAAAACTCTAACCCTAACCCCTAACCCTAACACCGGTGTAACACTTGTTCATTGATATTTTTCTTTAAAAACAAATTTTTACGTGTAAAAAAAATATTTTTCCAGCTGTACATGCAGCCTCGTTTTCGACTTTTTAGACGCAGGCAACCGACTTTTCATTCGGCTTTTTTCCGTCTGTCTACATTGTAGGGACCAGTTAATTGGTAAAGATGTTTAAACCCCAGAGAAAACGGATAAACATGGAAAAACATGTACGAAAGTTGAATGAAAGGCACATAAGTTGAAGGAAAAATAAAACGTAGTTTAAAAGTAACACAAAAATATTTATATATTTACAAATTACAGAGCATTAAGTGTTCATTTGAAGTGTCCAGTTAGACAAACGACAAATGTTCATGCCTGTAATTTATGAATGTGTATATATGTGCGTAGTGTAGCCATGAGTCGAAGTGTGTGAATGTGCGTATCGCCTTTTGTTCGTGGTTGTATGAATGTGTATGTGTGAGAGTTGATAATTCGTTTAGGCATTTGTATGTGTCTTTGTCAGCAGTGTGTGGTTGCGTGCGTTGAAGAATGATTGGAGTGTAAGCTTTTGGTGTATGTGTGTGTGTGTTTAGTAGTCAGCCGACGCGCTCGCACCCCTCGCCCAAAGGCTGAACTTGTATTCTCTGTTAAGCGTCCGAAAAGAGAGAAGAGGGAAGAGACAGATTTTGTCGCAAAGTCTGCTTTTATATTGTTTCACAGTGGTCTGGCGGACGTAGTTAAGAGCACCCCACATGATCAACATTTTTCGCTTTTTTGCATCTTTTTGTTAGACTGTCTCTGGGAGCTGATTTTTATGGCCTCAGTTTTGGCTTTTGTTGTTGAAGTAAATTCGAGTTGGTTTCTGTTTTTGTGTTTACGCCGATGACAAAATAACATAAACATCCGGAAACTACCGACGCCAAGTCGATTTTAGCATGTGTCGTAATCTGGACAAGTGCCCAGGAATCTAGAAAAGTAAACTGCCGAAAGGTCGGGTTTTCCAAATATTTGTCTCGGCAAGACTCGGGAATCTCCGTTTAATTTATAGATGACTATTTGTGCATTTTATTAGTAAATTTTCTTTTCTTTTTTATTCTTAAGAAACTGAAATTAAGAACGACTTTTATTTATTTATTTGGGGACGAAAATCTACCGTCGTCCATATCTTCGGTCATCTCGGTTCCATCAGTAACGCCCCCCCCCCCCCAAACATACACACAACGACCTTTAACCTCCTGACTTTTTTTGTTTACGGTCAGTCGACGTGACCTTCTTTTCTGCCATCAGACAACGCTAAATATTTTCGTCTTTGAAGGTATTCAATCTTGTGAGCCACTGCGAGGAATGTTTCATCCCCGGTTCCGGGTCAGTGGGGCGCGTTTATGCGCGGACGCCGATTAATCATACGCAGTGCTGGATAAAAAGGATAGGCTCCGGCCACAGTTTAAGATCTGACAATTCCCAGGAACCCGAGAATAGTCCAGAGTTTATTTATACTTATCTTGGTTGAGAGGAATAAAAAGAAATGTAATTACGGGAAGAATTAGTACATCATTTCCTTATTAAATAACTAAGACATGAATGCACACGCACACACACACATATATATATATATATATATATAGAGAGAGAGAGAGAGAGAGAGAGAGAGAGAGAGAGAGAGAGAGGAAGAAGAAGAAGAAGAAGAAGAAGAAGAAGAAGAAGAAGAAGAAGAAGAAGAAGAAGAAGAAGAATTTGGCTTTGGTGAGCCCATAGAGTCGAAACTTTGACATTTTGACGTAAGCCTTAATCTCTATAATAAACGTGAATGTACGTGTGTCCGGCTCGCTTCAATACCGAAGTATGCAAATTTAATTTTTATGATCAAAGATGGTGGGGAGGGGAAGGCTTAATCTAAAAATAACTGATAATAAAAAACAAAGGAAAGAATAATCACGTATACCAATTGAGTTTTTATGAGAAAAGAAGTCGAGGCTTAATTATAACAATAGCTGATAATAATAATAAAAATGAAAGTAATACATTTCTTTTACTTCTAATGTAGACACAAAAATATTCATTTAGTAGTAGTAGTAGTAGTAGTAGTAGTAGTAGTAGTAGTAGTAGTAGTATATGAAATAATTCGTCAACAATGTTTTCAGTTTCCAAGGAAAGCGAGAGAGGAGTGAAAGAGAGATATTGGGTAAGAGAGAGGGGGGTAAAAAGGGAGCGAGAGGTAGAGAGGGGAAATAGAGGAGAGGGATAGATGAAGAGGAGATAGAGAGCGCAAGATAGAGAGAGGGCCATTGTAAAAGGAAGATGTTACACACACTTTTAACTCTTTTATTTTGTTCTCCGTGGTCCCGAGTAACACCAGGTAGCCATGATAATAAAAAAATAATAAACAAATATAATAAAATAACAATTTTTAAAGGGATTGTTTTTTTCACTAGTAGGAAACATGAATATTATATCAGTTCTTGATATGCAAAACGTCATGAATTATTACGTTGAAAATATTATGTTTAAATAATTCAAATAAGGACTAAACCACAACAGAAATATAATCTGACCATTGTTACTTAGGAGCATACTACCCGGTGTAATGTTGGGTCTGTGGGTGATGTAACTTTAAGAATTGTATCAGCTCTGTAACATATATCTCGATATAAATGTCAATGTGTATTATTTGGTTTATTCAGACTACTGTTCTCATCTTGGATGTTATTCTCACAACATTTCGGCCGATGTAACCTCCAACCTTCTTCAGGTGCATCTTGTTGAACGCGGGAATATTTGTTATCCGAAACTTGAGAATCAGTACGGAATTTCGAACGGAAACCTTTATTTAATTCACAGAGATTACATTGGCCGAAACGTTGTGAGAATCACATCCAAGACGAGAACAGTAGTCCGAATAATCCAAATAATCCAAATTATCAAGCCTCATCTAAAAAATTCCGAAACATGCGTGTCAATGTCTGTGTGTAAAAAACCTTTGAGGATATATTCGAAAAATCAGGCTTGGCAGGTCAAGAGCAGGCTCGAAGCGTTCCCTCGCATAATGGCGATGGATAGGTTATCGTAGAGTCAGGTCAATTCGTGATGTTCCTGTAGAAGTAGCAGACGCGAAACACAAACAATAACTTAGCGAACGCGTGAGTTGTTCAGTTCTAAGGTCGCCATTTGCACAGACCTCAATGCGCGTGCGCCAAACTGCGTATTTTATGCGGTAGACTCATTTGCATGATTGGATATGCAAGCGTATAAAATTAACGGTGGTCTTATATATATATATATATATATATATATATATATATATATATATATATATATATATTATTTAATTATTTCATAATTTACTTATTATTTATTATGTATATATACATATATATATATCAGGACCGGCGGCACAGTTATAAAAGTGTGGGTGTGGGGGGGGGGGGGCACTCCTAAAAATAGGGGGGGGTTAAACACACGCATATATAACTTCATTATTGATGACCGTAAAGTGGGGGGGCAAGTCAATATGTATGTATATATATGTATATATAATATATATGTATATATATGTATATATATACAATATATATGTATATATATGTATATATATACATCATATATATATATATATATATAATATATATATATATATATCTATATATACATCATATATATATAATATATATGTATATATATATGTATATATACATAATATATATATATAATATATATATATCTATATATATAATATATCTATATATACATGATATATATATAATATATATGTATATATATGTATATATACATAATATATATAATATATATGTATATATATGTATATATACATAATATATATATATAATATATATCTATATCTATATCTATATATAATATATATATATATCTATACATGATATATACATGATATATATATATATATATCTATACATGATATATACATGATATATATATATATATAATATATATATATATCTATATATACATGGTATATATATAATATATATACATGATATATATATAATATATATACATGATATATATATAATATATATATATCTATATATACATTATATATATATTATATATATATGATATATATATATACATGATATATGTGTATTATATATATAATATTTATATGTATATATACATGATATACATATATATATATATATATATATGTATATATATACATGATATACATATATATATATATATGTATATATATATATATATATACATGATATACATATATATATATATGTATATATATATATATATATATGTATATATATATATATGTAGATATGTATATATATATATGTATGTATATATATATATATGTATGTATATATATATATATATATGTATATATATATATATATATATATATATATATGTATATATATATATATATATATATATATATATATATATATATATATATATATATATATATATATATATATAAGGGAGTACATATAAAATATAAATTTCAGTCATAATGTAAAATTGGTTATGGAAATGTGGACAAACAAGTTAAGATGCTAGTAAAAATAAGGACACAAATACATCATTAAAGCTGAACCAAGATATTTCGGGCGATTCGTTCCACCATATTCACTTGGTGATGTCGCAAATATATTAAAAAATCTTGAGTTTTGTTTCAATAAAGCAATATCATTAAATGAATATGGTCGGACCAATCGACCGAAATATCTTGGTCCAGCTTTAATGATGTGTTTGTATCTTTATTTTTGCTAGCATGTTACCTTGCTTGTTTACATTTCTATAACATACACACACACACACACACACACACACACATATATATATATATATATATATATATATATATATATATATATATATATATATAAATATACATATATATATATATAAATATACATATATATATATATATATACTTTATTCTATAACGAGTGTGGCGTGTTATTAAAAGACCCAGACAGTTGAGGAAGTCCCGGGAGGCGTGACCAATCGCTTCACTCGTCTCCACGGCAATCGGTTGAAATACAAATCGAGAAGACCCACATATTTTGATCGCAATTGATTCAGTTGATTGGTGTCATAGAAATAAATGTATAATACTTATTCAATATTACAACAAAAAAAACAGGCTTAATTTCGGATAACAACTTTGAGTATAATTTGTTAAAGATAGGGTATTATCAAATGAAAGAATTACAAAGTTGTTTCGGAGGCACGATAGAGTGTTTGACACTTGGCAGCGTTTCCCCCATATCTTTATATACGTTCAACTTACAAGCATATACCAATGAAAATAAAGTAACAATTTGGAGACAATATAGAATTCAAAAAACATTTATTGTTCACGAACCCGACTGGGTCTGCTATGAGGTTGTGCCCACGAGAATGTGTTCAACAAAGTTTGAGTAGAATAATGTGTGTGTGTAAATAGAGAGGAGAAACCTTACATACCAAGTGTGTTCCTCATGTTAGGGTTAGGGTTAGGGTTAGGGTTAGCCTAACCCTAACCCTAAGGCCAAACCCGGATGAGGAGAGAGCTAGGGTTTCTGGTAAGTGTGTCGTTTGTCAAAGCCGAAAGAAAGAGAAAAGAGTGACTTTACCGTGCAGCGCTTTTTATAACCACCGATACTAACGACGCCTAGCATTTCCAAAGGGAAGATAACTCGGGTCTGAAAACGCCCTCTGCTGATGAATATGTAATTGTGTTTAGAAAGGGAGGTAATGATGCAGTTGGTAGAATACGAAAGTTCAGAGAGTCTTAGAATTTTTCAACTGAAAACAAGCCGTCTTGTCTGTAATGGAAATTTTAATAGAACTGTTCATTTCGGTTGGCGCCGTGTGCGTTTATGTGTGACAATGTGTGTAAATGAGATAGACATGGTAGAGGTGCGTGTATATTAGCGTGCATGAGTGTGCGTGTATGAACTATATACATGAGTTCGGTTAGCAGTGTGTATAAGCTGTCGCTATGTTTAGTAGTTAGTTTGTGTCTTTCGTTGTTCTGTAAACCGAACTAGGTAGGATCTGAAATAAGTTGTATCTGAAATATAAGAATGAAGAAGAAAAACGTTGTACTTGGATTTGTATATTACGCGCCAGATTTGGAAGTGAATATCCCTTGTGCTGTGATTGGCTGAAAGAAACTGCTGATTTGAGCGTTTGTCCAATCAAGAGTCGATACGTAAAAAGAGATACTCGCTGCTGCTTTCAGCAAATAAATTATTGGCCCAAACTTTCAAATTCGAAAAATCTTTTGATTCGTAGACTAAACTGAAATGACGTCTCCGACATTTAAAATGTTTTAAGAAAAAAACTCTTATCATTTGTGTTACAATTGGATTACAAGTGGATTTGCTGGTGGGTAAAGCAAACACGATTCTCACTGAAAAAAGATCGTCCACAATTTTTGACGGGTCGGCTGAAATCCTATGAAACCTAATCCGCATCTCCCGTGTCGCGCGTGGGTTTTGAAGTTGAGACGAGATTAGTGAGGGGGGGGGGCGAATCGACACAAAAGGGGTGAATGAAGCGGACGATGAAAAGGCCAAATGTGAGAAGTGAAAAGTTTAGAGGTCGACCCGGAACCAATGCCGTGGAGAGGCAAGATGGAAGGCCAACAGGGTAGAGGTAGCTAACTCCCTCCATCTAATTAAAAAAAAAAGCCAAGTCGACATTTTCAACCTACCGTTCCACTCCATTACAAAGTATATAAAAACAATGGCGGCAATACAGAAACGATTTTAAAATAAATAAATAAAAAGTGAAAAGTTTTCTTCTTTTTTATGGTTAATGAAACCTTCCATGCCCACTCAGAAAAAGGGGACCACATACTGATATACACCATTAAAGGGGCAAACATAAAAGTTATGCTGGGTCGAAGTTGAAAGGTACACTGTTTGACACGATGTTTCTAATTATTTTTATCACTGGTATTTACCTCACCCCCCCCCCCCCCGCCGTAGAAAGATGTGACACAAGGTTGGAAGGTGGGGAATGAAAAGCCAACGCCCAAGAGACGTGTGCATTCTGTCACATAAAACATGCATAAGCAGTCCATCGCCATTTTCTGGTATACCCAAAGAGACTAGCAATGTTTATTGCAACTCCTGAGGAGGTAAAGCCTGGGAAAGTTGACCTCCTAGAACTTCAGAGAATCATACCTCAGCCCGACAGAGGCAGAGTCACCAACTTAAAAATTGCCCAGACTCTTTCGGACTGATTGTCGAGGTCGTATCCTCGACCGGTAAGGACAACCAATTTAGGTTGACCTCCCGCCCCCTATTTGAGTTTTTTTTTATTATTATTGTTGCGTGGAATTATTTCTTTTCTTTCTCAGTACCGCCAAAAATACACACTTGTTTACGCTACAATAAAAGAAATCACGGAATTAACCAACATAAATCAAATTTTCGCAATTTACTCATATTGTTTTCAATTTATATTGATTAGATGTTTTTATTAGATAACTCCAGGTAGTTCTTTTTGAGAATGATAGCCCCCCCCCACCTAAGCATTGTTTTACATCACAAAGCAAAAGTAATAATGTTTAACATTGCCGACAATTGTTTTATCTAATACATAAAGAAAAGGCGGTCGGATTGTCAACATCAGACCTAAATAGCATTTAATCTGCCAAATCGATAGTTGATTCTGACTGCCCATTAAGTTACAGAATTTTTTAATCCGTGTTATTCACATAATAAAAAAAAAGAATTCCAATTTATTTAATCGAGTACATACTATATCCGGCCAGATTATTATTATTATTATTATTATTATTATTATTATTATTATTATTATTATTATTATTATTATTATTATTATTAAAAAGTTTTATGTGTATGTGTTTTATTGACAAATATTAAAAAGAAAGAAATTGCAACATTATCTCTGTCTCTGTTATTTAATGTAAGCTTGCTTAAAAAAGGCTTTATGTCCCCCAAAGTTATTTCATTTGTTTCAAATTACGTCGTTTAATTACACTTGAATTGCCTTTGGTGTAAGTAATGATAACAAAATAGCAAGAGTCTAAATAGTAATATTAATAATAAGTCTATAGTCAGATAAAGGTCTCATTAGTATTACGATTACTTTTGTTATTCCTTAGAAAATAAAAACGCGTACATAGACAGGAGGGACGGATATTTTTCTAAAATATGGGTAGTTAACTCTGAATTAGGTTATGCATATTTACCACCCTTGGTATTTATCAAAAATTATAATTATTTAGCAATCTTTCTTTTTATAAGAACTTCTAAATAAAAATTCTACTGTCATTAGGCAGTGTGTGTGTGTGTGTGTGTGTGTGTGTGTGTGTGTGTGTGTGTGTGTGTGTGTGTGTGTGTGTGTGTGTGTGTGTGTGTGTGTGTGTGTGTGTGAGGCATATTTGATATTCCATGTTTGTTATTTTAGTTGACTACGTTTTGGGAATATATTATTCCTTTCGCACGTAATAGCCATTCGTCGGAAAGAGAAAATTATAATAGAGAACAAAACTGTTGGATACAATAACATTTAATTTATTCACAATTTGTCGTAGAAAAACACGAAAAAAAACCTGCAATACATAAGCAGAATACAAAAAAAACTAAGCCATGAGTACTAAAGTAAGAATACAATCGTTCTCATTGCAATAAGAGATGCACATGTTGCCGAGGTATGAAAATAGAGCAATGTGCGAATGCACTGGATATGTAGATTGTACTTAGATTTAAGTCTCTCCGGCAGCGACATTTTATGCTGAGGAAATTGCAGGGCAAATCCGTATGGTTCTTTGACTCAGGTCTCAGAGTCGGGTGACTCGGTTAGAACAATAACCAGTGGTGAACAAAAGAAAAATAACCAGTAGTGAACAAAAAGAAAAATAACCAGTGGTGAACAAAAAGAAAAATAACCAGTGGTGAACAAAAGAAAAATAACCAGTTGTGAACAAAAAGAAAAATAACCAGTAGTGAATAAAAAGAAAAATAACCAGTGGTGAACAAAAAGAAAAATAACCAGTTGTGAACAAAAAGAAAAATAACCAGTGGTGAACAAAAGAAAAATAACCAGTGGTGAACAAAAAGAAAAATAACCAGTGGTGAACAAAAGAAAAATAACCAGTGGTGAACAAAAAGAAAAATAACCAGTGGTGAACAAAAGAAAAATAACCAGTGGTGAACAAAAGAAAAATAACCAGTGATGAACAAAAAGAAAAATAACCAGTGGTGAACAAAAAGAAAAATAACCAGTGGTGAACAAAAGAAAAATAACCAGTGGTGAACAAAAAGAAAAATAACCAGTGGTGAACAAAAGAAAAATAACCAGTGGTGAACAAAAGAAAAATAACCAGTGATGAACAAAAAGAAAAATAACCAGTGGTGAACAAAAAGAAAAATAACCAGTGGTGAACAAAAGAAAAATAACCAGTGGTGAACAAAAAGAAAAATAACCAGTGGTGAACAAAAAGAAAAATAACCAGTGGTGAACAAAAAGAAAAATAACCAGTGGTGAACAAAAGAAAAATAACCAGTGATGAACAAAAAGAAAAATAACCAGTGGTGAACAAAAGAAAAATAACCAGTGGTGAACAAAAAGAAAAATAACCAGTGGTGAACAAAAGAAAAATAACCAGTTGTGAACAAAAGAAAAATAACTAGTGGTGAACAAAAGAAAAATAACCAGTAGTGAACAAAAAGAAAAATAACCAGTGGTGAACAAAAAGAAAAATAACCAGTGGTGAACAAAAGAAAAATAACCAGTGGTGAACAAAAAGAAAAATAACCAGTGGTGAACAAAAGAAAAATAACCAGTGGTGAACAAAAGAAAAATAACCAGTGGTCAACAAAAAGAAAAATAACCAGTGGTCAACAAAAAGAAAAATAACCAGTGGTGAACAAAAAGAAAAATAACCAGTTGTGAACAAAAGAAAAATAACCAGTGGTGAACAAAAAGGAAAATAACCAGTGGTGAACAAAAGAAAAATAACCAGTTGTGAACAAAAAGAAAAATAACCAGTGGTGAACAAAAGAAAAACAGTAGTTCTGGAAGAGAAGAACAAGAAAACCCTTCAAAGAACAACATTTAAGAAGAGTCGCATTATGTTGATAAAGGTGTTTTGTTCGGCCTGTTTAATGCTAAGTGTAACATTTTAAATGTTTCTAGAATCCCTTGAAAGGGGCCTCTGGGACCAGTTGTGAAGTATTATTTACTCCTCTCCAGGAGTTAGGCACAAGGCCAGTTTTATCCTACTCCCACAAGTAAGATGTGACCCAAGGTCGGGTCGGAAAGTGGGGGTTGAAAAGCCAGCGCCCGAGAAGGGAGCACTCTGACCATCAAAAATTGCCTGGGCAGCCCCGTCGGCATTCCCCGGTAGGGGCGCCTCAAGCAGTAAGCAATAAACTTACTCCTCCCCAAAGAGGGGAGGCAAAGCCTGGGAGGGTGGACCTCCTAGAACTGCACAGGACAATCCCATAGACCGACGTAAATCAAGTCCCGAAGGACAAGACAATACCAGTCTATGGGGTGCAGTATCCATCGGAACAGATACTACACTTTGATCTTGACCAAAAGGCCGTTTGTTTTTTGTATTATTTACTCCTATCCAGGAGTTAGGCACAAGGCCAGTTTTATCCTACTCCCACAAGTAAGATGTGACCCAAGGTCGGGTCGGAAAGTGGGGGTTGAAAAGCCAGCGCCCGAGAGGTGAGCACTCTGACTATCAAAAATTGCCTGGGCAGCCCCGTCGGCATTCCCCGGTAGGGGCGCCTCAGGCAGTAAGCAATAAACTTACTCCTCCCCAAAGAGGGGAGGCAAAGCCTGGGAGGGTGGACCTCCTAGAACTGCACAGGACAATCCCATAGACCGACGTAAATCAAGTCCCGAAGGACAAGACAATACCAGTCTATGGGGTGCAGTATCCATCGGAACAGATACTACACTTTGATCTTGACCAAAAGGCCGTTTGTTTTTTGTTTCTTTGTTTTTAAACCAAGCCACTTGTTTGAATTTCTGCCTGGGTCTGGTCACCTTTGTATTTGTGTAAGGAAGTTTCTTAAAAAAAAAAAAGATTCCCATGAACGTCATCATAATCGTGAGCCACTGGTAAGGTTCGAAGACTTTGTATGTAAGATCTAAAAATGCATCTCGGTTTCTGGGTCCTTCTTCGCTGCAGTGGGGAATCCCAGTAGAGCAAAGGGTCGATTTTTCGCTGTGTCGATGCTCGATAGAATAGGTGCGTACTGCACGCACAAAATCTTTTTCTCAAACAAACCGTGTTAATTAGACTGCATTGGACAATTCGCATACTCATTTAATGAAAAACTGTTTTATGCCGTGAAGCAAACAATGTCTTTTTTATCGCTTATCAAGGCCCGCGGGCCACTCGAGGATAAAGGGTTATTGAGTTTGACAAATAGACGGTGAAACACGGAAAGGGTTAGTAACGATTCTTGTAATTGGTCAGAAATTAACTATTTAAGAGGACGACTCAACAAGAATTTGTGTACACTGAATATTAAAACGGCAGTGTTATAGTCAGCCGGGAAGCAACCCCGTAGTACTGTGTTCAACAGACGGGCAGTTCTAGGAAAAAAGCTTTTGCTTGTGGAAGTTCTGCTTAGTACTAGGTACACAGAGGTGAAATTAAATTTATTGACAATGGTTGTAGCTAGACGAGTTTTTGTTGTGAATGATTTACAGGGTCTGCTATTAGTTTCATGTTCAGCTATTTTTTTACATTCTACATATTCTACAGGCTATAGTGGGAGGTAACTAAGATTTTTTTAAATTACATTCCCAACGAGACCAACGTAAACATAATGGTGTGAAATTTTATTTCAAAGAAATTAGATCTAATTAAAATGTAATGTTGTTAATAACATGTACCATCGCTTAACGAGAGAAAAGGCTAGGTAGAATCAAATATCGATATGTCGGATGCAATGCTATTTATATCTTGGGTAAAAAAATCCGACCGACTTAATTATATATATATATATATATATATATATATATATATATATATATATATATATATTGACCATTAAAACTATATGTAAAAAAAAGGAAAAAAAACACTTTAGTCCCAAGTCCTTCGGTGGAAAATTACTTTGCTTGTAAGTCAATTTATTTTTTACAGTCACTATATTAGTTTGCTTCCAAGAATTTACGCTAGTCTTAACATTATTTAAGGGATCATCAGTTGTTTACCATAAAAACTGTTTCGGGAATTTAAAAACAAAACAGTATTTTATCTCATGGTATCCCGGTAGAGTTGATCAGACCCCACTTCCCTTAAAAGACAAGAACAAAAACGTTCCGTATATGAGATCTAAGTTTTGTTCCAGATTAATGTTTTGCTAACTTATTTTGTTATTAAAAAATGTCCTCCTTACCTGTGTTGTTCTTCTGTGTCTAAGAAAATGTATCCGTTATTTACAAAAAAAATGCTGTATTTTATAGTGTCCGGACGAGTCCACTACTTATTAGGTGATTTATAATTTCATGTATTTGTAATATTTTATTATATTTAGTTTCATATTAAAAATATTTAAAAATTATATATATATATATATATATATATATATATATATATATATATATATATTCATTTTTTTATATTTCATTTTAATATATACGTACGATATGTGTTATATATATACGTTTATACATATTCTACATTATTTCTTAGATAGTTTTTGATTTGCTCTATCAATTTACTTTGATTAATTTGCTATGACTTAAAGGCGTCAGGATTGCGAGTATTTATTTACTCCTCTCCAGGAGTTAAGCACAAGGCCAGTTTTATCCTACTCCCACAAGTAAGATGTGACCCAAGGTCGGGTCGGGGAAGTGGGGTTTGAAAACCCAGCGCCCGAGAGGTAAGCACTCTGGCCATTTAAAAATTGCCTGGTCAGCCCCGTCAGCATTCCCCGGTAGAGGCGCCTCAGACAGTAAGCAATAAACTTACTCCTCCCCAAAGAGGGGAGGCAAAGCCTGGGAGGGTGCACCTCCTAGAACTGCACAGGACAGACCCATTGACCGGCGTAAGTCAAGCCCCGAAGGACAAGACAATACCAGTATGGGGTGCAGCATCCATCGGAACAGATACTACACTTTGATCTTAGCCAAAAGGCTAAGGAAATTGCGAGTAATTTTTATTTATCTACCTACCACAAGGTAAGATGTGACACAAGGTCGGGAAAGTGGGATTAGATAAGCCAGCGCTCGAGAGTTGAGCACTCTGGCCATTTAGAAATTGCCTGGGCAGCCCCGTCGGCATTCCCCGGTAGGGGCGCCTCAGACAGTAAGCAATAAACTTACTCCTCCCCAAAGAGGGAAGGCAAAGCCTGGGAGGGTGGACCTCCTAGAACTGCACAGGACCAGTCTCGTGCAGTATCCATCGGAACATACTTTGATCTTAGCCAAAAGGCCAAGGAAATTGCGAGTAATTGCCTTATTTAATTGTCTAAATATTTTATTTTGATCGCGACCTTGTTTAATCATTCTTATTATTAAGGCAGAAATTGGGAGTATAAAATCTACTAATTTTAAGGTAACACGAGCAATTCTCAGAAATTTGGACATAATGCTCCCGTAAAAAACATACACAGAGCAGGTACTATTTTTATGCGGCATACGAACGATATGAAAAGGGAATGAATTTCTTTCATCAAACATTTTATAGATAATTATTTTATCTTCAATGTGTATATCCAAATCAAGAAATGTAGATTTTGTTCCCGTGTGTTCACTGTTTTATTTTAACTCCTTAACATATATCAAATGTGTAGTATTTTCAAACTTTTCGTTATCATATATTTATATATATATATATTAATAATCTAGGTAGGGTAAAAATCCACAGGGTAGAAATCCAAAGTGAATCAAACCGGGCTTATAAAAGAGTGCTCAATAAAAATATAGAGCTGTATTGTTAATGCTTTTATTCAAACATGTACAAGGTCTGCTACACTGGCATGTCGATGTTATCGATCTACAGCTCTCAAGAGCTGAGGTCTCATATATATATATATATATATATATATATATATATATATATATATATATATATATATAAGAGATTATATCAATATAAATTATATTTATATGAATTAATATGATTCCCAAAGGAATTGCATTTCAATCACAAAAGTTCAAGCTGAATATTTAACAATAAATACAAAATAATAGATCTTATTCATATATATTTTTATTTCAAAAATGTATTATTATATCATTTTATAATAATTTATACCCAAACCGAGTCATCTTGTTTACAATTGTTTCCAAAAATCTGTAAAGTGAATAAAATGTCAGGTAGTTTACTATAAAAACAAATTCTTATCTTAAGAACCTCAACTCTAGGCTGAAATGCAAACACCTGAAATAATATATATATATATATATATATATATATATATATATATATATATATATATATAAATGAAAGAAGAGAAATAAATATGTACGAATGACAAATCTATTTCAACTTCGATTGTTCAATGTAAGGTGTACCCGGTAAAAACATGTTTATTTTTCTTTCCTTAAGCCAAGGCTTTTCAATGATTAAAATCTTATCATCAGAGGAATTACATAGATAGATAAGTTGGCAGTGGAAACGCCAAAATAGATTTGACATTCGTACATATTTATCTCTCTACTTTCATTTATCTTTATAATTGCTCTATCTCGTATATTGAGCTTAAACTATTTAAACTATTTCACTATAGGTTCTATCCTCTAAAAGTATACTTTTAGTTTCATATATATATATATATATATATATATATATATATATATATATATATATATATATATATAAAGTATGCATACACATTGACAGTGCGACCGGTGCCGGAATCGAGCACCGACCTCAGACCCGCAAAACGAGCGGACAATCACGGGCTGTGCAGTGAACACACACGGGGACAAGTTCACACTAGGACCCAGATAAAAAATTTTTTTAAATAGATCTACATATAGTCAATATTACAAGTATGTATTCTTAAAATAGGATTTATGAAAATGTCATGTTATATTTGACGAACGCTTCCATAATGGGTCCGAAAATTGATGGTCACATTTAAGGCTTCCAAAACAAAACTCTTTTCCTTTAACAACTATAAGAAACCTTTCCAACCACCGATAGCACTCTTCCCGAGAGTCCAACGTTTAAACTCCTCCGCCTGACATTCTCAGACAACATGAAGCGGAATAAGTGCATAGAAGATGCTGTCAAGTCTGCCGCAAAGAAGGTAGGCTCCCTCTACCAGGTTAGAAAACTTCTCATACCGGCCAGTATCCTATAACTAGTAATCCGGAATCAAAACCGAGACCTCCAAAAATAGAATTTGTACGTTTAACTTTTGTAAGTATGGATGTTCGAAAAGACAATAAATCTCGGTAAAAATCTAAATCTAGGTCAACACATAAGGAAAACTTAATAGGAATTATTTAATAGTGAACATAACTTTTTTTCAAGTAATATTAAATAAATACATTACAGAAAGTTAACATCATGGAATTTTTTATACATTTAATTTTTTTATTATTAATATTTAAAAAATGTATTTAAATTAACGCCATTAAATTTTGTAATTAGACATTTAGTAATCTTATTTTTTAAAAGAAGTCTTGGAATATTTTCTTATGTTTACGTCACATACATATTTGTTAAAGAAAATTTGTTTTTGTCCAAGATTTATGTATTTCTTTAGTGTTTACAACTAATTTATTTATTTAAACTTCATAATACAAACGATATATGGACGTAATCTAGCGTGGAAAATCAAAACCACGGGAACGTAATGTAGCGCGTACTGGCAGATTCCACAATCCTCCCGCTGTGCATCATTGAAGGTCTCTGGGGTTTTTGTTGTTTTTTTCTGATTAGTCTCTTTTTGGACATCCATACTTACAAAACCTAAACGTACAAATTCTATTTTTGAAGGTCTCGGTTTTGATACCGGATTGTCCTATATCTCTATAAAGCCACCCTGCATGGAGTATTGTTATCACATCTAAGCTTGTGCAAAAATAAAAAACAAGAAAACACTAACATCTCCCTCTTGGACAGGGTTCAAAAATAAGTTTTTAATCTAAAGGGTCCTGAACTGTCTGCTAAGCTCCAGCCCCTGTCGCATCGGTGCGGTGTTGCATCCTTGTGCTTATTTTACAAGTACTTCCACGGAACGTGCTCTGAGGAGCTTATTGCACTTGTACCCCTCAACGTAAATATCCCCGACCCACCCGAGTAACAGCAAAATTCCACCCCTCCACTGCAGAGGTCCTTAGATTCTGGAACATTTCCTTTCATCGGACCACTTGTCTCGGGAATTCTCTTCCTGTTCCCTGTTTCCCCGACCTATCAATGTGCAGAAATTTAAATATAATGTGAACAAACATTTTGTTGTCCAAGTCACCACTTAGGTTACCCTCCTCCCTTTAAATCTGGTCCCTATCACAATAACTCCCTTACGTTTCAATGTGTATTTTATTTACCTTCTCTTCAGGAGGTTAGACACTGTGGTGAACACCACAGTTAGTTACCCTCTCTCTCTCTTTCTTTCTTTCTTTACTTAGTCTTTCTTCGTCTCTTAGTTGGAGAACAGGGACTGATCGCAAGATCTCGCAAAAACAACGTGGCCGAAGGATTTCGGCCAGCTTGACCACGCGAGATCTGAAGTCAATAAAAGAACACCGTTCCTTTTCTCTCTCTCTCTTTTTCCCCTCAGCGTTCCGAGACGAACGAACACACAAAGAACTCTCGGCGATTCCCCCCTCCCCACCAGCTCGAACGAGCTGTGTGGATGAGGGAGGAAGAAGAAAGGTAACCCTTTTCAATCCAAGAATTAATCTTTCAATCCAAACGAACTCGTGTTTCTTCAACACATATTGCATTCTACACACAAAAAGACATTTCAACACGCATCGCATTATACGCCCCAATTATGAACTTACACTCTCTTTTAAATATTAAATAAATAAATTGTTTTGTTAATATAAATGTTATTCCTTTCCTTTTTTTATTAACCATTATAAAAGGCCTATTCGTATATGGGTATAGCTTCCTCATCCCTTCGTTTTCTTTAAGGTAAGTTTAAATAATATTTTCTTCCTTTCTCTTTGTTGTCTTTAACTGTTTTATTTAATCTCCACGTGGTCCGATGGTGGAAGCCTAACGGTGTGATAACATGCAGTTATAAAGGCATCTATCACACTACCTATGGTTGGGGGATTCATTATCGCAAAACCATTTGTACGTCATCCTTCGCGACTGTGGTTAAAATCCAAAACCCCTTAGTTCTTCTTTTGAATCTCCCGCCATTAATAACTTCCACCCCCGGCCATAACACAAGCTCAGGTATGGGTTTTGATGAAAAGGTTTCTGTGGAACGAACTGGATTCGAATCCGGCACACCCAGGTTCTCAGTCTGCGCCGTTAACCAGTTAAGGGCATATATACCTTGTTTGGGGCCACTAACATTTTTTTTTAAATGGAAAAATGACGGTTACATTTTGAGGGGTTTGTGTTAAAACAAAGAAAGTGTTATTAAAGTGTGTGAGGAGAACATATTAAGTGCTACATCCGAACACTTCTCCACTCATTAAAGATGACGAGCCGAAAGAAAGAGGGATAAGGGGCGGAGAGAGAGAGAAAAAAAAGCCGCGTAGGCGCCATGAAATCAAAGAAACCACTTTGAAGTCACTGAGTACAACAGAAGATTATTTCTGCTTTTGGATGTTTTTCTGTGGCCTTTTGGCCCAGATCAAAGTGTAGTATCTGTACCGATGGATACTACACGCTGTCCTGTGCAGTTCTAGGAGGTGCACCCTCCCAGGTTTTGTCTCCCCTCTTTGGGGAGGAGCAAGTTTATTGCTTACTGTCTGAGACGCCCCTACCGGGGAATGCCGACGGGGCTGCCCAGGCAATTTTTAAATGGCCAGAGTGCTCACCTCTCGAGCGCTGGCTTATCTAATCCCACTTTCCCGACCTTGTGTCACATTTTACCTTGTGGGAGGTAGATAAATATTCTTTTTTTTTTTGCCGTTTCTATTTCAAAGAATAAAAAATAAATTAAGCTATCATATACTTTTATGACCATACTTGTACTGATGATTCATCGCTTATAAAGGCCAACAGCCACTCGAGGATAAAATTAAATGATATGGATGGATGTTCGCTTTAATGATGAAGAATATTTGAGAGGAGTGCAAATGATCGAAATAAACAAACATTCGATACAGGGAAGGATTATGGCAAGTATTTGCTGGCATAAGAGTTGAAGACGGACATGTTGTAGTCTGCAGGGAAGCAGTTCCGCCGAAATGTGTTCCACAGATGGGAAGTTCTTGGAAAGAAACTCTGTTTATTGAAATTCTGTCCCTAAGTCCGAGTGGCAAAGTCGTAAAACCACACATAATCGCCTAAAAAAAGTAGGTTCACTACTCGCTCCCCACCCCTAAAAACGCACAATATTTCTATCATAGCAAAAAAAAAAATGGGTTAACTGTCTTAAAACGCTAGAATCCCCCAGAAATAGAGGATCATTTTATGTTAAATTTATATGCGAAACTGATCCCCCACTCTCTAAATTCTAGACCAATTGTTTTTTTCTTCTTTCTGCAAAGTTTTTCAGGGTGTTCACACGTAATCACCTAAAAAAATAGAATCTCATTTTTTCGTTTTAATACATAATTCTCCAAGTAGTTATCATATGTTTTACATCCCCCTTTTTACATATATTTTATTGGTTTTATGTTCTTGTTAATGTAAGTTGATTTTATTATTAAGATTGTGTATCATTCTCTGTAAAAACAAATTGTATATGTAACCAACACAACAAGTTTTGTCAAACTTATCAAAATGTTTTCTCCAAACATTATTTTGTTCATGAAGTATTTGATTTTCTAAAATGTTGAATTTTCTTTCTGATTGTATAATATTGATAATATAATGATATATTATATTTTCTGTAATCAAGTAGTCAATATAAACAAATTGACTCATGATTTTTGAAATATCAAAAAATGTGTCTAATTCATGGTAAATAAAGTGATTGTTTGTGAATTTAGTTCTTTTATATTTTTGTACTTTTTACATTTAATTTGATAGAAATAAATCTATTATTGTAAGCTGCTTCCCAATAATATGTATAGTTGCTAATTACTGGACATTACTAAGTAATTTCTTACTAAAACTTTTCTCAGTAAGTATTATTTAGGAGTAAGTTTGGTGTTCACATGTCAGCCTTCAGTCGTGAACCCCAGACGCATGTTTGCCAGGCCTGTATTATGGATCGTCTTGCTTCAAATCGAATATGTAATCTACAGAATGGTTTTGATCTATCGAATAATTTCTAATCCAATATGTGGTATACCGAGTTGTTTAGATTCCAATTAATCCTAACCTTACTCACTCTAACCGTAACTAATTAACTCTAACCCTAAGGTTAGGGTTAGTAAGTTAGAGTTAGAGTTAATTAGTTAAGGTTAGGGTAAGTTAGGGTTAGGGTTAATGAATAGGTCACATATTGAAATGTCAACAACTCTGTAGATCAAAAACTATTCGAGAGATTGCATATTGGAAGAACACTAAAGTTCTTTTCTGTTCTTGTAGGGGCTGTAAAGAACGGAAAAGATCATCCACCACTAGATTCTAAAGTCGATTTTGTACTCTGCTAAAGCAAGAAAGAATGTTCTGGGCGTCACCTCCCCAGATGTGGAAACAGTACTCCAGAGCGTATTTGTATGAACCTGCATGGGCTCGTTCACTGCACTGACCGCGATCGCTCCTACTCGTTGTGCCGGTTCAAAATCATTGTTTGATTCAATCAGTGCTGCAACAAAGAATTCTCATCCCAAGTAAGACCACAGGTCCAGTTTATAAACAAGTAACAGGTTTATTTGTTAAAGGTTACAAATGAAACTCGTGTTCCCAAGTTTGAATAGCAGACTTGCAAAAGGAGATTTCCTTATCCCGACCAAATTGAAAACATAAGTCAAATCCGACACAACCGACTCTCTGTTCCCGAGGACCACCGAAAACCAACTGTCACCTTGAACGTTCAACATCAACTGAACGCCTGTGGCATGCCCAGAGGGCCAGGTCTCCTCTCCTCTTCCCATCTCCTGGAATCCTTTCCTCCTGACCAGAAATATTGGATTCCAATCCTACTCATTGGTCACCATTCGACCACCCAGAGGTTGACTGCTAGAGATAACTGCCAGACTGTTTATATTGTATTTTTTTAATTTATTTATGTATATTTTTTTCAAATTCAATGTTTTTTCTACATCTTACACGCGTTTCGCAGCAGAATCAAGAGAAATACACAGTCATCATCATAACTTTGTTGCTCATCGGTAAAATTGTTCATTCAGTAGCAATAGAAAAAAACACCTTGATTCAAAGACATGGGAAAAGAGGATAGAAAAAGTTCAAAATTAGCTCTTGATAAAGTAACGACAAGACAAGATACATGAAGAAATACGTGAAAAAAAACTCACATGAGAAATGTTGAAAATCCAGAACCCCTCCCCACTCAAAGAAAAAAATTATTTCCAAAACTTAAAACAGTACGTCTAACCGTCCCATACAGTCGACTTCAACTGATCTAGTATCGACCAACGCTACTGCAAAGTAATAATAATTTTAAAAAAAAGGATGGGAAAGACCCCTCATAAATAAAACCTGGAAAAACTGATTGGTAAATTATTAATACTGAGAATAAAAATAAAAAAATAACCCCCTCAAAAATCCATATTCAAAATAAAATTTAATACGAAACAACCATTAGTTCTTTTTTGAACTAATGGTTGTTTCGTATTAAATACAATACAAATCCTACCTTTGTACAGAAAATTATATAACCTAAAATTAAAATTGAAAAATATTCCCACAGAAATTAGATTTTATATTTATTTATATTTTTTGCTAAAATAAAATTAAAAATTAGATTTAATTCCTAAGTATTTCTATTTCTATATTTATTATTTAAATTCATATAGATGATGCTTTATATTTTGTTAAATCTTGAAAGAAAGAAAAATATTGCTCCATGAATTGTTTACGAATTTGGATCTATAGTAATCTATAGATATCAAATATTGTAAAGTTAACTTTTGGACATTACTTTAGATTTAGTTAATAATACCTATTAACCCTACCATAAACCAAACCATATGCTGTACTATATAGATAAAAACTCTAACCATACACCACTTGTGAAAAAGTCAATGGTTCCTTCCATATCTAATAGAATTGCAAAATAATCTAAAATAAACAATTATTTAATAAGAATAAGCAATACTACAATGAAACCTTAGTTAGATCTGGGTACAGGGATAAAATTAGTTACATAACATCACACTCTAATCGTAATAAATACAGAACGACCATAATCCTGATTCAGTAAATCATCCATCAGACACTCAAAGGACCTTATGATTCCGGTACTGATATCGATCCTGACCCAGTTTTCGTGAGGTTCGACTCGGAAGCGTTCGGCTGTCCTACGCAAACGCCCGAGAGTTGACGAGCCGATTTGTACCAGACGACAATTTTGATACGGTGCTGCGTCCTATGATTTTAATGTTTTGCTTGTTTTGTTTTGTTTTTGTTAGGGTTTAGGGTTAGGGTTAGGGTTTAGGGTTAGTGTTAGGGTTTAGAGTTAGGGTTTAGGCTAGGATTAGGGGTAAGGTTTAGGGTTAGGTTAGGGTTTAGGGTTAGGGTTAAAAATATTTATTTGATAACAGTAATTTCGCTCTGTTTTGCTTGTTTTATTTGTTTTGTTATTTAAAAAAATTCTTGCAACTATAACTAAAAATTATAGGACGCAACAACGTATCAAAATAATAAAAAAAATATATTTATTTGATAACAGTAACTTCGCTATGTTTTGCTATGTTTTTTTTTGTTTTGTTTTGTTTTTTTGTTTTTTTTAGAAAATTTCTTGAAAATATAACTTACAATCACAGGACGCAGCACCGTATCAAAATTGTCGTCTGGTACCATTCGGCTCGTCAACACTCGGGCGTTTGCGTAGGACAGCCGAACGCTTCCGAGTCGAACCTCACGAAAACTGGTTCAGGATCGATATCAGTACCATCATAAACTTTTTTTCGTTCATTTTTAACCCTTTTTAAATTTACGATTTTTAATTTTTACATTTTTAATTCTTAATTTCTAAAGTCATCCTTTTGGAATGTTTAGAGTGTCATATATGGTCTAATCGATGAATCTTGTACTATAAATGTAATTTTGAATATATTTTATTTCCTTTTTATTTTATCTAATTATATTTTATGTATTTTATTGATTTTATTTAGTTATTCTTCTATTGTTTATTATTTTATTTCATTTTATCGTATATTTTAATATTATAGTATTTACATAACTATATAAGTATGTATATATATATATATATCTGTGTTGATGGGTCTTGAGCTGAATGCATGTATACATTTGTATATGTGTTTAAATGTATTGAATTCAATCCATGGTTCTGTGTGTTCTTCAGATTACGCCAGATGTATTGTTTACCTCTCTTCATGGTTATTTCAATGTTTTAGCTAAGTTTTTAATCATTTTGAATTACTTCCCTTTCTTATTTAACAGCTATATTTTAGAATAAGCTATTTGAAATTGACGGCTATTGAAAAACTTATCCTCAACTGAGGTGATTTAAACAATATTTACTCAGGAGTTTAAAATTCCATGGATTTAATAAATGGGTCTCTCGATGGCTTTTATATTGAAATTACAGCAATATTCTGAGCTAAGACTTTATTGATCTTATAATAATATTCTCCGAAAATAAGTGACGTCTAACTGTTTAATAATTGTTTTGTTTTTTAATGTACCCCTATGGAGTTTTTTTTTTAATCTATGCATAAGTTGCGTCTTGTTTTTTTATTTTTCTTCAACTTGCTTTCTGATGATTTTTCTTTAATCTGTTTATTTTTTATTGTCTTTTTTATATATAAATATATTTTTTATACATGAAAATATAAAAATTATTGATTTGTCTTCTATATCAAAGCGCTTTTAATTTTCTTGTATGTATGTATATATATATATATATATATATATATATATATATATATATATATATATATGCATGGACGGTGGCACCGGGGGAAAGGGGGGGGCTCAAGCCCCCCCCCCCCACACACACACACACTTTTTTACTTGCCCCCTACTTTACGGTCATCTATAATGAAGTTATATATGCCTGTGTTTAACCGGGCCCCCCACTTTTATAACTGTCCCGCCGGTCCTGATATATATATAGTGAAGTGATTGATTCCAATAAGAAACAACTCTAGAAGTCTGGATATATATATATATATATATATATATATATATATATATATATATATATATATAATCGTATGTTTTACAATTTCATATATATAATGGAATGTTTTACAATTTAAGTGTCTATTAATTACTACAAATTATTAGGTAGCCCTCTAATTTGGTTAACCACTGACTATATTAACTTAGTTCAAGATATAGGTAAATTATAAACGATCTTTATTAATTATTCAAATTTAACTAAATTGACTTATTATCTTTCGTGCTAAGAGAAAAGTTCATTCTAAAAGGAAATTCTAACTCATCAAATTTATTTCAGCTGAGATTCTCTATTATATCATAAATTGCATTTTTTTTCTGGCTGGACATCTTGCCTCCAGTCAAAGACCCTAAATATTCGATCTTTCGGCCTTATGCTTCGGAATTCCACAAGAACAAGCGAGATATGCTATTATTTAACAAGTATCAAGAGCCGACAGAAATCGGCTTCTCTCAATTGAGAATGAAATCAGAGTGTACTTATTTACATCCGCTGCGGGAAGGTTATACATAAGGTCAGATGTGGTTTTGAAACGCCAGCGTAGTAAAAGAAGAGCACTTTGGCCTAAAAATGCTTGAACAACCCCGTCGGCATTCCCGGTAGAGGTGCCTCGCGCGATTAACAATCAACCCCTTCTCAGAGAAGAGGTACAGCTTGGTAGGGTTGACCTCCTAGGACTGAACAGAACCCTACTTCAGTCCGACAGCAACAAAGCCACTGTCGGACTGATTGTCAATGACGTATCCCCGACTGGTACGAACAACACTTCCGTGTGTGTTTACCTAAAGTTCGACCTCGAATTAAATATTTTTGTGTGGCAAAAAAAAACAAGCACCACAGGTTTCACTGTAATCAAATTGCTCTGAAAGTAACATGTATTGGTTCACAGAACATTTTGCCTTGTATTGACGTTTGTGAAGTGGATAACGCCGCAGATTGACAACCTGGATGTGTCAAGTTCGAGTCCTATCGATTCCATAGCACCACTTTAACTATGGATGTTGGTAACCTTCACGTGGTCCCTCCTGTAAGTACCTGGTTCTTGAAGGAACCGGGGCAACCAATGTCAACAACAGAATCGAACAGGACAAAAACTCGTACTATGCTGATACATACGAATTTACTTACTTACTTTTCAATTCTATTATTGGTTCCACATTTCTATTCATGGTTTTAAAATCCATCGACGTTTTCTACTCCTTAAACATTTTATAAGAAAAAAATCAATTAAGATGAAGTACCGTTGCCACATCTGGAGAGGTGCCGCTCAAAGCACTCTTTCCTGCCTGAACAGAGTTCAAAATCTAGAGAGGGTGATCTATTCTCTTCCTTACCGACCCTTAAGAGACGTTGCTAGTCTCTCTCTACTCTATCGTTATTTCCATGAAAGATGCTCGACTGAGCTCTAATTTTGGGTTATCCCCCCCTCCCTATAAAACATTCACAGCAAAAACTCGTCTAGCTACAACCACTGTAAATAATTTTCATTTCTTCCTCTATGCACCTAAAACTAAACGGAATTTTCATGAACAAGGTTTCTCTCCAAGAATTTCCCATCTGTGGAATGCAATACCACAGGGCTGCTTCCAAGCTAATTACAACATGGTCGTTTTCAAGTCCAATGTTATCAAATTCTTGTCGACACGTTCATTTCATCCATTGTTTCCAATCCTCTCCTGGTTCTGTTCATCGTCCAACTGGTAGTTTTATTAACGCGTATCCTCGAATGGCCTTTGGGCCTTGATAAGGGGTGACACATTAATATATAAAGAAAACTAAACGTGTATCTATTAATACATTCGTCCAGTATTAAAAGACTATTATTTTTGAATTGCATCTTTTGAGTGAAACAATGTTGGGGCATAATGGGGGAGGGGACACGGGGATATCATGGCAAAGAGGTTGCCGGAGGTCAGAAATAGTTGAGGCCAAGAAAGTTAGTTGCAAAGGAGTAAATGGGGGGCGGCAGTGAGGGGG
This sequence comes from Sepiola atlantica, assembly GCA_963556195.1. Classification (NCBI taxonomy): domain Eukaryota; kingdom Metazoa; phylum Mollusca; class Cephalopoda; order Sepiida; family Sepiolidae; genus Sepiola; species Sepiola atlantica. The sequence goes on from OY744518.1 coordinate 117,437,058, forward strand.
GGGGGGGAGGAAGGAAGTAGGAAATGCCATGTTAACTTGGAGAGGGAAAACATCACTTGTGGACGGAAGGCGCCAGAGTGCGCGCCAGCTATAACGGTTTTTTGTTTCTTGTCTACCTTTCAAAAGCGTCTTCACATTGAAATGAAAATTTTTTTTCTTTGGTCTATCAAGCTTAAGGTTGAAATTGCATTTTCTTAGGTTTGTCAAGCTTACGTTTAGAATAGCTTTTTATTTGCTAAGCTTATATTAAAAATAGCATTTTCATTGGTCTGTCAGGTTTAAGTTTGACATACCATTTTTTAGGTCTGTCTAGCTCAAGTTTTAAATAATATTTTTTAAGTCTGTCAAGTTTAAGTTTTAAATTCTATTTTCTTTGCTCTGTAAAGCTTAAGTCTCAAATGCTATTTTATTTGGTCTATCAAGTTTATGCTAAAAATAGCATTTTATTTTGTCTGTCAAGCTTATGCTGAAAATAGCATTTTTTTGGTCTGTCAAGCTTAAGTTTGAAATCACATTTTCTTTGATCTTTAAGCTCAAGTTTTAAATACCATTTTCATAGGTCTGTCAAGTCTAAGTTTAAAATCGCATTTCCTTAGGTCTGCCAAGCTTAAGTTTTAAATAATATTTTCTTTAGTCTGTCAAGCTTAAGTTTTAAATAATATTTTCTTTGATCTGTCAAGCTTAAGTTTTAAATAATATTTTCTTTGGTCTGTGAAGCTTACGTTTGAAGTAGAATTTTTGGTCTGTCAAGCTTATGTTAAATTAGCATTTTGTTTGATTTGTAAAGTTTAAGTGTGAAATGTCATTTCCTTTGGTGTTGGCTTACGTTTATAAATACCATTTCTTTGCTGTGTGACAGACCAAAGAAATGGTATTTCAAACTTACGATTAAAAGTCTGTCACGATTTTGCTTGAAATAAGATTTTTATTGATCTGACGAAATAAAGTTTGAAATAGCATTTTCTTTGGTCTGCCACACTTAAGTATTAAATATTATTTCTTTGGTCTGTCAAGCTTAAGTTTAAAAAACGTGTCTGTTTAAAATTGCAAAACGATCAGATTTTGAATCTAGGACGTTTTAGCCAACGAACCATTTAGTCCGAATTTTTCCCAACGTAAAATTTGACCGAGGGACATTTTGGCTAAGTGACTTTTTTAGTCAATGGAAGTTTTGGTGGGATATTTTTTCAAGGTAAGAAATGAATGAAATATATGAAAATACAAGTTAAATTAAGTTAAAATAGGAAATTAGTTTGGCTTCTTTTATTCTATAATGGATAATTTTTATATAAGTTTTACATGGAATTAACTAGAAGAATACCCGTCCCAGGACGGGTAAAATTACTTTCCCGAACAGTTTTGCACCACTTTTATGTTCCCTTAGAAAGATTAAAATCAAGATATAATGAAATTTAACCTCATGTCTAGAATCATTATTCCAATTTTGATCCAAATCCATTACATGATTTTGCTTCTAGAAAATGTCTAAAATGTAAGGGGTCTTAATCTGATATATTTTAATTTTCAAATGGGACATTGTTCCAATATTACGCACCCCAAAAGAAACCTTTAAAATACTCCAAAGAAACTGACATTTGGAAAATAATTATTAATTGATACTTATTGTTAAAATTTCACAAAAATTGGAGGTATCTGAATTTTCACGAAGGGCTTCCACACACTTTTTACCCCCTTTGCATGAAACTAAATTAAACTAAATATAGTCCATATTACAGTTCCTTACGCCTAGCAGCCGTGTTTCAAAATTCATAAGGATCGGTTTATTAGTTTAGGAGTGAATCCTGTACATACAAATACATGAGGATATACACATCCCTAGCTTTATATAGATAGAGAGTAATTAATTAAAAATATACAAAGAGTATTAATTTTTTAGTACAGTTTAGTTACACTAGAGTTTAGCAAACGACTTCGTTTAAGGAAGTCTTTGTATGGAGTTTGAAAATTGGTTTCGATTCTTTTATAATAGTCCTAATATATATATATATATATATATATATATATATATATATATATATATATATATATATATATATATATATATTCTGGTACAGAAAAATTAGTACAACATTCGTACCGTCGGTTTCAAGCACGGAAGGTCTTACCCATCCGGCTCTCTTCAGCTTCTGTTGTCATCTGTTTTGGAAATGTGAGGTCACATGACACTCTTGTTGGGACGCGTTATTTGCTCAGTGTGTTGTGTGTGTTTGTTTAAATTTGAATTTAGTGTAATAAGACCGTTGAGATTTAAAACACGAGGGAATTCAAGATTAAAGGGAATAAAAAAGGGGGGGGGGGTAAAAAATAAAAAAATATATATGAAAAAATATATATATATAAATAAATATAAAAAACCTATATATAAAAAAACATTTCAATACTAAGAATAAAAGCATAAAAAAAGAGAAAGAGTATAAAAAGGTATAAAAAAGAATAAAAAAAGAAATTAAAAAATAATAAGAAAATATAGAGAATAAAAATGTAGAGAATAAAGAGTGAGAGAGAAAGAAAGAATAAAAATAGAAAGAATAAAAATATAATAAATAAAAATAAAAATAAATTAAAAATGAATTTAAAGATTAAAAAATTAAAAAATATTAATAATAATAAAAAATAAAATTAAAAATTAAAAATTAAAAATTAAAAATTAAAAATTAAAGATTAAAAACAAAAATAAAGAAAGGGTTTCTCTGAAATTCCCGTGAGCCAAATTATGAATTTGTATCATTAGCCGTTATATTTTTGAAGGTATGCGTTCTAAAAAACGGTTAGTGTGTAAAAATCTTTATCCCAGATTGGAGTGATTTTAATGAAGAAATTCGGATCTAAGGGAGGTAACTTAGTTGGAAATATGAAATATTTGAGTTTGTTAAAATGGGTTTGTAGATTTAGATTATTAAATTAAATGATAAATAAATTAAATATTTTTGCATTATTGTATTTTGGTGAAAGTCGAAGTTTTTGCTCTTGGAATTTATGTGGATATAGTTTGTTTAAATGGATTTGTAGAGTAATCTAGTGACTGATAAATAAATTAAATATTTTTGTATTTTTGTGAAGGTCGGAGTTTTTGCTCTTGAAGTTTAAGTGGATATAGGTTGATGAGGTATTTGTTCGTTTTTATTGTGTTTATATTAGTAGAGGGGGGTAGTTAGACATTATGTGAATCGGTCAGACCAGTTTATAAGCAATGCTTGTCTCTTGTGGACACACCCCCTGAATATTTCATCGCGGACATTTAAACAGGCTGTATTCGGATCGATGATGGCCTTTGAAATGTGGTATTTTTCAGCGTCACATAGAGGACATCTGTTTATGGCTGGAGAGAAGGATGGTTTTCTCTCAGTTATTTTCCATTTGATGGTGAAGGGTGTATTTTCTTCTTTAAGCTGCCATATTCGGGTCGCGAGTGCCGTATTAGCCTTGTTTTTGTATCTGAAGGAGTTTCTGTGTGCGTATAGCCTTTGTTTGAAGTTTCCCTTCGTCATCCCAATATATTTTTCTGCATTACTGGTATTCTGGTCTGTAACGGTTGCTTCATATATGATTGAATTGATTTTGCAATTTCCCTCCAGGGGGCAGTTGTTTTTGTCTTGGCATGAGCAGCCTGCGTTTGTAATTGTTTTGGGTTCTGCAGAGATAATTTTTCTTATTGAAGGGGCAGTGGAATAGCTGACCTTAACAGAATTTCTGTTAAAAAGTTTGTGTAATTCATTTGTGGGTGGGAAGTGTTTGTCGAGTAACTTGAGGAAAAGTTGGCCTACCTTTGTTTTGGTATTGGTCGAATAGGGTGGGGAAAACCAGATCACCGATCTCCTTCTATTGCGGGTCCCCGACTTAGGTTTATTTTTTCCTTAATTTTATTAACTGTGGGGCAATACTAACTCAGTCCTAAATTGGTTCCATAACATACAAGATAAACACAGATGCAAATTCACACAATTAGATATAGTAGACTTCTACCCATCCATTACAAAAGACACCCTAGATAAGGCCTTAACATTTGCACTTTCACACACAAACATCAGTCAACTAGAAAGGGACACAATACTGCAAGCAAGACAAACCCTTCTCTTCTTCGAGGGAAGGGCTTGGGTTAAAAAATCAAACCCAGAGGACCCATTTGATGTTGCAATGGGGGCCTACGACAGTGCAGACATCTGTGACTTAATCGGCTTGCTTATATTAGATACATTCCAAAATAAATTTCCAGACCATTTCTTTGGTCTCTATAGAGATGACGGACTTTGTCTGTCACGCAACCACAACGGAAACACATTAGATAGATTTAGAAAAGTATTAACAAACACCTTCCATAATCTCGGCTTCAAAATTACCATTAAAACAAATTTAGACCAAGTAAACTTCCTAGATACCACACTGAACCTTAAAAACAATACACACAAACCTTTCCACAAACCCAATGAAACACTCCAATACATACACAAGGGATCCTGCCACCCCCCCACTATCTTTAAAAATTTAATCAATAATATTAGCCAAAGAATTTCAAACCTCTCATCCAGTCCCGAAATTTTCAACCAAGCAGCACCATATTACAACAAAGCACTCCGCGACAGCGGGTTCAGAGAAGAAATCTCATACACCCCCAACCGAGACCAACCACGGGGGACCCGCAATAGAAGGAGATCGGTGATCTGGTTTTCCCCACCCTATTCGACCAATACCAAAACAAAGGTAGGCCAACTTTTCCTCAAGTTACTCGACAAACACTTCCCACCCACAAATGAATTACACAAACTTTTTAACAGAAATTCTGTTAAGGTCAGCTATTCCACTGCCCCTTCAATAAGAAAAATTATCTCTGCAGAACCCAAAACAATTACAAACGCAGGCTGCTCATGCCAAGACAAAAACAACTGCCCCCTGGAGGGAAATTGCAAAATCAATTCAATCATATATGAAGCAACCGTTACAGACCAGAATACCAGTAATGCAGAAAAATATATTGGGATGACGAAGGGAAACTTCAAACAAAGGCTATACGCACACAGAAACTCCTTCAGATACAAAAACAAGGCTAATACGGCACTCGCGGCCCGAATATGGCAGCTTAAAGAAGAAAATACACCCTTTACCATCAAATGGAAAATAACTGAGAGAAAACCATCCTTCTCTCCAGCCATAAACAGATGTCCTCTATGTGACGCTGAAAAATACCACATTTCAAAGGCCATCATCGATCCGAATACAGCCTGTTTAAATGTCCGCGATGAAATATTCAGGGGGTGTGTCCACAAGAGACAAGCATTGCTTATAAACTGGTCTGACCGATTCACATAATGTCTAACTACCCCCCCTCTACTAATATAAACACAATAAAAACGAACAAATACCTCATCAACCTATATCCACTTAAACTTCAAGAGCAAAAACTCCGACCTTCACAAAAATACAAAAATATTTAATTTATTTATCAGTCACTAGATTACTCTACAAATCCATTTAAACAAACTATATCCACATAAATTCCAAGAGCAAAAACTTCGACTTTCACCAAAATACAATAATGCAAAAATATTTAATTTATTTATCATTTAATTTATTAATCTAAATCTACAAACCCATTTTAACAAACTCAAATATTTCATATTTCCAACTAAGTTACCTCCCTTAGATCCGAATTTCTTCATTAAAATCACTCCAATCTGGGATAAAGATTTTTACACACTAACCGTTTTTTAGAACGCATACCTTCAAAAATATAACGGCTAATGATACAAATTCATAATTTGGCTCACGGGAATTTCAGAGAAACCCTTTCTTTATTTTTGTTTTTAATCTTTAATTTTTAATTTTTAATTTTTAATTTTTAATTTTTAATTTTATTTTTTATTATTATTAATATTTTTTAATTTTTTAATCTTTAAATTCATTTTTAATTTATTTTTATTTTTATTTATTATATTTTTATTCTTTCTATTTTTATTCTTTCTTTCTCTCTCACTCTTTATTCTCTACATTTTTATTCTCTATATTTTCTTATTATTTTTTAATTCCTTTTTTTATTCTTTTTTATACCTTTTTATACTCTTTCTCTTTTTTTATTCTTTTATTCTTAGTATTGAAATGTTTTTTTATATATAGGTTTTTTATATTTATTTATATATATATATATTTTCATATATATTTTTTTATTTTTTACCCCCCCCCCTTTTTTATTCCCTTTAATCTTGAATTCCCTCGTGTTTTAAATCTCAACGGTCTTATTACACTAAATTCAAATTTAAACAAACACACACAACACACTGAGCAAATAACGCGTCCCAACAAGAGTGTCATGTGACCTCACATTTCCAAAACAGATGACAACAGAAGCTGAAGAGAGCCGGATGGGTAAGACCTTCCGTGCTTGAAACCGACGGTACGAATGTTGTACTAATTTTTCTGTACCAGAATAAATAAATATTATGCTCTTAATTTTTAACTTTAATTCTTAATTAATCGAGCACTCTGCTGGGATTTTTCCTACCATTCTACAAAGAAGTATATATATATATATATATATTAGTTTTGTTTATTGTCTATGTACGTATACGTTTCGTCGACATAGAGATATAACCATTCACTACTAGTCGCGTGATTCGAACCCCCGGGCTCCAAGTATGTTACAACTCAAATCTCGCTAAATAGCTAGATTAACAGTGATAATTTTAACACTTATTCGGCGGCTTGACGTCATAAGAGCGTTCAACTTAATGAAAGGAACGATGCATTTATAGCTTGACGTCATGCTGTGTTAATACTACACTTACAGTGCCCAATAGAGGTTTTACTACGGGCTACAAATAACAAATATTTGTTTTGTTTATTATCCATGTACGTATACACTTCGTCCTTTAATCGGGACTCGTCAGCATAGAGGTATAACTATTCACTACTGGTCGCATGATTCGAAACCCCGGGCTATATATATGTCAATGCCTGTGGTTGGTTGGTTGGTTGGTTGGTTGGTTGGTTGATTTGTTGGTTGATTGGTTGGTTGATTGGTTGGTTTGTTGATTTGTTGGTTGGTTGGTTGGTTGGTTGGTTGGTTGGTTGGTTGGTTGGTTGATTTGTTGGTTTGTTGATTTGTTGGTTGGTTGATTTGTTGGTTGGTTGGTTGGTTGATTTGTTGGTTGATTGGTTGGTTGATTTGTTGGTTGGTTGATTTGTTGGTTTGTTGATTTGTTGGTTGGTTGATTTGTTGGTTGGTTGGTTGATTTGTTGGTTGGTTGATTTGTTGGTTGGTTGGTTGGTTGGTTGATTTGTTGGTTGATTGGTTGGTTGATTTGTTGGTTGGTTGGTTGGTTGATTTGTTGGTTTGTTGATTTGTTGGTTGGTTGGTTGGTTGGTTGGTTGGTTGGTTGGTTGATTTGTTGGTTGGTTGGTTGGTTGATTTGTTGGTTGATTGGTTGGTTGATTTGTTGGTTGGTTGATTTGTTGGTTTGTTGATTTGTTGGTTGGTTGATTTGTTGGTTGGTTGGTTGATTTGTTGGTTGGTTGATTTGTTGGTTGGTTGGTTGGTTGGTTGATTTGTTGGTTGATTGGTTGGTTGATTTGTTGGTTGGTTGGTTGGTTGATTTGTTGGTTTGTTGATTTGTTGGTTGGTTGGTTGGTTGGTTGGTTGGTTGGTTGGTTGGTTGATTTGTTGGTTGGTTGGTTGGTTGATTTGTTGGTTGATTGGTTGGTTGATTTGTTGGTTGGTTGATTTGTTGGTTTGTTGATTTGTTGGTTGGTTGATTTGTTGGTTGGTTGGTTGGTTGGTTGGTTGGTTGATTTGTTGGTTGGTTGATTTGTTGGTTGGTTGGTTGGTTGGTTGGTTGGTTGGTTGGTTGGTTGGTTGGTTGGTTGGTTGGTTGATTTGTTGGTTGGTTAATTTGTTGGTTTGTTGATTTGTTGGTTGGTTGATTGGTTGGTTGGTTGGTTGGTTGGTTGGTTGATTTGTTGGTTGGTTGATTTGTTGGTTGGTTGATTTGTAGGTTGGTTGGTTGGTTGGTTGGTTGGTTGGTTGGTTGGTTGGTTGGTTTATTTGTTTGTTGGTTGATTTGTTGGTTGGTTGGTTTTTAACGGCATATCCATCCTGTAATGTCATTTAATGCCATGAAAAGTTATTTATCGTAGATTCTTATGTGTAGGTTATTTGCAGTAGAATTGGGTCGTATGAGTTTTATTATTATTATTATTATTATTATTATCATTATTATTATTATTATTATTATTATTATCATTATTATTATTATTATTATTATTATTAAACGTATAGTGGTAGGAATATTTGTGAGATGGGTAAAGAGATTTTTGTGATTTTTTGATTTTTGTTGTAAAGTCCTGTAGCTTCCAGGAAATTGAACATATTGTCTACGTGAACTTCGTTAAACAGATCCTTCAAATTGTCTATTTAGTAGTATGTTTGTCTGGTTTGTTGGAGATCTTTACAGGCAATGTGTTAAACGGTGAAGGGTGACTGGCATGGTATGCATGTCGGAGGTTCTTCTCTCTTCAGGAGATATGAATGAGTTAAGTGAGTAAGCCTTAATCATGTCAGATCTATTACTAATGAAGATTTGGTATATGTCTGTCTGAAAGCGAAACTATACTATTACTTTAAAAAAACACTTATGTTCATACCAAACAGGGCATATTGCCACTGTAGCGCAAGGGGCTACAATGATAGGGATAAGATTTAGAGGGGGGGGGCAACTATGACCTTTCTCCTTTCCCTTCGTATGTGTGTGTGGCTTCCACAGGTACCACTTATGACGAACTCTCCTCTTCGTTGCGGTCTTTATTACCAGCTTCGATAACCAACAAATAGGGGCTAGTTGACCGCACCGGTAGGTTATTTGTTCTCACTCCCTGTAGAGGTTGATGTGTCACCTCTGAGTTTGGCCTGGTTCCCTGGGCGTCGAAGTCAATAAATAGTCCTGCTTTCCTGATGAAGACTAAAGATGATTGAAGCGTCTTAGTTGATCGGTCCTGCCTTCGCAACGTTGTATTTTTTTAATTTTTACCCAACGTCATGATTCCGCATCTGTTTCTGAAGATTGGCGTCTACTGGGAATGAGAATACATGGAACGCAACAAGGAAAGAGAATATTAATGATATAAAAATAAGAAAATATTATCGAAAGCAACAGGACGAGGTGTTACACGACCAATACTGTTCGTTGGATATGCGGAGTTAATACCTCGTATTTATACTGACACCTATTATTTCTAGTCGTTCTAATAAAATTAATCTCAGGCAATTTTCTCAAAGGCAGGGCATTCTGCAACAAAATCTCCGGCCTTCGACAATCTCTGTTCTTCCCGTTCGGGTTTTTCTCTCCTCTCTCTCTCTCTCTCTCTCTCTCTCTCTCTCTCTCTCTCTCTCTCTCTCTCTCTCTCTCTCTATCTATCTATCTATCTATCTATCTCACTTAAAGAATGTTTTCCTTCATTTATATATCAAATAAGGGATCATTGGCCATGCCCGGCCGAAAAAATATCTTTCACACATGGCATTCCCTCACTGGTTCTACTCGTCTATTATGCACCCCCCTCTCTCTCTCTCTCTCTCTCTCTCTATCTATCTATCTATCTATCTCTCTGTCTCTCTCTCTCTCTCTCTCAGAGTTGGACGCATCTTCCTCTCATGCGACACGGGGCGAACCTTCCGACCTCCCCCTCGAGAACATGCCCCAGCTCTTACAAATTGAAGGTGTCGGCTAGCTGTCAACTTTTAGCTATAAACACGATCGTCTGTCAAATCAGTCGACTTGACCATATCAACCTCATGACACATTTGCCGATACTGATTGAGGCAAATATTTTTCACAAAAATTGGGCTGCCTGTTTGGCTCTATATTGTAAGGTGAACGAGTTTGTCTGCTTTTAGTGATTTTCCCTCGCCAATAACATTGCTATCAAGGAATAACACAGTAAATCCCACAATTTTTTTTTGTTCCGTAGAAATTCAAATGTTTTTTGTTTTGTTTCTTTAAACAAAATTTTCATACAAATTGGGATCGACACTAATTACTGTCTGTCTGTCTGTCTGTATCTCTCTCTCTCTATATATATATATATATATATATATATATATATATATATATATCACATACACACATATTCTACCTCTCTATCACACACACTCTTTCTTTCTTTCTCTCTCACACACATATACACACACTCTCTCACATACACACATACACACACACTCTCTCGCTCTCTGACACCCCCCACACACACGCTCCCTATCTTGTTCTCTCAAGAACGCATACGCATACACTCTCTCTCCATTCTCTCTTTCTCTCTTTCGCTCGTAAATTTATGGTGTACGAATCACGTCATCACGTCATCACGACCAACTGACCTTCTTCATCAATTGATGTTTGGCACTAAATAGTGAGCGACGCAATACCGGAATGTTGTCCCCATCCTGATTCCAAGCACAACATTGGTGAAAACAAAAAACAACACCGAACACTATGCTTGGAAATAGTAATTTTCAAAAAATATATTCTTCGGAATTATTTTTATTTATTCCTTTCCTTATATTTTAAAGAACTCCACTCATGTCTCTTTTGTCGCATATTTTTGCCACCATATATGACGAACGAACATATACTACACTTCTACAAAAAAAGGAGGTAATGGCTGGTAAGATGGTCTCATGAAAAACGAAAAGATACGACACTACTACTCCCCCAAAAATGAAAAGGTAATGCCTGGGAGAACGGTCTCATGACAACATAACATACACGACATTATCCTCAAAGTAAACAAAAATAGAAGTAATACCTAGGAGGATGGTATCATAACAACACAACAAATACTACACTACCGCCTAAACAAAAAAGAAGAGGTAATACCTCGAAGGATGGTATCATGACAACACAAGAAATACTACACTACCCCCTAAACAAAAAAGAAGAGGTAATACCTCGGAGGATGGTATCATGACAACACAACAAATACTACACTACCCCCTAAACGAAAAAGAAAGGGGTAATACCTCGGAGAATAGTATCATGACAACACAACAAATACTAAACTACCCTCTACACGAAAAAGACGAGATAATACCTCGGAGGATGGTATCATGACAACATAACGAACACTACACTACACCCTAAACAAAAAAAGAAGAGGTAATACCTCGGAGTTTGGTATCATGAAACACAACAAATACTACACTACCCCCTTAACAAAAAAGATGAGGTAATACCTCGGAGTATGGTATCATGACAACACAACAAATACTACACTACCCCTAAAACAAACAAGAAGTGGTCATACCTCGGAGAATGGTATCATTACAACACGACAAATGCTACACTACCCCTAAACAAAAAAGAGGTAATACCTCGGAGGATGGTATCATTACATCACAACAAATATTACACTACCCCATACACAAAAAAGAAGAGGTAATACCTCGAAGGATGGTATCATGACAACACAACAAATACTACACTACCCCCTAAATAAAAAAGAAGAGGTAATACCTCTGGGAATGGTACTATGACAACACAACAAATACTACACTACCCCCTAAAAAAGAAGAGGTTATACCTCGGAGTATGGTATCATGAAAACACAACAAACACTACACTACCCCTAAACAAAAAAGAAGAAGTAATACCTCGAAGTGTGGTACCATGACAACACAACAAATACTAGACGACCCCCTACACAAAAAAGAATAGGTAATACCTCGGAGGATGGTATCATGACAACACAACAAATACTACACTAGCCCCTAAAAAAGAAGAGGTTATACCTCGGAGTATGGTATCATGAAAACACAACAAACACTACACTACCCCAAAACAAAAAAGAAGAAGTAATACCTCGAAGTGTGGTACCATGACAACACAACAAACACTACACTACCCGCTAAACAAAAAAGAAGATGTAATACTTCGGAGGATGGTATCATGACAACACAACAAATACTACACTACCCTCTAAACAATAAAAAAGAGGTAATACCTCGGAGGATGGTATTATGACAACACAACAAATACTACACTACCCCCTGAACAAAAAAGAAGAGGTAATACCTCGTAGGATGGTATCATGACGACACAACAAATACTACACTTCCCCCTAAACAAAAAAGAAGAGGTAATACCTCGGAGGATGGTATTATGACAACACAACAAATACTAAACTACCCTCTACACGAAAAAGAAGAGATAATACCTCGGAGGATGGTATCATGACAACATAACAAACACTACACTACCCCCTAAACAAAAAAGAAGAGGTAATACCTCGGAGAATGGTATCATGACAACACAAAAAATACTACACTACCCCCTACACAAAAAAGAAGAGGTAATACCTCGGAGGATGGTATCATGACAACACAACAAACACTACACTACCCCTACACAAAAAAGAAGAGTAATAACTAGGAGAATGGTATCATCAAATCACAACAAATACTAAACTATTCCTACACAAAAAGAAGAGGTAATACCTCGAAGGATGGTATCATGAAAACACAACAAATACTGCACTACCCCCTAAACAAAAAAGAAGAAGTAGCACCTCGGAGGATGGTATCATGACAACACAACAAATATTATACTAGCTCCGAAACAAAACAGAATAGGTAATACCTCGGAGGATCGTATCTTGACAACACAACAAATACTACACAACCCTAAAAAAAAGAAGTAAGACCTTGAAGGATGGTATCATGACAACACAACAAACACTACACTACCCCCAAAACAAAAAAGAAGAGTTAATACCTTGGAGGATGTTATCATAACAACACAAGAAATACTACACTACCCCCTAAACAAAAAAGAAGAGGTAATACCTCGGATGATGGTATCATGAAAACACAACAAATACTACACTACCCCCTGAACAAAAAAGAAGAGGTAATACCTCGAAGGATGGTATCATGACAACACAACAAATACTAGACGACCCCCTACACAAAAAAGAATAGGTAATACCTCAGAGGATGGTATCATGACAACACAACAAATACTACACTACCCCCTAAACAAAAAAGAAGACGTAATCCCTCGGGGAATGGTATCAAGACAACACAATAAATACTACACTACTTCTAAAAAAATAAAAAATAAATAATACCTCGGAGGAATGTATCATGACAACATAACAAATACTACACTACTCCTTAAACAAAAAAGAAGAGGTAATACCTCGGAGGATAGTATCATCACAACACAACAAATACTACACTACGCCCTAAACAAAAAAGAAGAGGTAATACCTCGGAGGATGATATCAGTACAACACAACAAATACTACACTACTCCTTAAACAAAAAAGATGTAATACTTCGGAGGATTGTATCATGACCACACAACAAATACTACACTACCTCTTAAACAAAAAAGAAGAGGTAATACCTCGGAGGATAGTATCATTACAACACAACAAATACTACACTACACCCTAAACAAAAAAGAAGAGGTAATACCTCGGAGAATGGTATCATGCCAACACAAAAAATACTACATTACTGCCTAAACAAAAAAGAAGAACTTATACCTCGGAGGATGGTATCAATACAACACAACAAATACTATACTACGCTTTGACCAACAAAAAAAAACAGGTAATACTTCGGAGTATGGTATCATGACAACACAAAAAATACTACACTACGCGATGAACAAAAAAAAGAGGTTATACTTCGAAGAATGGTATCATGACTACACAACAACTACTACACTACCCCCTAAAAAAAAGATAAGGTAATACCTCGGAGGATGGTATCAGGACAACACAAGAAATGCTACACTACCTCCTAAACAAAAATGAAGAGGTAATACCTCGGAGGATTGTATCATAACAACTCAACAAAGACTACATAACCCTAAAAACAAAAAAGAAGAAGTAATACCTCGGAGAATGGTATCATGACAACACAAAAAATACTACATTACTGCCTAAACAAAAAAGAAGAACTTATACCTCGGAGGATGGTATCAATACAACACAACAAATACTATACTACGCCTTGACCAACAAAAAAACAGGTAATACCTCGGAGGATTGTATCCTGACAACACAACAAATACTACACTACGTGCTGAACTAAAAAAAAAGAGGTTATACTTCGGAGAATGGTATCATGACAACACAACAACTACTACACTACCCCCAAAACAAAAAAGATAAGGTAATACCTCGGAGGATGGTATCATTACAACACAACAAGTACTACACTACGTCCGTTACAAACAAAAAGAGATTATACTTCACAGGATGGTATCATGACAAAAAACAAATACTACACTACCCCCTAAATAAAAAGAAGAGGTAGTACCTCGGAGGATGGTATCATTACAACACAACAAATACTACACTACGCCCTAAACAAAAAAGAAGTAATACCTCGGAGGATGGTATCATTACAACACAACAAATACTACACTACTAACTAAACAAAAAAGAATAGGTAATACCTCGTAGCAATGTATCATGGCAACACAACAAATGCTACACTACCCCTTGAAACAAACAGAAGAGGTAATACCTCGAAGGATGGTATCATGACATCACAACAAATACTACACTACGCCCTAAACAACAACGAAGAGGTAATACCTCGGAGGATGGTATCATGACAACACAACAAATACTAGACGACCCCCTACACAAAAAAGAATAGGTAATACCTCGGAGGATGGTATCATGAAAACACAACAAATACTGCACTACCCCCTAAACAAAAAAGAAGAAGTAGCACCTCGGAGGATGGTATCATGACAACACAACAAATATTATACTAGCTCCGAAACAAAACAGAATAGGTAATACCTCGGAGGATCGTATCTTGACAACACAACAAATACTACACAACCCTAAAAAAAAGAAGTAAGACCTTGAAGGATGGTATCATGACAACACAACAAACACTACACTACCCCCAAAACAAAAAAGAAGAGTTAATACCTTGGAGGATGTTATCATAACAACACAAGAAATACTACACTACCCCCTAAACAAAAAAGAAGAGGTAATACCTCGGATGATGGTATCATGAAAACACAACAAATACTACACTACCCCCTGAACAAAAAAGAAGAGGTAATACCTCGAAGGATGGTATCATGACAACACAACAAATACTAGACGACCCCCTACACAAAAAAGAATAGGTAATACCTCAGAGGATGGTATCATGACAACACAACAAATACTACACTACCCCCTAAACAAAAAAGAAGACGTAATCCCTCGGGGAATGGTATCAAGACAACACAATAAATACTACACTACTTCTAAAAAAATAAAAAATAAATAATACCTCGGAGGAATGTATCATGACAACATAACAAATACTACACTACTCCTTAAACAAAAAAGAAGAGGTAATACCTCGGAGGATAGTATCATCACAACACAACAAATACTACACTACGCCCTAAACAAAAAAGAAGAGGTAATACCTCGGAGGATGATATCAGTACAACACAACAAATACTACACTACTCCTTAAACAAAAAAGATGTAATACTTCGGAGGATTGTATCATGACCACACAACAAATACTACACTACCTCTTAAACAAAAAAGAAGAGGTAATACCTCGGAGGATAGTATCATTACAACACAACAAATACTACACTACACCCTAAACAAAAAAGAAGAGGTAATACCTCGGAGAATGGTATCATGCCAACACAAAAAATACTACATTACTGCCTAAACAAAAAAGAAGAACTTATACCTCGGAGGATGGTATCAATACAACACAACAAATACTATACTACGCTTTGACCAACAAAAAAAAACAGGTAATACTTCGGAGTATGGTATCATGACAACACAAAAAATACTACACTACGCGATGAACAAAAAAAAGAGGTTATACTTCGAAGAATGGTATCATGACTACACAACAACTACTACACTACCCCGTAAAAAAAAGATAAGGTAATACCTCGGAGGATGGTATCAGGACAACACAAGAAATGCTACACTACCTCCTAAACAAAAATGAAGAGGTAATACCTCGGAGGATTGTATCATAACAACTCAACAAAGACTACATAACCCTAAAAACAAAAAAGAAGAAGTAATACCTCGGAGAATGGTATCATGACAACACAAAAAATACTACATTACTGCCTAAACAAAAAAGAAGAACTTATACCTCGGAGGATGGTATCAATACAACACAACAAATACTATACTACGCCTTGACCAACAAAAAAACAGGTAATACCTCGGAGGATTGTATCCTGACAACACAACAAATACTACACTACGTGCTGAACTAAAAAAAAAGAGGTTATACTTCGGAGAATGGTATCATGACAACACAACAACTACTACACTACCCCCAAAACAAAAAAGATAAGGTAATACCTCGGAGGATGGTATCATTACAACACAACAAGTACTACACTACGTCCGTTACAAACAAAAAGAGATTATACTTCACAGGATGGTATCATGACAAAAAACAAATACTACACTACCCCCTAAATAAAAAGAAGAGGTAGTACCTCGGAGGATGGTATCATTACAACACAACAAATACTACACTACGCCCTAAACAAAAAAGAAGTAATACCTCGGAGGATGGTATCATTACAACACAACAAATACTACACTACTAACTAAACAAAAAAGAATAGGTAATACCTCGTAGCAATGTATCATGGCAACACAACAAATGCTACACTACCCCTTGAAACAAACAGAAGAGGTAATACCTCGAAGGATGGTATCATGACATCACAACAAATACTACACTACGCCCTAAACAACAACGAAGAGGTAATACCTCGGAGGATGGTATCATGACAACACAACAAATACTAGACGACCCCCTACACAAAAAAGAATAGGTAATACCTCGGAGGATGGTATCATGACAACACAACAAATACTACACTACCCCCTAAACAAAAAAGAAGACGTAATACCTCGGGGAATGGTCTCAAGACAACACAAAAAATACTACACTACTCCTAAAAAATAAAAATAAATAATACCTCGGAGGAATGTATCATGACAACATAACAAATACTACACTACTCCTTAAACAAAAAAGAAGAGGTAATACCTCGGAGGATGGTATCATCACAACACAACAAATACTACACTACGCCCTAAACAAAAAAGAAGAGGTAATACCTCGGAGGATGATATCAGTACAACACAACAAATACTACACTACTCCTTAAACAAAAAGATGTAATACTTCGGAGGATGGTATCATGACCACACAACAAATACTACACTACCTCTTAAACAAAAAAGAAGAGGTAATACCTCGGAGGATAGTATCATTACAACACAACAAATACTACACTACACCCTAAACAAAAAAGAAGAGGTAATACATCGGAGAATGGTATCATGACAACACAAAAAAATACTACATTACTGCCTAAACAAAAAAGAAGAACTTATACCTCAGAGGATGGTATCAATACAACACAACAAATACTATACTACGCCTTGACCAACAAAAAAAACAGGTAATACCTCGGAGGATTGTATCATGACAACACAACAAATACTACACTACGCGCTGAACAAAAAAAAGAGGTTATACTTCGGAGAATGGTATCATGACAACACAACAACTACTACACTACCCGCTAAAAAAAAGATCAGGTAATACCTCGGAGGATGGTATCATTACAACACAACAAGTACTACACTACGCCCGTTACAAACAAAAAGAGGTTATACTTCACAGGATGGTATCATGACAACAAACAAATACTACACTACCCCCTAAATAAAAAGAAGAGGTAGTACCTCGGAGGATGGTATCATTACAACACAACAAATACTACACTACGCCCTAAACAAAAAAGAAGTAATACCTCGGAGGATGGTATCATTACAACACAACAAATACTACACTACGCCCTAAACAAAAAAGAAGTAATACCTCGGAGGATGGTATCATTACAACACAACAAATACTACACTACTCACTAAACAAAAAAGAATAGGTAATACCTCGTAGGAATGTATCATGGCAACACAACAAATGCTACACTACCCCTTGAAACAAACAGAAGAGGTAATACCTCGAAGGATGGTAGCATGACATCACAACAAATACTACACTACGCTCTAAAGAACAACGAAGAAGTTATACCTCAGAGAATGGTATCATGACAACACAACAAATAATTCACTACCCTCTTAACAAAAAAGAACAGGTAATACCTCGAAGAATTGTATCATGACAACACAACAAATACTACAGTATCCTCTAAACAAAAAGAAAGAGGTAATATTTCGGAGGATGGTATCATGACAACACAACGGATACTACACTACCACCTAAACAAAAAATAACAGGTTATACCTCTGAGAATAGTATCATTACAACACAACAAATACAACACTACCCTCTAAAAAAAACAGGAAATACCTCGGAGTATGGTATCATGACAACACAAAAAATACTACACTACGCCCTAAAAAAGGGATAGGTAGTACCTCGGATGATGGTATCATGACAACACAACAAATACTACACTACCCCCTAAACAAAAAAGAAAAAGTAATACCTCGGAGAATGGTATCATGACAACACAATAAATACTACAGTATTCTCTAAACAAAAACGGCAGAGGTAATATTTCGAAGGGTGGTATCATGACAACACAACGGATACTACACTAATACCTAAACAAAAAAGAAGAGATAATACCTCGGAGGATGGTATCATTAGAACACAACAAATACTACACTACCCCTAAACAAAATAGAAGAGGTAATACCTCGGAGGATGTTATCATGACAACACAACAAATACTTCACTACCCCCTAAACGAAAAAGAAGAGGTAATACCTCGGAGGATGGTATCATGGCAACACAACAAATACTACACTACCCTCTAAACAAAAAAGAACAAGTAATACCTCGGAGGATGGTATCATGACAACACAACAAATACTACACTACTCCCTAAACAAAAAAGAAGAGGTAATACTTCGGAGAATTGTATCTTGACAACACTACAAATACTACACTATCCTCTAAACAAAAAGGAAGAGGTAATACCTCGGAGGATTGTATCATGACAACACGACAAATACTACACTATCCTCTAAACAAAAAGGAAGAGGTAATACCTCGGAGGATGGGATCATGACAACACGACAAATACTACACTATCCTCTAAACAAAAAAGAAGAGGTAATACCTCGGAGGATTGTATCATGACAACACAACAAATACTACAGTATCCTCTAAACAAAAAAGAAGTAATACCTCGGAGGATGGTATCATTACATCACAACAAATACTACACTACTCACTAAACAAAAAAGAAGAGGTTATTCCATCGGAGGAATGTATCATGGCA
>OY744518.1:117461409-117561409 GCA_963556195.1 Sepiola atlantica
CCTTAAAAGTAAATGAAGGTTACATCCTGAACCCTTAAAAGTAAATGAACTTTACATGTTGAACCCTTAAAAGTAAATGAACGTTACATCCTGAACCCTTAAAAGTAAATGAACGTTACATCCTGAACCCTTAAAAGTAAATGAACGTTACACCCTGAACCCTTAAAAGTAATGAACGTTACATCCTGAACCCTTAAAGGTAAATGAACGTTACATCCCGAACCCTTAAAAGTAAATGAAGGTTACATCCTGAACCCTTAAAAGTAAATGAACGTTACATCCTGAATCCTTAAAAGTAAATGAACGTAACATCTTGAACCCTTAAAAGTAAATGAACGTTACATCCTGAATCCTTAAAAGTAAATGAACGTAACATCTTGAACCCTTAAAAGTAAATGAACGTTACATCCTGAATCCTTAAAAGTAAATGAACGTAACATCTTGAACCCTTAAATGTAAATGAACGTTACATCCTGAACCCTTAAAAGTAAATGAACGTTACATCCTGAACCCTTAAAAGTAAATGAACGTTACATCCTGAACTCTTAAAAGTAAATGAACGTTACATCCTGAACCCTTAAAAGTAAATGAACGTTACATCCTGAACCCTTAAAAGTAAATGAACGTTACATCCTGAACCCTTAAAAGTAAATGAACGTTACACCCTGAACCCTTAAAAGTAAATTAACGTTACATCCTGAACCCTTAAAGGTAAATGAACGTTACATCCCGAACCCTTAAAAGTAAATGAAGGTTACATCCTGAACCCTTAAAAGTAAATGAACTTTACATGTTGAACCCTTAAAAGTAAATGAACGTTACATCCTGAACCCTTTAAAGTAAATGAACTTTACATGTTGAACCCTTAAAAGTAAATGAACGTTACATCCTGAACCCTTTAAAGTAAATGAACGTTACATCCTGAACCCTTAAAAGTAAATGAACGTTACATCCTGAACCCTTAAAAGTAAATTAACGTTACATCCTGAACCCTTAAAGGTAAATGAACGTTACATCCTGAACCCTTAAAAGTAAATGAACTTTACATCCTGAAACCTTAAAAGTAAATGAACTTTACATCCTGAAACCTTAAAAGTAAATGAACGTTACATCCTGAACCCTTACTGGTGAACTGTTGGAATTTGGAAATTAAGTTTTTGCTTCTTCCATTCGGGGTCGTCCTGAAATGATTTTGTTTGGTGATTTTTTTGTTCAGCATCACTAAGTGAAATTCGGCAAAAGTCAGCATTTATTGTTTAGTGATGGTGGGAGGTGACGGTGGTTAAGCGGATATCGACACGGACTGAAGACCTGGGTGTTTCAAGTTCGAATCCAGTCGGTTCCACAATACCACTTTCACTTAGGGGTGTTGGCAACCTTCTCGTGGTCCTTCCCGTAAATACCCGATGTCTTTCCAGAAAGATTTCTAACTAGAAAAACATCGGAGAAACTAATGCCAACACCAGAATCATCTGATTCACACGAAAGAAGAAGTATAGAGATGGTGAGGGATGTAAACATGTTTAGTGGGGTGCGTAGTTGCAATGTATGCGGGTGATTGGTCTGCAAGTAGAGAAATGTTTAACTAAGGGAAGAGAGACCACCTCCAAATGTACCAATAATTCTATGTAATATTCGCTATTGATGGTACTTTCTTTCTCAAGGTAATCAATGAACAAAATTCCTTGCTTGCTGATGGTTGCGTCTTTATTATTATTATTATTATTATTTGTTGTTGTTGTTGTTGTTTGTTATGCCTCCTTGTGACGGTGGTAAAGTGGATATCGACACGGACTGAACACCTGGGTGTTCCAAGTTCGAATCCAGTCGGTTCCACGGTACCACTTTCACTTAGGGATGTTGGCAACCTTCTCGTCGTCCTTCCCGTAAGTACCTGATGTCTTTCCAGGAAGATTTCTAACTGTTGGAAAACATCGAGAAAACTAATGCCAACACCAGAATCATCTGATTCACACAAAAGAAGAAGAATTCAACTGTTTAAAAAAAATTAGTACAGTATCGATATCATTTGACAACTTCCAAAAGTGCCCTCTCGATTTCTCCCTCCTACCACTTTCTCTTAATTCATCCAACCTCATCTTAAACTGGTCCACGTTTTGGTCGCTTTGGTCTCCCCCACAAAAAAAATATATATCCATTTTCATACCAATCTTTTCATGGCTACAACTCGCTTTTTTTTTCACGTGTGTGGCACTGAACAACTCTTTGTCCGTACAATCGCAAGCTCGCCGGCTACCTCAACGGGTCACGCGTAGCGAACATAACTCAATCCCAACCCGTTTATACTATAAGCGGGCAGTCGGAGAGACACAGCCCCTACAGGCCCAAACACATCGGACCTCCCCAAAATTCTTACCGCACCCTCAAAAGGTAAATTCTCCCATTCGAACTCCGTTTAAGTGGCTGACCTCTACATAATTTTAATTAGTTACTGGGTTTTTTCTCTTTATATACTAATATTTTAATACAAGGAGGGGAAAAATCAATGTTTTCGACTAAACCGAAAAACAAGGAAAATTAATCAAATGAGTCTCTCTCCTCGACGATACATTTAAATCAAACAAAAAGATTTTAAACAATAAAATTGAGCAAAACATCTCCTCCCGACAACATAAAACAATACAAGAAATCCCTCCCTCCACAGAATGCATATTTTAAACGTGGACAGAAAGTGTGTGAGTATGTGTGTATGTGTGAAATTCGTCACTGTCTTTTTCTTTTGTCTTTCTCTCTTTTTTTTCTACAAAAGTTAATACGTGCGTGTGTGCAACAGTAAATTGTTTCTTTTGTTTGTATTACCTTAATTCTAAATGTATGTGTGCGTGTGTCATTGCTTTGGCTTTTTTTGTATGTGTTCTAACAAGAATTAATACTTTTTTCAACTATTTGAATTTATGTGTGCGTGTTTGTCTGTTACACTGTCTTTTTTTTTCTTTCTATTCAGTTTTGTTTCTAACTAAATTCGTTTGTTCTATTTCTTTTCTTTTAGCAATACGTTCATAATTGTTTCATTCTTTTCTTTCTGTTTTTACTTTTACGGCACATCAACGTCTTTTTTTTCTTTAGTCTAATCTTAAAGTCTATCTTTCTGTTTTTTCGTACTTTTTTTCCCTTACAACAACTAACGATGATTTAACTTCGCTTTTCCGTTAGTCTTAATTAAAAGTAACTTGGTATGTTTCTCCTTTTTTTTCTTAATTTCTTTTCTACTAAGTTTATTCAACGGGTCTTTTTTTCTTGAACTTAATTATTAAACGCAGCCTCAAAAAAAACGGCAAGTTACTTACTATTTTGGTGTTCTCTCCCGCTTCATTTTTCTTTGCCTTCGCCGACCACGTGCTGTCTGTTTTACTATTATTATTGGACCCCACACGTTCTGTGATAACCCAAGTTCAACGCTTTCTTGTAATAAAGCCGCAAGTCATAGCAACCAGATTGAACATGTTGCATACCGTCCCCAATGGGCCGTGGCAGTTCTCGCTTTGTATACCTTTTAATTTCTCGTACCTCCTCTCTTTCCTCGTCGCGTGGAGGGGTGTCGTCTCGATGTCGTCTAGTGGTTGAATTCTTTCTTCGTTTCTGTACTGCCGTGAACATCGCCGTCCGTTGTGTCTGCAACAAAACCTTTATAACACAAATTCACGAGGCAACAATCTTTTACTTTGATTCTGTTTATTTCAGGCGTCAGTTATCGTCGCCGCTGGAGATGCTTCGCTAACGTCGAGGGAGAGACCAAATTACTACTCTATCGTAGTTAATTCCTAAATTAAGTCTTTAGCTATTCGAGAGGGGGGGGAAGAAGAAATCTCTTAGGGAATTTAATTCTCCCTAATCATGTTGAAGACTACATAGAGAAATCGTCCGTTCGGCCCGCTTCCAAAAGCCAGACTGACAAAACTCTGCTTCCCACACAAAAGCCCGTGACGTCACAGAACCCCTATGCGCAGGTGCATTCGTCACAGCCTGACTCCCTTGAACTTCCGACCTAAAAGGTCTCATCAAAATGGTGGCCTGTCAACGTTTGTGAGCTCCGACTGTGAGAACCAGTTTATTTTGCACTCGACTGTACGGGTCCACCCGCACTAAATCGCGCAAGCCAAACCAAACGATCCTTCACACATTTGTCCACTTCAAGATGCGTACGACCCCACAGGGCCATTATCCAACACTTTCACCTGCTTCTGTCCACTCTGCTGATTTGACTCCGGAATGAAGCGGACGACCCATATTTCATCCGTTGTTACATTTGACGCAAAAAACTAATTTTCGTCGCGTTGAAACAGTCGCAAACAACGTTCTGGATCGTCAACACATTTTTGTTTTTGTTTTTGATCGACTGTGAGCACAGCTTTCTCATTGATCAAATGTTAATGGAAAATGGTGAATACACTATTTTCTGATATCTTCAACTCCTCCGATATCTCACGAAAATTCAATTTACAATTGGCCAAAACGAGTTTGTGAACTTTTTTAAACATTCCGAGACAATTGCCGAATTTGGGCGTGCTGACTATTCAGCATCATTTGTGTATGTACGACCGCGTTTAAAGTCAGCATGCAACCTCTTAGCCCTTGTTTCCGATCGAACAGAGTTAGAATAACACTTATCAAGCCATTGATTTGCTTGAAGAATATTTTGGCCATCAGAAAACAATGCTTTATCAACAGACGAAATTCAAATTTGTCATTGTTTTGAAATTTTGCAACAGTAGCTTTACTTAAATAACTGTAATTTGTAAACTAATAATCCGATTGGCCTCAAATTTTGACACGTGTTATTTGAAGGTTAGTACTTTATAAAAATTATACATATATATATATATGTTTATATATATATACTATTATTATTATTATTATTATTATTAGTAGTAGTAGTAGTAGTAGTAGTAGTAGTAGTAGTAGTAGTAGTAGTAGTAGTAGTAGTAGTAGTAGTAGTGATGCCATCTATGTGTCAGGCCTCGGACTTACTGAGTAGTGTTATATTAGCGTCGAGGTCAAATGTCGGTGTTTCTAGTTGAAAGTTTTATTTTAGGACAAGATTGGCGCAACACAATACGCGGTTCTACGCATTGTATACGCTTGTGTGTATGTATGTGACATTATACTCGCATGTATATAGCAAGCAACCCACCCACCTGAGGTGTTCCCCTTACACGTACATGCGTCCGCCATTACCGCCCAATCAGGCGTCCGAAGCGGAACCGTGAGAAAAAGAAAAAGAGAAAATGTCTGCCAATTTACAGTTAATTTGGGGTTTCGTATAACATCAATTCTCTGAGCCGAGTTCATGGGGAGGCACAAAACCACGGTCAATTGAAGAAATACAAAGAGAGAGATTGAGGGTTAAGAGGGGTGACATCTCCGAAGGGGGGGGAGAAGAAGAAGAAGAAGAAGAAGAAGAAGAAGAAGAAGAAGAAGAAGAAGAAGAAGAAGAAGAAGAAGAAGAAGAATAAGAAGAAGAAGAAGAATGTCTTTGTGATAGGTGAACCATAAAGGATGGTTGCAGCAGTGTTTTGATGCGTTTTATTTATTTATTTATTTACTGTTATTTTTTTTACTGGACTCATCTTGCACTAAAAACCAAAATTGGCAAGATTAATTCTAATCAAGAAATCACATTTTCAGGTTTGGTTTTGGTGTGTTTGGGCTTTGTAAATTGCATGACAAGAATAATGGAACGGAAGTTGAAAATACAAAAGATAAAGATAAATAAAAAAAAATTACGATCAAACAACGGCTGAAATATAACAACATTTATTGAGATAAAGATGTTTGAAAATGTTTGGAGATGTTTGAAGATGCTTGTGGTGCAATACTCGTTCCTTTGGGGACCCGGTAGCATCAAACAAAACACAACGATAGAGACAAGGACGTGCTCGAGAAACTCTTGTTTCTTTATTCTTCACCACCAGCTGGTGTAAGTTTGGTATACACATATATATAATTAAATATTTCTTTGTTAGCAAAAGTCCTTTGGCATTATTCTCCTTTCCCTTGTCTTACGAAGAAATCTCTTTCTTTACCTTGACAGCGGTTGATTTTCGACTCTACCCAACGTAAGTTATTTTCACGAAAACCAGACAGAGTGATTTACCTTGCAACCTAGAGGGAAACACGACAATACGTTCTGTAGCAGTCTGCTCCCGGAATCTAGGGAAGGCTTGTGATCCCCACGCCAGTTGTTTACGGCAGTTCGGTCGTGGTGGGGGTACCTCTCTTTGGGGCTGACCCATGACAAGTTTTTCTCTATATCCTCCCAACTCGATCTCTGCTACGTAAACGCTCCTTCTTCCTTCGTTTAAAACCGCAGTTTTAATTTCTGACTTTACACTTCGGGTGCCTTCTTCTTCTGGCCTCGTTCACCTGACTCTTTTAAAGGTTACCGAGTCGTTTTTTTTACGACGTCATACTCCGAAATGAACTCGTCGACCTCACACCTGGGCTCGTTCAAAGGTCACCGATTCATTTCCGTTGTTCTTTTAGCCTAATTGACAATCTATCTAGTCTTCGGCTTTTCTTCATTATTGCGGAGTCATGCCCTTAGCCTCCCCGTGACGTCTTATGCGTTATTACTCAACATGTCTGCATCAGTATTTTTCACCTGTATGCGAGTTGCATTTGTATTCATATTTGAACAGCTAAATTAAACAGAGCTGAGACGGTGAAGGTCTTATGTGCGACATGAAAATAAACTGGAATCTTAAGATCTCCATCATTCCAGTAATCATAGGAGCTACCTGGCCCATGAAAAAGAATTTCAAAAACTACTTTCTGAATATACCCGGTGAACCAAGTGCAAGAGAGATGTAGCAGTCATAAACATAGATCTATTTTCGGAAAATTTCCCCGTTAAATGATCGGGTTACACACTGACCAATCAGCCTGCAGGGCGCATTGATTCCTTCTGTCTGCTGAAGTACTACTTCATCCTCATTGGGAATCACGGTCAGTCAGCAGAGAGACTCCTGCCAGCAACAAGAAAACACTTCTACTTTCTCTCTCATGCCTCCCTGCCCACTAGACGCTCCAGCAACTACTATCTTCGCCTGAAGATAACTGCTCAGACTTTCGGTATCCCAAAACATTTCCTATTTTCCTCTCCCTCACTCGGACACTGTCGAACTTTCTTCCACCTATACCAAACGGTATAGGTAACTTTATTGAATAAACCACTTTTCGTTGTTGTAAGCAAAGGTTTTGTCATTTCCTTTCGTGACTTAAGCATAAGATAGGGACAACGAGACCCCTTATAGATCCAAACATTTGCGCTTAAAAGGACGGTTAGAATCCGAAAAAAAGATCTCTCGGTTTGGAGTCTTTGAAATAGCGGGTGAATGTCTGGCATCTTTGTAAATTGTACGACAAGCAAACTAGAATAATGCGGTAGTGAATTATGAAAAAGGAATAATAATGATAACAATAATCATTATTATTATTAATTATTATTATTATTATCTGTATTCACTAGGATTTTCTAGTAATTTTATGAATAGACGTTAAAACAACATTAGTTATAATTTCATAACAATTTGGGGTAAGCGTTAAAATTGACGACCTAAGCAGTTTCTTCAAAGAGTTGAGTAAAATTAGTGTATAGGCGATATTATGTATATATTGTTTTCGGAGATTATGAAATTGAGAACGTTTTTAAGTTAAAATCAATTTTGTATTACGTAGTAATAAGGAAAGGGGCGTTTTAATACTTTTTTTGTCTTTTTTTTTTAATAAATCGCTGTATCATATTTTATCTTGTTTACGAAGAAACTGAAATGCATTGTGATGGATTTAATCTTATAATAGGATTTTAATTTACTACTTTTTTATTTATATAATAATTGGAAAAAGTAATACGCTAACCGATTTTTCTAAGTTAAGTGTTTGACTTAACTTAGAAAAATCGATTTTATTTACTCTAAACTTTAAAGAAACAGTAAATATTTTCAAATGCATATTTTTAATATTATTTGGGGATGAAGGAGCTTGGTCCTCTTTTAAAACTATATCCCTCTCAAGAACGGTCCTAAAATCTATTTTCAATCGATATTTATTCCATAGTTGCCTAATTTTCTTTACCTTGCCAAAATTGCCTAATTTTCCGTTGCCCAATTTTCCGGCCACCTTATTTGACGTATTGTTTACTTTGAAGAGAAAACATTTATGGGTTTTTTTTTATTAAAAATTAATTTTAAAAATATTTAATAAATCTTCACTAATAAATTTTTACTTCAATAAGATTTTTGGGGAATTATTTATTAAAGTCAAAAGACCCCAAAAAAGGGGTCAAAAACCAAAACAAATATGACACAAGTAAATGTTACCAAAGGCAAGATAAGTTACTTTACCAAACTTGATCAGTTTTTTTGTTTCTTTTTGCGTGTTAACTTTTTTAAAGCGCTTTGTACGTAAATAAAATAAATAGTGTCGACAGGTCACTACGACAGAAAAATGGCGACTGGTCACAATGTGAGCCCTCGAGCATCACCCAAAAATCGGAAATTAAACAAAAATACAGCTAATAACTGTCACCAATTGGGCGAAAAATTTTGTTTAATCGAACTGTATATTTTATTAGTTGTATTGGTATTTTTTAATTAGCTGTATTTTTGTTTAATTTCCGATTTGGGGGCGATGCTCAAAGTCTCACATGTTGACCATTTCGCTATGGTTTTTTTTTAATTTCATTCTAACGTCATTTCTTCGACACTACTTTTTATTTACGTACAAAACGCTTTAAAATAAGTTAAAACACAAAAATACTTATCCAGGTAGGTAAAGAGTAAGTTATCTTGCCTTTGGTAACATTTATTTGCGTCATATTTGTTTTGTTTTGTTTTTTTCCCTTTTTTTGTTGTTGTTCTTTTGACTTTAGTAAATAATTCCCGATTTTTTTTTATTTATGTTTATTTATTTATTTATTTAAGATAATCGAACTATTTTAGATCTGTGTGGAGGAGTAAAATATTTCTACGCCGACCTCATTTAAGTAGGTTAAAAAGACAAAATATTTTCGTCTGATTGGTGACCGTGTAAGTAAAATGCTCGCCTTCAGTACCAATATGTTATGCTATTGTGGGTTCGGATCTAACTCAAGATAATTTTTGTTATTTTTCATTATTATGGCGTCCTAGTCTCTTCCTAGCCGATATCGGTCATCATCATAAACCTGAATAATATCATCACACTAAACCTGAATAATATCATCATCATAAACCTGAATATATCTTAAATAAAAAATATATATTTAATAGATGTTCTTAACCATCTAATCTTGGCTATAAAATTTAAGAAAAGTTAAGAAACCCGGCAGAGACGTTAATAACATTTCTGCCGATAGTTAAGTATAAACTAGGGGTTTTTATCCCGCCTAATAAACCGGTATCGTCCGGGCCTTTGGGTCTGGATTTACGCCGGTCTATTGGGGGTTGCCGGTCCTGTACCGTTCTAAGAGGTGCACCCTCCCAGGCTTTGCCTCCCCTCTTTGGGGAGGAGTAAGTTTATTACTTACTGTCTGAGGCGCCCCTACCGGGGAATGCCGACGGGGCTGCCAAGGCAATTTTTAAATGGCCAGAGTGCTCACCTCTCGAGCGCTGGCTTACCTAATCCCACTTTCCCGACCTTGTGTCGCATCTTACCTTGTGGGAGGTAGATAAATAAATCGTATGAATCAACACAGTACAACTTGACCGATCAAAGTGTAGTATATGTTCCAATGGATACTGCACCCCATAGACTGGGGAATGTCGATGGGGCTGCTCAGGCAATTTTTAAAGGTAATAGGTGCTCTTCCTCTCGAGTGCTGACTTATCAAAACCCCACTTTCCGACCTTGTGTCACATTTTACTCTGTGGGAGGTAGATAAATACCAACTTGACCGATAAATTAACTTTTGAAAACAGCCAGTTTTAAGGGGAGATAACTTTAATTAAATCAAGGAAACGGGCAAGAGCAAAAACAAATCAGATAATATTGCTTCTACTGTGACAGGAGTGTATCTTTCTCTTTAATCCTTGATTGTGCTTGGTGGCAGGGTGAGTCTGGCGGTGTCTGGCGGAAAGAGGCGGCGATAAACAGTGCCACCCCTTTATTTTACTTTACCTTCTTTTTACTTTAGGTTGGCTAAGGAAGATAACTTATCTCAACTTATTTTTAGATATTTTTTTTTCACGATTTTTTTTTCATGTTAAGACATAATAAAACAATTAAAAATAAAATGAAACTATTGGAGAAAATAGAGTAAATGTTAACTTTAGGATCCTAAATCGGTGCAATTGATGCCCTTTATGAATCCAACCATTTAGAGCAAGGGGGTCAGTTCGGCATATCAATTTAACATAAAATGATCCCCCATTTACGAGCTATTCTAACTTTTAAGACTGTTAACCAAATTTATTCCACTAATCTTAAGTCCAAGTGGCAAGACCCCCCCCCCCCCAAAAAAAAATCGTAAAACAGCATTTCTATCGCAATAGCAAATTAAATTTAATTTTTAGTGTTTGCTTTTTTTTTTCACTGGAAGAGTTGGTTTCAGTTAACTAGCCAATAAAAAATGTTTTTAAAATAAGTTGAGATAATTTATCTCCCTTGATATGACATTTTGTCACCCTAAAGTTTAAAAAAGACCGAGAAATTATTGGTGATTCTCCAAAATTAAACCCTATATGTAATACTGCTCTTAAAAAGTAAATAGCACAGAAACGTTATGTACTTACTTGTTAGGTTAAAAAGGACCCTACACAAAAATTTACGCAAATTAATCCAGTATTTTTGTTTTTAAAAAAATAAATCAAATTTTATCGGTGGAAGGTGTCGGCTGCCATTTTCGGCAGTATTAAGGTCAATGACATAACTCAAACTTTTGACCTTAATAATGCCGAAAATGGCAGCCGACAGCTTCCACCAATAAAATTTTATTTTATTTTATAAAAACTAAAACACTAGATGAATTTTCGTCAATTTTGGTGTAGGGTCTATTTTTAACCTAACAGGTGTTGCAGGTTCCGGTTACCCGAGGGAGTTTTTCTTTGGGCGCTTGGGAAGCACTGGGTGCGACACTTGGGCAGTGCCACTACTCTGGGGTGATCAGTCTTACAACTAAGAAGTGGACACAGGCAAATTACGGCAATGGCAAAGAAGAGATGACAAACGCAGACGAACAGTTAATTAACTAGAAGTTTATTTACCATAAAGGTGGTGATATCACTGGAAGCAGGAAAGGCTGGAACGACAGGAATTACATCACTGGAAGCCGGAGAGGCTGAAGACGCTGATAGAAACTGGAGCAGGCGCTGCAGAAAGCTGGAGCCAGAGTCGCTGGAAGGAGCTGGAGCAGGCGTTGCTGGAGAGAGCTAAAGCAGGAACCGCTGGAAGGAGCTGGAGGAGGCATTGCAGGAAGCTTAAGCAAGAGCCGTTAAAAGGAGCTGGAGCAAGAACTGCTGGAAGAAGTTGAAGAAGACATTGCTGGAGAAGGTGCTGGGGTCAGAGAAGGAGCCGATGGTGCAGGAGTGAGCTGGAGCAGGAGACCTGAGAGGCATGCTCAGGTCAGGTGTATGGAGCAGGCAGCAAAGTGTGAATCGCATTATGAGGGCCGTTTGATTGCTGGTGCTGCAAGTGCTGGTGTCTTCTTCTGCTTCTTGGCTCGATGACTGGTTTATACAGTCAGAGAGAGGGCCCTCCTGATCCCAGGGCTAATCTAGTATTTACTGCCCTCCTACCACAGGAAGTGGACAGCCCCGTCGACATTCCCTGATAGGGGGGGGGGGGGCGCTTCAGGTGATTAGCAATAAACTAATCACTTCTCAAAGTGAGAAGGTAAAGTCTGGGACGGTGGACCTCCTAGAGCTGAACAGAACTATACCTTAGTCCGACAGAAAAAAGCCCACGTAGCTCAAATGGACTAGACTGTTGGGCTGATTGTCGAGGACGTAACCTCAACGCGGTATGAAAAATAACAGAACCTTAAGATCAAAGACCCAAAGGGTGGAGTTCCTATTTATCTACTTCCCACGGAGCAGAATGTGACACAAGGTCGGAAAGTGGCAGTTTCAGCACTCTAGAGAAAGAGTACTTTGGGGAACTTTTAAAAATTGCCTGGGCAGCCCCGTCGGCATTCCCCGGTAGGGGCGCCTCAGACAGTAAGCAATAAACTTACTCCACCCCAAAGAGGGGAGGCAAAGACTGGGAGGGTGGACCTCCTAGAACTGCACAGGACAAACCCATTGACCGGCATAAATCAAGCCCCGAAGGCCAAGACATTGAAAACCTGCCGTATATATTTATGAGAAAGGGCATTACAGCCGGCGATCCCATGAAGCAAATAAAACAACTTAAATTAATTCCTGGCCGAATTTATCACGGTCAAAAATAGCTGGAAAGTTAGTTGACCGTGTTTCCATAAATCCCAGCCACGTCTTAGATGCTGGTATTTCGGATTAGGATAAGAAAGCGATGTAGGAAGCTGAACTGTGTGGGCGATGATAAAACCCAACCAATTTGTATCTTTCAGTTAAACAAGAGGAGTGGAAATTTACCACGGCTGTTGCTGGCGCCCTCAGTGGAAAAGTACATGGGCAAAATTGTTCTTGTTTTTTTTTAGAGGCATACTTTGAAGAAGATGTATGAGTTAGTAATGTTTCTAAATATTGGGAGCGGTGAACAAATACTGTGACACAGGTAAGAACATAATAAAGTGTCTGTGTTATTTCTTTAGAGCAGTTTTACATATAGGAGTTAATTTTAAAAAATCACAAAATTATTATACAAAAACGAAATCGTTTGGAAGTAAAAATGAGTTCTCTCCCTTTGAAAACAGATCGATCCAAGAAAGAAAGAGGTGAAAACTGATGAATATAAGATATTCTAGTTTTAACGTTTTTAATGACACAAACGTGTTGGGGTCTCTTCTCCAACACGAGGCCGTCATTTTGTGTGTTGTGTTCTCTTGAATACACATACGAACGTCAGAATGAAAGAGGGAAAAGGTCAATAATTAAGAAACACTTGTCGTTACCTCCGTCGACCAGGGGAAAAGTCTATCACGCATGTGTATGACACAGTGTGATGATGTAAGGAAGTGAAACATGGCGGGTGAAAGTTGAAGACATGTGTTGACTGGAGGGAAATGATATGAGAATGATATGATGGGTGTGTAATGTGAGTGTTAAAGACAGGCTTAGATCTTATGACCTGAGAGGAAGATTAAACATGGACAGTACAGGGAAATGTATGCAGGACAGGAGACTTCGATAGTATGACCACGTTGAAAGAATGGATGACAGTTCTTGGGTTAGTAGATGCAGAACAGTTGAAGTAGCAAGGTTATTTGACAAGGAAAATATGGGTGGAAGTGATAAAGATGGACTTGAGAGTAAGAGGGATAGATAGACATGGCTAGAGATAGATTAGTTTAGAAGTCAATTTATAAAAGCTGTCCAACACATGTCAAACGGACATTAAACCAATGATGATGATGATGATGATGATGACTTGGATTTATGTATATATATATATATATATATATATATATAAATATATATATATATATATAAATATATATATATATATATATATATATATATATATATATAAATATATATATATATATATATATATATATAAATATATATATATATATATATATATATAAATATATAAATATATATATATATATATATATATATATATATATATATATATATATATATATATATATATATATATATACATTTATTCTTGCATAAACACTTTTTCAAAGGCAAAAATAAGAGCAATGTACGAAACAAGTTTTCGACTGATGTAACTTGTTACTTTCTTCAGGTGAATCTTTTTTTTTTCAATAGAAAATGACTCCAGACAAGGCATGAAGCCACTTGATGCAAATAACTAGCCAATGATAAGTGTTAGATGGATAGATTCTGACCCAGAAAACAGCAATTCTCAACCATTTGTCAGAAACATCGCTCATGAAATGTGAGGACTAAATGACAAAATACGGAAAGCGAGAGTTACGAGGCTGTCGAAAGTAAACCCACCAGTCACTTTCTACTCTCCAACTGGCAATCTTTATGTCGAACCTGGGAACCTACAGGAAATTTACAACTGAACCCTTTATTTAATCCATGGGGTAGATTGTTCTTGCTCCATCAACCATGACCAGCTAGAAGTGTTAATTCTTATATTATTCTTTACCAACTAAATGGGCCGATCCACATGTCATCAATTCTCGTCTTTTATTCACTATATCTGTAAACTTCATTTGGCTAAAGGTCTCACACACACACCTGTAATTTAAAAATTTAAATACCGCAAGGCAACTGCCCTTATTGCCTGTAGCAAGGATTGAACCTTCAACCTGTAAACATGCACTAGGTGGCATGTTTAGTGGGTCGCATATTTGCAATGCATGCAAATAACAGGCTTGCTATGAGTGAGAAATATCTGACCAAGAGAAGAGAAACCACACAAGAAATTCGAAATATGTCTGGTCTGTAGTTTTGACCACCCAGAATTCGATTTGTTCACTTGCAAATACGCAATGGTTCTACAGTTACAAGGTTCCCTGCTGTGGTTTTATGTACATAGATAAGGCTGGCAATTATTTTTAGGTGAATGCTGGGTGATCCACCACAAAAGAACCCGAATATCTATGTTCCAGTAGATGGAGAGGACAGTTGGTTGGTTGTGTCTCACAGGGGTTGATTTCCTAGCGGTCAGTTGAGTTTTGTGTACCTCTCAGAAAGAGATGGGTCCTGCGGATCTTAGCTAATAGATTGTGTTCGGGTGGACTTGTGTTTTGATTTGGCCGGGCTAAGAATTCTTAGTCGCAAGTCTGTTGTTCATTAAAAGAAAACAAATATCATTGTAACCTCCTGTACGGTGAACGCATACAGATGCACATTCATATCTGTTGCAGCATGACCAGAATCAGGCCTGCAGAATGCAGCAGATGCTAAAAGAACACACACGAGCTTACAACTAGGGAGCCTATAAGTATTATACTTGATATTATTGTTTTATCATTAGTAGTAGTAGTAGTGATACAATTAGTAATAGTAGCGGTAGTAGTTATAGTAATTGCTTCACTATAAAGTTCTTGTCACTTAAGCACCCGTTCATAGGGTATTTACTGTCTCTCGAAAGATATTTAAATCCTCGTCCACTATGGCATACTCGTCACCCTAAAGACTAATCTTGATATATTTAATACAATTTTCAGTCATACATTTTCGAAGCTTCAAATGTGTATTATAAGCAGTCGTATTTTAAATAGTAACAGTAGTAGTAGTAGTAGTAGTAGTATCATAGTCTCCTATTGACACACCGTAGTGACAAATATTGAGTTGGCCCAAAAGTTCGTTTTTTTTATGAAGGAGGAACCCACATATCAAGTTTAGAAACATAACAGAGTTTATGCAATTTATTTTTCTATAGTCAAAAAGCATCAGATGTCAGTTGTGCTCTGCAGAATGCAACAACTGTGAATTAACCAAGGAAAATGACAACATGAGGCGGAAGATTTAATTTAATCCATGAGGGTAGATTGTTCTCATTCCATCAGCCATGATCGAATAGGAGTGGTAAGTAATTATTATATTATTCTTAGTTATTATATTTAATCTGAATTCTTTTCAATAGGTGTATTTAAAAATGATTGGTGGGAGTTAAGTAGTGAGTGTGTAGAGGAAGTTGTTAAGTGGAGCGTGGATTTTTATCCAAATTCAAAGATTATATTTTGTTCGTTTATGACACTTTTAGCTAAGGATGGTGCTATTTAGCACCATCCTTAGCTAAAAGTTTCATAAACGAACAAAA
Organism: Sepiola atlantica; assembly: GCA_963556195.1. Taxonomy (NCBI): domain Eukaryota; kingdom Metazoa; phylum Mollusca; class Cephalopoda; order Sepiida; family Sepiolidae; genus Sepiola; species Sepiola atlantica. The sequence continues at coordinate 117,477,238 of OY744518.1, forward strand.
TATAATCTTTGAATTTGGATAAAAATCCACGCTCCACTTAACAACTTCCTCTACACACTCACTACTTAACTCCCACCAATCATTTTTAAATACACCCATACCTACCACCAATCTAAAAGTGCCATAGGCTAACAAAATATAATCTTTGAATTTGGATAAAAATCCAATGGCCGAATTTCACGCTTCACTTAACATTTTATCTATCGCCAACTTTCTAAAAGCTTCCTCTCCTTTCAACTATGACTTTCAGAATCTGCTTCTTTTTTTTTTCTGTTGTCTCTCCCTCTGCCCCACCATCATAACACTCCTCTTACTACCCTTTTCACTCACCCGCCTATATGAAACCCTACACACTCTACACACTCACTACTTAACTCCCACCAATCATTTTTAAATACACCCATACCTACCACCAATCTTATTCCTCTCTCATCACTACCTCCAACATTTTGTATATTAATCTGACTTCTTTTCAATAAATGCTTATTCTATGACAAAGTTTCGTAATTGAAATGAGATATCGAATCGACACTACCTGAGTCTGTTCTTTGCTTATCACCTTATTCCGATCTATACCAACACATTCTATCGGTATTTGTTTCCGTTAAACAAACTTTCAGTTATTTGCGTAAATCTTTTGCCGCCAGAAGACAATTGTACATTTTTATTGAGAATTTCTAAAACAATTGGAGAAATTTGTATTATTAGTACGACAATTCTCATCTTGGTTGTTAATTTCACAACGTTTCAGCCGATGTAACCTCTAATGTTCTTCAGGTGCATCTTTTAAAAATGTGTGAACTTTTGTCAAACTCGGGAACCTATAAAGAATCCTGAACTGAACCCTTTATTTAATCCATGGGGTTAGCTGTTCTCAATTCAGTCGGTCATGACCAAGTAAAAGTGTTCATTAATTAATTATATTATACTTAGTTATTATCGCCTGTAATAAAGATTGAACATTCAACCGTTACTTAGAACTGATCATTAATCTTACTACTTAATCTCCCACCAATCATTTTTAAGTACACCCATACCTACCACTAATCTCATTCTTCTTCCACTTTTAACTTTTTGTATATTTAATCTTTCTGTTCAATAAATGCTTATTCTATGACAAAGTTTCGTAATTAAAATGAGATATCGAATCGACAGTACCGGGAACCTATAAAGAATCCTGAACTGAACGCTTTATTTAATCTACGGGGTTAGACTGCTCTCATTCAGTCGGTCATGACCGAGTAATTATCATAGTTATTATCGCCTGTAGTAAGAATTGAACCTCCAAAAGACTGTCACTTAAAACTGATTGTTAATCAACGCCATTATGCACTGTACCATAACCAAGTAAAAGTGTTTATAATTAATTATATTATTTTTAGTTATTATTGCCTGTAATAAGGATTGAACCTTCAACCTCCAGAAGACTGTCATTTAAAACTGATTAGTAATCAACGCCTTTATCCGTTGCCAAACAGGTGCACTTTTATTTCCCAGAAATAAATAGACAAAATGGTAAAAAAAGAAAAGTAAAAAATGGGGCTTTTATGCATACTATCACCCTGTGATAAAGGTCCATAGGTCTCTTCTTACGATAGGGGTGCATGGGTTTCTCCTTTGTGGTCCAATGATAGTCTATGCCAATTTGGATGTCACAAAGAAAAAGAACAGGAAAGTGCAGGTAAGTGTCGGTGAATCATCTGCATGTGTTATTACCGTCATGTGAGGAAACAGTAGCAGCATCTCCCTAAAGTCCAACACTTTTTCTCTGTAGTAGGGGCAATAGCAACATGGTGGCATCAGAGCACTGAAATCTGGAACTCCAGAACCTGACAGAGCCACTCAGTAGTATTAAGGCTGCAACCTGGCTAACGGGGATTTAGTGAAAATCCAGGAGTTGTCTTCTGGTCGTTTCTGCCTCTGTGTGTGGTAAGCAAAGACGTGTCAGACACAGAACCACACATCAACTGAGTGAAAATGGTAACATTGCTTCTGTGCAAGTCTTTTGTGTGTCCCTGATCAAACCTTCCCCAACTTTGTATGCAACTGCTGAACCTTGCTGCTCTCAGTGTCGCGGGTAAAACCTCCAATCTTGTAGGTTAACGAATAGCTTCGATCAACGAGAAGCACTTCATGCAGACCAGACAACCCTGAGGCACGATCTTCGTGAGCTCTATGCAGAAGTCCGACTCGCTTAACAACAGCAACAGCAGCACCGCATGCTTATGCAAATATATCTGATGTTTTAAGTGGTTCACATCAGCTAACTGCCCAGTACACTTGCTGAAGGTACGGTCCATTTTCTGAACGTCTCATCCGTATTATGAATGTCAGGATTGTTAGACCGTCTCATTCAAATGAAAAGTCAAAGGACACTCAGTAACCTCCGTTCCAGCTATCGGTAGTTGAAAAGAAAGATCATATACGGAAGAATGAAGATAACAATTTAATCTTTACTAGTTTATGCCCGCTCCTTGTGCGGTATTGGTACAGTACCTGGGTATATCAATTTCCTGGGTATCGGTACAGTACCTGGGTATATCAATTTCCATCTTTACCTAGCTTCTACCACTTTATAGCTAGTACGAAGAAAAATATTCGTAAAACTTTGTGTAAAAAGATACGCTACTTAGTATTTGCATAAGAGAGTAAGTAACTACGATGAATGCATTTATGTATTGTTTTCATTATTCATTAGAAATTATGTTTTTAAGCAAAAATAATTCGCTTTTGAAATAATGCCCTTTATGTCTACTTTTTTGTGGATTATAAAAAAATTTAACAAGGGCACTTATGTCAAGTTTTTTTAATTTATAGAACACATATCCAATTAAAAGAAAAAATCCTTTAGACTTATTTGAGATTCGAAATCGGATATTGACATCGTAAAAACTACTGCCTTAGTAATGTGTACTCTGCCTATTCATTTTTTGTCAACCAATCATATTTCTACTTACGGACGAACAGACAAACTAAAAAAAAAAGAAATCACTTATTAATAGTATATAGACTAGCCAAAATATCCTCCCTGCAGTCGTATAATTTATCTAGGCTGCCGCGTCTCTTCCTCCTGTGACTGAAGAGTTTCACTGTCAACCGAGCGGGTTCAGTGAATTGTTTAAGTGAGTTAATTTGAAAGACTTTAATAAGTTCAGTCAGTTAGCTCAGTCAGTAACGACTAAGACTGCAAACATCAGGTTCACGGTTTCGATTCTCAGTATCGGTGTCAAGTAATGGTAAATATTTATTGATTTTAAACTACCAGTAAAACTAAAATCTATAGATCATAATAACGAATTCAGGTAAAAATGACACCCGAAAAAAATAGCACACGTAAAAACGTCAGGAGTGAATAAATACGAAACTACACAAGTGAAAAATATAGATGAAAATATCACAATTAGTTTATCAAAATTTTGGATATAATACATAGAGGGAAAACATTAAAAAGTTTGTCAAATTAAAAAGAAAATTATATCTACATTTAAAAATAAGTGATCACTCAGCTAAATCCTCACCCGAAATGAAAGAAATTCTACTTTTAGGCGATTAGTCGATTTCAGAATCGGAATCGGTAATTGTATCGGAATTGAAAAAAAATATTGGAATCGTCCCATCACTAATACTGACTCATGATGCAATCCTCTACGTATATAAGAATCAGATAAGTCTAAAGATACAGTACTGCTGCCACATCTGGGGAGGTGCTGCTCTAAGATATTTATCTATTTTATTCAAGTTATTTCCTTTCAGAAAATACTTAATCCGACCTGGAATATTATTTGAATAGATACCATCTTTATTAGCAGAAAATTTTAATTGAAATGTATAAGAGTCAGATACAGTATAAGTTGGAGTATTGCTGCCACATCTGGGGAGGTGCCGCTCATAGCACTCTTTCTTGCCTTGACAGAGTACAGAATTGACTTCGCAATTTAATGGGGGGGGGGATGATCTCTCTCTACAGTCCCTTTCTCACAAAAGAGACGTTGCTAGTCTTTCTCTACTCTTTCATTATTTCCATGGAAAGTGCTCGACTGAGATCCAATCTATGGTTCCTCCTTGCAAGACATTCACAGCAAGAACTCGTTTAGCTACCACCACTGCAAAGAACCTTCCTTTCTTCTTCTGTGTACCTAAAACCAGACGAAACTTCCATGAACAGAGTTTATTTCCAAGAACTTCCCATCCGTCGAACACTATACCACAGGACTGCTTTCCTACTGACAACATGGTCATCTTCAAGTCAACTGTGAACAAATAATTGTCGAGCTATCATCTGCCCATTCCACTCATCATCCAACTGACAATCTCATTAACCTCTATCCTCGAGTGGCTTTTGGCCTTGTTAAGTGGTGACAAATACTTATAATAAAATTTTTAATTGTCAAATGCAATGATTCTTGTTATGAAAAGTTATGGGTAAAAGTACAGAAAAGTTAACACTTGAGAGCTTGTAAACAAAAAAATAAAAAAACATAATTTATATAAAATGCATTAGAATGAAATTCGCTATCAAATTCACCTAGTTTCAACATGTAGAAACGATCTGTAATTTTTTTTTTAAACGGTAAAAGTACAGAATAGTTAACACTCAAGAACTTGTAAACAAAACAACCCGCCTTGTTTTAACGTGGACATCTGATTTGTAAGATTTCTTTAAATGGTAGGAAATCTTGCAAATCGTTTCCACACGTTAAAACTAGCCGGATTCAGTAGAGAATTTCATTCTAATACATTTTATATAAATTATGTGTTGTTTTTTTTGGGGGGGGGGGAGGGGGGATACAAGTTCTAGAGCGTTAACTAATCTGTACTTTTACCAAGTTATGAATTGAAGGTTCTAAAAGCGTTAGATGAATTGGTAGTTTATGTAAAGTTTGGAAACAAACAATTTCCACTAAAATTGAAGAAATTTAAATGTAATAAAATGAATAAATAAAACAAACAAAATAATTAAATAAATTTCCTTTATTTGGAAAAAGAAAAGGATAAAATATTTTTTAATTTACCAAAATTATTCATGGGGGAGTGGTTAATGATGATAAGAAGTTATAAAAAGTTTCATATAAAGATTAAAAATATTAAAATAAATCTTTCTTTTTTTAAATTTCAAATGAATTTTTTTAGTCAAAGTGAAAATAATGTGAAAATGGTTAATATCAAATCAGTTTGTTTCAATTCATGCTTTTGTAGAGTGGGAAAGAAGGAAAATGGAGAAAGAAAAGAAAAGGAAGAATGGGGAGGGGGATAGGAGGAAGAGGGGGCAAGGAGAAGGGGGATGAGGAAAAGAACAAGAAGAAGGAGGATGGGGAGAACAAGAAGGATGGGGAGGAAAACAACAAGAAGAGGAAGGAGGAGGAAGAGAACAACAAGAAGAGGGGGAAGGAGGTAGAGAACAACAAGAAGAGGGAGGAGGAGGAAGAGAAGAAGAGGGAGGAGGAGGTAGAGAACAAGAAGAAGAGGGAGGAGGAGGTAGAGAACAAGAAGAGGGAGGAGGAGGTAGAGAACAACAAGAAGAGGGAGGAGGAGGTAGAGAACAACAAGAAGAGGGAGGAGGAGGAGGAGGAGGAGGAGGAAGAGAACAACAAGAGGGAGGAGGAGGAAGGGAACAACAAGAAGAGGGAGGAGAAGAACAACAAGAAGGGGAGGAGGAGAAGAACAACAAGAAGGGGAGGAGGAGGAGGAGGAAGAGAACAACAAGAGGGAGGAGGAGGAAGGGGACAACAAGAAGAGGGAGGAGAAGAACAACAAGAAGGGGAGGAGGAGAAGAACAACAAGAAGGGGAGGAGGAGGAGGAGGAGGAGGACAACAAGAAGGAGGAAGAGGAGGGGAAGAAGTCCGTTTGACTGGTCACTTGCACTCATACAAAAACAGAGTGGGGGGGGGGGTCTAAACTTTTTTATCGCAAAAACAAAAGAAATAGTTCTGTAGAGGTGTGAGAGTTGAAAATTTAAGATTTTGTTTCACAGAATTAGTGGATTAATAAAGAGACGGAATCGTCAGCACGTTGCTTCCTCTGGCAGATGCAACAGGCGAGGGCAATCAGCATCACCTGCGGAAGAAACAAAAAAAAAAAATTTATTTTACAAACATACGGAACAAATATCAACAAGATGACTTGCGACTGAAAAAGAAACCATAACCCTAACATCCTCCCATAGCGGCATCTATCTTTTTATATAAAGTTAGGTATGTGTATAGATGTTCAAATATTTGTATGTAAACGATTAACTCCTAAACTAATGAATCAATCATTATGAATTTTGAACACAGCTGCTAGGCGTAAGGAGTTGTAATGTGGGCTATATTTAGTTTGATTTAGTTTTATGCAAAGGGGGTAAAGAGGGAGTAGAAGCGTTTCATGAAAATTTAGATATCTCCCATTTTTGGGGAAATTTTAACAATAGGAATTAGACATCAGTTAATAAATATTCCCCAAATTTCAGTTTCTTTAGAGTATTTTTAATGTTTTTTTTTAGGGGTGGAGCATAATATTGGCACAACCTCCAAATTTTTAAATTCAAATATTTCAGATTTGCTTTAAATTTGATCCATCGTCATTCGACACGAATTAAGCAAGATTCCTTGAATTTCAATTTGTTCTTAAGACCGCTTCATCTTAAGCCTTCAATTTTAGACATTTTCAAGAATCAAAATCACACAATGAATATTGATCATAATTAAAATAAGGATTCTAGACATATGGTTTAGTAGCATTATATTGATTTTAATCTCCGTAAGAGGACAAAAGTGGTGCAAAACACTATTTTACACATCCTGTCCAATATCACTACAATTTGTGTTCCAGCATTAGCACAGTCAACATCTTCCACTGGTATCTTCTGCATTACACTGGGTGAAAACACGGCAAAAGCTAAAAAGTTGACAGTTTGAACGTGACAGAATTGTCAGGCTGCAAAAACAAGGTCTCTCTCTCAACATGAACTCGGGAACCTGTACAGAATTTTGAACTGAATCTACGGTATAGATTGTTCTACTATTATATTACTATATGTACTATGTATTACATATTTACTATATATCACTACTTATTACTTGATTTATCACTACGTATCTCTGGTGACTTCCTGTCCGTGACATCATATCCTGTCACGTAGCTCTAACTCTAATTTTTAACTTCTAATGGAATTTTCCATTCCTCTGCTTAATTTAACCTCATGTAGAAAATACCGTTTTTCACATTTTTACAGACACGGATCTAAATATTACTACATCATGAAATGTCTTGATTTGAATGTGTTTCAATGACAATATGCTAAGGTAATGCCATGTCCATCATGCTGGTTCACTCTCCGACAAGAAGGAGTCGGATGTGTGACTAAAATATTTCATATGCATAACAAGAACATGATTTAGTCATGAGACTGCATACCTCCGTTTGACCACGTAAGTATGGGCAACAGTTTTATCTGAGCCTTACTTCTCCATATTGTATAAAGTATCCCCAAAGTTATACGACGTTGATAACTCAAAAACTATTTATCTGATCAGGCTGAAATTTGTTCACGGTGATTACTGGTACAAAATGGCATCAGATCCACACATCAAATTTGGAAAAATCGGAAAGTTAAAATTCAGTCAAAAACTGTTAGACTTCATTGGCTACAATAGGGGCCATGTAGTGAATCTCTACGATGAACAGAACCAAAGTAATCTCCAGAAGTGTGGCTTTCATCTTTCTGTGACCGTGACCGAGATATCCTTAAATTAAATCAGTTCGAAGTTATACCATGATCGATATTTTTGACAAAGTTTGGGGATGATTGGTCAAGCGATGTGAATGCTAGGATGTACAGAAGCAAACATAGCGACAAACTCGACTGAAAACATAACCTCCGACTTGGCGGAGGTAATGAGGGAAAACTCATCGTGAGTGAAAGAATGAAAATGTCGATTCTTTTGTGTGTGTGGTGGGGGGGGACCGAATGTCATTCTTTGATAAAACAAAAGTCATCTCCCTTCCTTACCCCATATCCTGAATTGCTTGAAGTCTTAGCTTTAACAAAATTAACATTTTCAGAAAAAACTGTTTTAAGTGGGAGAATCAGCTTTTTCTAATTTAAAATAAAAAAAAAAGGATTTCAATCAAAAAGCCGAGAACTCACATCCATGCGATGCTCGAGCGATTTAAGCAAAAATTTGCTTTTTTTGGATTTAAAAAAAAAAAGCGGAATTCTGCTAAAAAGCGTAGAATTCATATTCCTGAGAGATGTCGAATGTTTTGCAAGATTTAGCGTGGACGACCACCTCGTTTTCATTTCATGCAATCAGATAGGACAAAATGGTTGATTTGAAAAAGTTTAGTTTCGTATGTTGAGAATTTCTGGATCCAATAGTCCATCTTTCCTCGGTTATGGATAACAGAGCAGGTCCGCGAATTGTTCAAGTTTTTGCAACAAATGTTTGATATGCAGTAATAGGAATTTTTTTTTTTTTTTTTAAATGGTTACCTCAAAGAAGGTGATTCCCAGACCAATTCCAAGGAGAATGAGGCCGTATCTGCTGATAAATGCTTCCAAAGATGGAATGCAACCCTAAACAAGACGAAAAGGATGATATTTATAAAGACAATTGCATCATATTATAGTTAAATAGTTTCTTCAGAAAGAGATAGATAGCGAGATAAAGAGAAATAGGGCAAGACAGATAGAGGGAGATATGGTAAGAGAGGGAGAGGGATAGGGAAATAGTGAGAGAGGGAGAGGGATAGGGAAATAGTGAGAGAGAAAGAGAGAGGGAGAGAGAGATAGGGAAATAGTGAGGGAGAGAGAGATAGGGAAATAGTGAGGGAGAGAGAGATAGGGAAATAGTGAGAGAGAGGGAGAGGGATAGGGAAATAGTGAGAGAGAAAGAGAGAGGAAAATAGTGAGAGAGAAAGAGAGAGGAAAATAATGAGAGAGGGAGAGAGAGGAAAATAATGAGAGAGGGAGAGAGAGGAAAATAATGAGAGAGGGAGAGAGAGGAAAATAATGAGAGAGGGAGAGAGAGAGAGAGAGAGAAAGGGAGAGAGAGAGAGAGAGAGAGAGAGAGAGAGAATGACAGAGAGAATGAGAGAGATAGTGAGTGAGAGAGTGAGAGAGAGAGTGAGAGGGAAATAGTGAGAGAGAGAGTGAGAGGGAAATAGTGAGAGAGAGAGTGAGAGGGAAATAGTGAGAGAGAGAGTGAGAGGGAAATAGTGAGAGAATTTAAAAAAAGATAATTTGATAAAAACAACAAAGAATAATTTTGAAAAAAAAAGAACAAAAATCAAAAAAAAAAATGAAAGTAAAAAGATTCCCGGGCACAAAAGGATTATGTTCTATATGTGTAAAGGATCCTCTTTGTGTGGGGATTGCTTATGTAATAGCACTCCATTACAAATTTAATTTCCTTTGTGGTTCATTTCTTCGTCTGCGTGATCTTTGCTTTGTGCTCATCCTATTTATTGACCTGTATTTGGTCTGTTGTATTCTGTTACCTCAAATAAGGACCAACATTCGCAGGATGCTGACCGAATCCCCAATGTTGGCTATCAAAAGAGCCCATGCTGATCAAGATGCTCAAATCTTTCTTCTGAGATGTTTATATTTGTTTAATGTCATTTTTTCTTGATGGTTTTGTTGCTATATGTGGCAACACCAGGCCCAGGCGTATTTTACATCACACACATTCTACATGTTAGATGTTTACAATAAAGGACGTTGATCAGTATTTGTTTTAATGACCTATAACTCAGAAACCAAGCATTTCCGGACCTCTGTTTATAGGAGACCTTTTCATCATTTATACATACTAGTGGTATCCTGTGGAAATTCCATGGTACATTCAATCTGTATAACTTGCTGTTAATAATAAAATTCCTTCAAATATTTCAGATTTGCATTGAATCTGATCCATCAGCATTGGACACCAATAAAGCAAGATTCTCTAAATTTTAATTTATTCTTAAGACCTCTTATGCTTAAGCCATAAAATTTAGACATTTTCAAGAATCAAAATAATGTGGTGCTGATGCTCACGTTGTTGCGAATGCAGGGAGGGGGTAACTAGGTTTGACTAAGAAAATAAGCATAAAATGAAAAGAGAATTTTGGACGTTGAAATAATCAATCAAACAATGAAACAATGTTATGTCAAAACTAACATCATTATTATTTTTTTAGGGGGGGGGGGAATTCTACTTTTTCAGGCAATTACATGTGCTTTTACAATCTGGAACCACTACATATTTTTAAACGTATCTTTATCTTTAATGAATAGAAACATAATTTTTGAAGGACGCAATTTCAAATTAGGAATTTACAGTGATGATCAATTAATAAATCGAAAAATAAAACAAGTTAATTAACGAACTAAAAATTAAACAATGTTAGGTAAAAATAACGTTAATTATGAACTGTAATAATAAAATTTGTTAATTAACTACACAAAAAATAAACCGTAACAAAAATTAAATTGTTAAGTTGTTAATTAACGAAAAATGAAATTATATCACATATTGCTCCCTGATTGCAAGAATTTTCTCTTTCCCACGAAAGAAACATCTCAGTTCTGGTCGGTTCCAGGTTGTAAAAGCACATGTAATTGCCTGAAAAAGTAGAATCCCTCCCTCTCCAAAAAAAAATAAAAAATTTGACATAACATTGTTTCATTGTTCGATTGATTATTTCAGCGTCCTAAATTCTCTTTTCATTTTATGCTTATTTTCTTAGTCAAACCTAGTTATCCCCCTGAATTTGCAACAACGTGAGTATGAGCGCCGATAATCTTCGTAAGGGACATAACAATGAGGCCACACTGTTCTATTCGGCAAATTAATTTTATTCGTACTTCTATTTATATATAGATCATAAATACACGTTAAATTTGACCATAAAAAAAGTTATTATAAAAACGTGTAACTATTCTTCACTCTCAATCGTACAAAGCTTGCTAAAGAAGGGGAGATAACTCGTGTAAATTTTCATTTACAAAATGAAATTTTAAAGAATATTTGGTGCTTCTTTGCTTTCACGACGACATGTTAGGCCTCTCTTTAAAAAAATGTGGTCTATCCGTGAAGACAAATAAAAAAAAATCTGGTGGCAAACCACAGTGGTTAATCTCTTTCAACGTCCAATCAGTAATCAGTAGTTCCAGAACACTTCTTTGTACTTCACAGTCTCTTCTTTCAGCCTCACTCTGCTTTCCCTACCGCTCTTCCCCAAACTCAATGAAAAGAGTACAGTTTTTATACTACTTTTTGCCCCACCTATGCAAATTGACTGCCAACCAGAGCCATCTAGCTTTAAAATTCTCGAAACAGCCAATTTGCAAAGGGGGACAACTCAAACCACACTTTCTGGATCCATTCCTGGCTGGGGTAACTTTGCTAAGCACAAAAAAATAGCAAAAGAAATGTATAAACTTAAGCTGAAAAGAAGACTGTACACCAAAAATTATGCAAATTCATCCAGTATTTATTAAAGTAAAAATAAAAAACGATTTTATCTGTCGGTCGCTATTTTGAGTTTTCCAGAAAACAAAATGTGAGTTATATCCCTTGTCTCAGAGAGTATACAGGTATGTGCAAAAATGGCGGCTTCTTGTACGGACTATGCTTATTAAAAAGCGCTTATCATTAATTATTTAATTAGTTTCCGTGTAAACTTTGATTGTGTTTGAAAGATAAAAGCCTAAACTTAATCTCTATACGAAAAAAACTGCATATTTACGTGTGAAAAATAAATTATAATGAAATATGTAATTACGACGGTCAAAAACCCCAAAAATTCAATTAATTTTGAACTTTGAAAAAATTACTTGTAAAAATCCCTTAAAAGATAAATATAAGTTTTGGGGAACTATTTCAAAGATAATTATTAAATTAAAGTCATAAGACACTGAATTAAAAAAAAAAAAAATCCCACGTTTGACTAAAAATTAGCAAAATTATCCCTTCAAATGTGATAAATGAGTAAAATCCGCCATAACTTCATCGGAAAAGGACTTTGTTTACAAATTGACTATCGCTATGCAAAATATATGGAAGACAAAAATGTCATAATTTATCATTTTTAACTTTATATATGAAAATGTAATAATAGTTTATAGAAGTTGAAAAATTATTATCCATTAATTTCTTTATTCTTTTTAAGGTTATAAACAAATTTAAGTACCTTATTTTGTTATAATAAAAAGGAAATGCTTATTTAATTATTTGTGAGTGTACGCAATTAAGATCTTACTTTATTTTTAACAGAAAAGGTTCAGTTTTTAATTTAGTAATACTCTGAAATTATTGATGACGTCTGTTTACCAATGTTTTTCCTTAGAATTTGAAATAAAACTATTTTTTAAATGTTAAAAATATTTTTACGTTACGAACTGCGTCAATTTTATCAATTTTTTTTTACATGATTTAAAACTTTAGTTACTCGATTTATTCTTAACGTGTCGTAACGATAAATTACATTGATTCTTTTAAAAATAAAGTGTTTTTATTTTTCTTATTTTAAGTGTGAAAAAGTAAATTAAAGTCAATGACTACACTGACAATTTATTCATTGAAAAAAAAGTTAAAACAGTTATTTATTGATAAACAGAATTCAATTTTGAAAGAAAATGTCATGTTTGAATTCTCTTTATTTATTAATAAATAATTGTTTTTAACTTAAATATTTATTAATGAAAAAAAGACAAAACAAATACAAATCTTTCCAAATAATTGACGATGAATTGTGAAATAAACGAAATTGTTGAATCTCTAAAAACAAAAAAATTTGAGTGCGGTGTAAAAGTGAGTGATTGTTGGAAGGCTAATCCCACCTGGTTATTACCATACTAATGAAAGTTCATCGTTAGTAGAAATTATTCAATTTTTTAAATTCTTTTTTTCGTTAAGTTCCTGGATCTTAAATTTGTCAATTTTTTGTTTATTTTCAAGATTATAAAAAAAAATTTCTTGCGCTGATGATGCCACATTCATGTATGAAATGGAAATATAATTATGTTGCATTTTTATTTTTCCAAAAACTCTTTGGTGAAAATATTGATTAAACAATGCTTTATTCAATAATATCGCTAATTCAAAAAATTAATTTTTCTTCGAGTTATAGTGATTTTATTAACACGGTATTTACGGGCCATTTTCGTAATATATACGAAATATTTTGAAAAAAAAATTAATTGTTAACATCTACGATGCAACATTTAAAAAATCATGCATTTTTTTTATTAATATATAAAAAATATAACTTTAGTAAAGGTGTATTTTCTTTTTAAAAAATAATATATTTTCACTAAGATTTTAAAAAAATAATGGTTTCATTATATTCCGTGATTGTTGATTAATAAATATTGAAAATTTCAGTAGAATTGGTTGATTTCCTGAATTTTAGTTTATTTTTAAGTGAAGGGGGGGGGGGTCAAAATGTTTTTTCATTTTGGGAATCGGCCATTGATTTTGCACGTACCTAGGAGTATAAATGTCTACAGATACGTAAGATCGTTATTTTTTTAATTTAATTTAATAAATACTGGGTGAATTTGCGTAATTTTTTCTGCGCAATCTTATTTTCAGCTAACACGTAAGTACATAACAAAGTTTATACATTTCTTTAAATATCTTCATGTTGTTAAAATAAAAAAGCACCGAATCTTTTCCTCTGAAAAACTTTACTAATATTTTTCGGTGCTTCTAGAGAGTCACCCCAATACGTAATAATGCTCTTAAAATGAAAATAGCTCAAAACATGTATAAACTTTATTATGTACTTACGTGGTAGTTTAAAAAATTATGTGAATTCATCCAGTATTTTTTAAAATAAACGATTTAATCGAGGGAAAGTCTCGGTAGCCATCTTTCGCCAGTGAGTGAATCACCAAAATTGATTAACTGACTTAAAAAGTTAGAATGGCCCGGAAATCGGAGTTCATTTTATGTTAAATTTATATGCAAAACTGATCCCCCCCCCCCCCAATCTGCATTCTAAAATTAAAAATGCATTTAAATTTAAAATTAAAAGAAATCTGCTGGAAAACCACTAGAAAATCTCTTTAAACAAATTGCTGAACTTTATTCGGTGTAATCTTACTTTTAAATATTTAATTTAATTTAATAAAATCTTATGTTTTTGTCTTATATCGTACTTATAAGTTGTCTTTCCAAAATTACTCAATTTAACATCTATAGTTATGCCCCTTGTCCAAGCATGACACACTGGCGAAAAATGGCTACCAAGACTTTCCCCTCGATTAAATCTTCTTTTTATTTTAATTAAACAAAAGAGAAAAAAATACTTTTGGTGTACAGTATTTGGCCATTTATAACGACAGCTAACAGAACGAAAAAGGGGTGAAAAAACAAAAAACAAAAACAAATAGGAAACAAATAAATGTTACCAAAGACAAAATAAGTTACTCTTCTACCTACCTGGATGAGTTTATTTGTGTTTTAACTTATTTAAAAGCGTTTTTTAGTTCGATTTAAAACTAGTGTCTCGACGCCATGTTAACATTGAAAACACAAAATCGCCATATTTGATCACGTAATGTCGAGACACTAGTTTTAAATCGAACTAAAAAAACGTTTTAAAATATACTTGGGGTTTTTTTTCACCCCCTTTTTCGTTATGAATGCCCCAGTTTTTTTAAGCTACCACGTACATGAAGTTTATATATTTTTTTTAGCCATTTTCTTTTTAAGAGCAGTATTACATATCAGGGTGAATCTCCAGAAGCACCTATTTCTCTTACTTCTTTCAACTGCTGTTATATATATTTATAAATTCAAGTATGTGCATATATATATATATATATATATATAGATAATATACTTTGGGGAGGGTAGATTCTTGAATCTTTTCGGCTAGGATTTCATTGGATGTTTTGCTCCACTTTTTAAAGTTTGAGTAGTGGTAGCAAAACAATAGCACCTTCTTTTGTGCAACAGTCCATGGTTGGGCTTTTAAGCCTCTTATGTTTCTTTTTTTTTTTTTTTTTTTGCTGCATTTGATGGAGATAGGGGGCCAGTACCTTTTGTCTCAAGGCCTGATGGCTGACCCTAGTTGGGCTCTGTCATGGCAGGAGCACCATTTCCAGAGGTAAGAAGGTTCACACCATTGCTTACATCTTTCAGCCTGGTGTATGAACGGGTTGATGGGCCCTTTTTATCCTCGGTGCCGACCTGCCAGTATTTATTTTTGTTTTTATTCATATTTTTTTATCATTCATTTCCTCATTGTCAACGGCTACTAACTCATTATTCGAAGCTGCCCTCTATTAATAGAGGGGATTCTCCCATCTGCAATTCAGGAGACGTACTGGATGGCTTGAAAAGACAGCACACCATTTTTTTATATTTGGTTAGGGTTAACTTCAAATAAAAAGTATCCTCATGTCAGAGTCTCTGACAAACCCCTGTACAGAGAGACCGAAGACACCCAAGGGTGGTGTCCAGTAGGCATTCAATATGTGTGTGTCAAGAAAATGAATGATGAAAATAAAAGTTGGAAAAATAACAAATTTTATTAATTCAGCAAAAGTTCAAAACAAGGAATAATCTCATCATCCTTAACCCATGGATTTTCAAAGAGAAATTCTTTTCATCAGAGGATAAAAAATCAGTAATGTATGTATTGCTGGTAAATATAACTTTGATAATTTATATATAGAGAAAACCTTTTTGTTGGCCAAAAACATCCTAATTAGGCCAAACAACCTCAATACAAATAATATTACAATAGAATGTGGAAATACTCAAATGTTCAAACATAATCCATAAAATCTGAGTATTCCAAGCAGTAGCAATCAGAAAAATCAGTATAGTCTGAATGCATATATCCGTGGAAAATTGAAAAACAAAGACTAAAATTGAATGTCAAAAGGTCCAAATCAGTAATAACAGTCATTGCCAATTCCAGCTTCCAGGCAAGGTAGAAATTTTCAAATTATCACGATAGATTATTATTTAAAGATACAATATTTATCTTTAAATTTTCATTCAATTATATATATATATATATATATATATATATATATATATATATATATAGGGTAATCTCCTAAACTAATAATTAATGAAGAATGATATTTTTTTAAGTATTCATTTTTTAAGGAAAAGTTGATTTTTTTTGGGGGGGGGGGGGGGGATTTAATAACAATCTCTGATAAGGCCTATTAATCATACTTATTTTTTTACTTACAAACAAGGACAAAAATGTGATTTAATACAGACAAAACAGCTGTCTGAGAAATATGATTAAATGTTTTAAACAAAAAATTAGGGCTTTAGTTTCGCTACGACATGAAAATATTTAAAAGAAAAGTATAAACTTCGTTATGTACTTACGTGTTAGCTGAAAATAAGATTGTACACAAAAGAAATCACACAAATTCATCCAGTATTTATAAAATAAAAATTTTAAAAAATACATCTTATGTATCGCTAGACATTTTTTACCCAGTTCTGCTTACTGATTAGACAAGGGAGATAACTCAATTTTTTTCCGGAAAAACTCAAAATTTAACAAAAATGGCGACCAATAGGTAAACTGTTTTTTTTATTTGTAATTTAATAAATACGGGATGAATTTGCGTAATTTTTGTGTACAGTCTTCTTTTCAGCTACCACGTAAGTACATTACAAAGTTTATACATTTCTTTAGCTATTTTTTTTTTAAGAGAGGCCTAACATGTTGTAGTGGAACTAAAGAAGCACCAAAGAATTATTATTATAAGAATAACGTTGTTTTTATAAAATAAAAAAGTCATAACAGAGAGTAGCATTGTACCATGCTGCATTAACTCGAACATAAATTTAGATATTGGCTTTAAACTATTTTAAAGCCCATATCTAAATTTATGTCTTTTAAAGTTATCAAATACAAACATTCTTTAACCTAAACAATGGCAGAACTGTACGCAAGTTTACGGACAGTTGAGAGTATTGATTTACTCCTCTCCAGGAGTTAGGCACAACGGCAGTTTTTATCTTACTCCCACAAGTATTTCTCGGTAGGGGCGCCTCAGGCAGTAAGCAATAAACTTACTCCTCTCCAAAGAGGGGAGGCAAAGCCTGGGAAGGTGGACTTCCTAGAACTGCACAGGACAGACCCATTGACCGGTGTAAATCAAGACCCGAAGGCCAAGACCTGAAGGCCAAGACAACACCAGTATGGGGTGCAGTATCCATCGGAACAGATACTACACTTTGATCTTAGCCAAATGGCCAAGAAACCTAGTAACAAATCACTACAAGTACATCAAGAGTTTTCTCCCTTGCAAATAATTTTTTTCTTAAAGCTAAAATCTAAATACTAGAATCCATAAAAATATAGCAAAAATATTTTTTTAAACTGTTCGAAAATACAAAAGTAGAGGTTATAATATCCTTCCTAAAAACAGTGCATTTACGTGGAAAACTTTTAGGATCTTACAGATTAAAAATGCAAATGTAAATACTAGCCAAATACCCATCTATGTAGGGTTTCTTAACTTTTTTTGAATTTTATAGCTAAGATTAGAAGTTAAGAATATCTATTAAATATTTGGTGCTTCTGCTGTTTCACAATGTCATTAAAATATTTAAAGAAATGTATAAACTTTGTTATGTACTTACGTGTTAGCTGAAAATAAGATTGTACAGAAAAAAAATTACGCAAATTCATCCAGTATTTATTAAATTATAAGAAAAAGAAGAAAAAAAACTATCTTATGTATCAGCTAACTCAGTAGGCAAGGAAGATAACTTTCGGAAAAAGTAAAAAAATAACAAAAATGGCTACCGATAGATAAAATCGTATTTTATTTTTAATTTAATAAATACTGGATGAATTTGCGTAATTTTGTGTGTACAATTTTCTTTTCAGCTACATAAAGTTTACACATTTCTCTAGCTATTTCATTTTAAGAGAGGCCTGTCATGTGATTGTGAAACAACAGAAGCACCAAAAAGTTTTCATCCATTTTTTATTTTTTTAAATTTAGGTTGATGATGATGATGGATATCTGCTAAGAAATAACTGGAATGCTATAGCAAAAAAGACAACAATTGTCTAATGTCAGATCCGAACCCACGATTGCATAAAGTATTGGAACTAAAGGTGAATACTTTATCCACTGGGCCACCAATCTAACGAAAATATTTTTTTATTTTTTAACCTTCTTCAATTAGTTCAGCGTAGTGATTTTTTTTTTCCTCTCCACATTTGAGTGAAAGACAAAAAACAATCGTCTAGTGTAAGATTCAAACTTGGAAAGATAGCATAAAACATTAGAACTGAAGGCAAACACTATATCAACACAGTCAAACGAAAATATTTTGTCTTTTTAACCTATTTAAACTGTGTTTATGAGTTTGGCGTAGGGATACAAAAATCTGTTTATATCTCTGCATAGATCTAAAATAGTTTGAGTGTCTAAAATAAAGAAACATAAATACAAAAGTAAAAAATCCCAACTCAAGTAAAAAATATATTAATGAACATTTATCAAATAGTTTTATCCATTTAAAAAAAAACGATAAATGATTTCTCTTCAAAGCAAACAATATGTCAAATACGTATAATGATTTGACATAAAAAGTAGTTGTTAGGTCGGCTAAAAGGGAATTCTAAAAATGTCAGAACATTTGTTTCTAATGTTAATTTTAATTTTGAATAATAAGTTCTAAAAAAGGTTCACGAACTGCTGACATCAATAAAGACATCGGATTGAAGGTGCTGATGTTAAATATTGAGCAAGTAAAGCCACTAGTATATCAAACAGTTAGTTGAGAAAAACAAGAAATAAAAATTTAGAAATGGATATAACGTCACATGGATTCTCGGCCTTTTGGCCAAGATCCAAGTGTAGTATCTGTTCCGATGGATACTGCACCCCATAGACCGGTATTGTCTTGGCCTTCGGGACTTGATTTACACCTGTCTATGGGTCTGTCCTGTGCAGTTCTAGGAGGTCCACCCTCCCAGGCTTTGCCTCCCCTCTTTGGGGAGGAGTAAGTTTATTGCTTACTGCCTGAGGCGCCCCTACCGGAGAATGCCGACAGGGCTGCCCAGGCAATTTTTAATGGCCAGAGTGCTCACCTTCTCAGGTGCTGGCTTTTCAAATCCCACTTTCCCGACCCGACCTTGGGTCACATCTTACCTTGTGGGAGTAAGATAAAACTGGCCTTGTGCCTAACCTCCTAAAGAGGAGGTAAATAATACATGGATCACAGAGAGAGTGAGAGAGAGAAACAGTTAGTTCGTTGGAAGCATGCAACGTGTGAAGATGATGCAAGTGCGATGCTCTGACAAGATATGATTATCATTATCAACCTCTCTCTCACCATTACTACTGGTCAATGCTTTGGAACGAGAATCAAGTCAAATAAACTTCCTCTGTCTTCCAAAAGTTTTGACTTAGTCCTTTTTGAACGTATAAATAAGAAGCTTTAATTTCAGGCAGCAAGACCTCAGTCTGGAAGGATCACGGAAGAGTGCGTACAAGAACAAGCAGCTCACAAGGTACAGATAATTCACTGTTTGTTTCATTTTACTTCAGTCGAAGGTCTCAGAAATCAAAGGGCTGACACTTGATCTCTATATGAGATACATAGATATTCGAATATTCTATTAAAGTGCTCCCTTACCTGTCAAATGTTGAGTTAGTAAAAAAGGTAACATTCATTTTCGTTCCAGTTAACCATGTTATAGCATATCTTTCTTGTGGTCTTACCGGGTTCCAGAACAAGAATTCATCTAGTCTGGTGGAGTATCCAGCAAAGTGCTGTTACTAGAGGCAACATCATTTAGAGAAGGATGAGGGGATCTTATTTGGGCTTCGAATCATGTTATTTCGAATATTTGGTCAGGGTTTACTTGTAGGAGGAAGTATCCTCATGTCAGGTTTTCCTGACAAACCGCTGTACAGAGAGACCTTAGACACTAGAGGACAGTGTCTAGTAGGCATTCAAGTTCTCTCCTACTACGATAATAGTTGTGAACTTTCATGTGTATTTTGTAATAATGATGGCAAATTGGTTTTGTGCATGTATGACACAGGGTTGAAACGCAACACTAGGTTGATTTGGAACAAAGACCAAGTCGAATAAATCTCCTCTCTCTTCCAATGGTTTTGTCTTGACTGTCCTAGGAAAGAAAAAGAACTTATTTGCAGGCCGTGTTCCCCCGGTCGGGAAGGATCACAAAATGGGAGCATACAAGGAAAATATGCAGCGACCAAGGTAGGAATATAATTTATGACCTACTTTCATGTATTTTTATAATAATGATGACAACTTGGTTTTCTGCATGTATGACACAAGGTTGAAATGCAACAGATTCCAAATCTGCAGTTAGTTTCACTCTCAGATCAACTATTTAACTGTGATGCCTCGACACACATACATACGCATAGGAAACTTTGCTTTATATATATATATATATATATATATATATATTTTACTACATAAAAAATGTCAATATTAAAAATGAATTAAAACATGAAACTAACCATCTACACTAACTTAGCATCAAAGAAATAAACAAATTCTGTATTTATTCGGCGTTGCCCGGTTAGATGGTTTAGAGAAAAATAGTGCCTATCTACTTGCCTCCCTCATGAGGCAAAGATAGACACAAGGTCAGTTTTTTATGAGCGAGATATCAAGCTCCCCAAAAACAGCAATCTGGATGAGACAAAAATAATTGTCCCGGTCAAGAAAGATTTCTTCTTTTCTGACCAAGCACGGAACAGATACTACACTTTGAATTATTTATTTGCAGAAAATATTAAATATTTACATTTAAA
This sequence comes from Sepiola atlantica, assembly GCA_963556195.1. Taxonomy (NCBI): domain Eukaryota; kingdom Metazoa; phylum Mollusca; class Cephalopoda; order Sepiida; family Sepiolidae; genus Sepiola; species Sepiola atlantica. The sequence goes on from OY744518.1 coordinate 117,498,012, forward strand.
ACAAATTAGGCACAAAGCCATCAAAAGTGTGAGAGTATTGGGTGTCGTTGGTCTTCCTTGGTGATAAAGTGATAAAAATGTCTATCCTACTCTTAACTAGAATCATCTCAGTCAGCACACTCCCACATTTACTCTAGGGGCCATCCTACTTAAAAATGGCCCAAAATTTGTTGGAAATTTTTTTTTTTTCATAAATATATTTATATACAAAGATACTACACTTTGATCTTCGTCCGAAGGCCAGGAATTAATCATTTTTACATTTTTTTTTTTTTTTAAATCGGATTTAAATTCGTTTTAGTTTTCTCTTATTTTATTGTTGATTTCAATAAATATTCAAAATAAAAATTAATTAAAAATATAAATTTAATCTGTATTTATCAAATTTGCGAGAAACACACACACACACACGATCTTGTTAATAAAGATATACATTTTTAAATCAAAGTTAATTTACAAAAATGGTAAATGTATTTTAGTTCATAAACTGTATTTTGTTTTTATTATTACATATGAAAATAATCAAAGTATATAAATACATGTTATTTGAAGATTATATTAAAACTATCAGGACCCATGTCCCGCCGTTGCCTGGGGATAATATAAAATAATGATTTAATTGAAGAAAAAATTTAAAAAATAGAGCATCAATTCTGAAAAAAAAGAAAATCAGAAAATAACTCATTTCACTGTAAGTAATTTAGGTGATTAAAATAAAATCTAGCAATTACTTAATTTAATATAAATAAATACTAAAGTATCAGAATTCAGAAAAAAATAACAGAAAAGAACCCATTTCATTTTAAGTAAGTTAGGTGATTAAAATAGGATGTAGCCATGTTTTTTATACGATGATAAAAAAATAATTGTTATAAAAAATATTTTTTGTAAATAAATAAATAAAAGTGAGTTAACACAAGTTTCAGGTTCCCTACTGCATAGTTTTGAATAGTAGCAACCACCCCCGTCAGCATGTTAGAGTAAATATTGTTAAATAAGTATTTATTGTTTCCAATCACATTCTACTACTATTACTACTTATAATGATAATAACCACAGTACAAAAACAAAGTAAATGTGACAAAAAAATATTTGTGATCCTTACCATATCGGAAACAGATGTCTTGTTAATTAAAACAGTAAGTAAATGCACAGTAGATTACAGAACTGTGTAAACGCTATTATGCCATGAATAATTAGGACCCAGTGTTTCGGGTGGAGGAAGGAGTAGATATCAAAAATCGAGTGAAAATGGCAGCCACCTTCTTTTTAGAAGATTGATTTGGGAGAAACAGGTAATCCAGAAAAAATGTAATAAATATTTAAATATTGAAAGAAGACGAAATGAATGCATAATTATTGGAAACACACATGATGGCTTAGCTTAATTGGATGGAGGAACAGGTTAGCACATGAAGGTTTTGGTCATTAAGCTACAATGTCTGAATGTAAACAGGGGAAATCGATTTTACTATATAGATGTAATGTACATTTTTAGTTTTTTTTACCATTGCTCAAGGTGTTTCACATTTCAAAGCAAAAAGAAAAAGGAAAAAAAAACGAAAAGAAAAGAAAAAACAAAAAGAAAAAGGGGAAAAAACAAAGAAAAAGGGGAAAAAACAAAAAGAAAAAGGGGGAAAAAACAAAAAGAAAAACAAAGAAAAAAACAAAAAGAAAACGAAAAAAGAAAAAGAAAAAGTGAAGAAAGAAAAAAAAGAAAAAAGAAAAGAAAAAAGAGAAAAAAAGGAAGAGAAAAAGAAAAAAGAAAAAAAGAGAAAAAAGAAGAAAAAAGAGAAAAAAGAAAAAAATCTTACATTTCCATGAAGATACATATTATTGGGTTTGTAATGAAGAGCTTCTGTTTCGCAAAAGGCTTTACTTTTCGGTTGAGGATTCAATGGATCTTTGTTTTCTAAGTAGCAACAGGAATAAGGGACTTGCAGCTGAAAAGTACAATACATTAAAATTAGGTACAAACCTGAAAAAAGGGGTCGGGGAGGATAAATGATATAAAATGCTCCAAATTTGTCATCACATTCGGTTTAACGTCCGTTTTACATGCTGGCATGCATTGGACGGCTCTCAGAAATCGCCTTCCAAACTAACCTATCTCTGGCCAGGACTTTTTTGGTAGTCGTCACTTAAGTGATACAATTTTCAAAACCATGTGAATCACGAAATTATAAATACAAATTTTTATTTTATTTTAAAAACATAAATAATTTTTTATTTTTTTATTAATCCAAATAAGGAATATTGCCACTGAATCATAAGGGGCTACTATGGTAGAAGCCAGATTTGTAAGGGGGCAACCTAGGTGGGCAGCAAGATGTTTGTTCACATTACATTTAAATTCCTGCATGTTGGTACAATCAAGGGAATGGGGAGCAGGAAGGGAATTCCAAAAGCGAGCCATCCGAGAAAAGAAGCTATTAGTAGTAAGAGTAAAAAAATCTTCTGCCATTTACAGAAGTCCACAGTGATTTGTTGTAATTCACGTGGGTCAAGGGTATTTTCAGAGTAGAAAATTTTCCGACATTTGTGGGAATTTTATTTATGTCACAATCGTTTCTCTATTCTTCATGACTAGAATTTAAAAAATTTGTTCAAAAAAAAATGTGAAACCAAATTAACGACAAAAAATTTGTTGAGTTAGAAAATCATTTAAAAGTCAGAAAACTGTATTTACTTGCTTCTCTCTGCAACAAGATGTGGCACAAGGCCATTTGATCTGGGTGATCCCAGCTGCCCCCAAAGGTGGCACTCTGATTGGTACAAAAATAGCTATGAACTGACTTGTGGGCATTTCCTTATAAGGGCACCTCCTCAGGCGATCGGCAATAAACAGCCTCTCTGGAAGGAGGAGGCAATGCCTGAGAGCGCGCAACTCCTAGAACCAAACCGATTCATACTTCATTCTGACGGAAGAAGTATCTGCTCACGAGCAAGATTATCCCTATTTAGAATTGTGCCAAAGACGTATGTACCATCAGCTGGTATGAAATTTTCTTTTTTGTTTTAATTTACCAAGTTCGAATCTCACGTAACTTATACTCTGAAACTTTTTCAAATTTTGTAAGGTTTTCATCGAATATATTGTTCGACTCTAACGTCCAATTTCACTTAAATCCTCTGGTGATACCAGATCAGGCTGCCCTGTGGCTCCCTGAGACGAAATTCACCTACATTGACGTTTTTTTTTTTTTTTTTTTTTTTTTGTAAAACTTAATTATGTTCTACAAAACCAAAAACAAAAACAACAGCCCCTCTCCCTTTCTCCCTCCCCTGTTTTATTTTATTTTTAGAACTTGAAGCATAAATCTTTTACTATAATGACCAGATTCGGCATTAAATAACCCAAAAAGGGTTGATATGCCGTAAAACAAAACTACCAAACCAAAAACGATGATTAAACATTTGAAGATATAAAGAACTTGAAGCATAAAAACTTTTACTATAATGACCAGATTCGGCATTAAATAACCCAAAAAGGGTTGATATGCCGTAAAACAAAACTACCAAACCAAAAACGATGATTAAACATTTGAAGATATAAAGAACTTGAAGCATAAAAACTTTTACTATAATGACCAGATTCGGCATTAAATAACCCAAAAAGGGTTGATATGCCGTAAAACAAAACTACCAAACCAAAAACGATGATTAAACATTTGAAGATATAAAGAACTTGAAGCATAAAAACTTTTACTATAATGACCAGATTCGGCATTAAATAACCCAAAAAGGGTTGATATGCCGTAAAACAAAACTACCAAACCAAAAACGATGATTAAACATTTGAAGATATAAAGAACTTGAAGCATAAAAACTTTTACTATAATGACCAGATTCGGCATTAAATAACCCAAAAAGGGTTGATATGCCGTAAAACAAAACTACCAAACTACCACTTAAATCCTAACCATACTTCCCTGATGAATGTTAGCTGAAAAAATATATTCTCAGGGGAGATAATTCACTAAAAAAAAAACGAACCCGCTTTTTTTATATTATTATTAATATTATTATTAATATTAATATTATTATTAATAATATTAATATTATTATTAATATTATTATTAATAATAATAATAATAATAATAATAATAATAATAATAATAATAATAATAATAATAATAATAAATAATACGTCTGTATTTAGCAATTATTTTCAAAATACAAAAAATATATATAAATATTAAAGGAAGCGGAGATTTACCTATAAGATACTCGCCCGCCCAACTGTCTAATTTATTTATTCTTCATAATAATAAGTACAGAAAAAAGAAAAGATATAAAATATAACTAACACAAAAGACAACAGTAACATAATAACGAATTAGTAATCAATATATTACAACATGCGGAAGTGGTGCACTCCTCACCAAATACAAAAAATACACACAAAACATGGAAATTCCGCCTGACGCTAAAACCATGGATTCAAACTGGGAGTTTTTCAACTGTTTCCCACAAAAATGTTTTAAAAATAAATATTTAAAAATACTACTGCCACATCTGGGGAGGTGCCACTCAGAACATTCCTTTTTGCATGGACAGAGTGCAGAATCAAATTCGCAATCTAGTGGGGATCATATCTTCTGTTCCCTACAGCTCCTTTATCACAGAAGAGACGTTACTAGTCTCTCTCTACTCTATCGTCATGTCCACAGAAAGTAATCGATTGAGATCCAATCTCTGGTCCCTCGTTAGAAGACATTCACAGCAAGAACACTTCTAGCTACCACAGCTGAAAAGATTGGGAAAAATAGCTAGATAGATTTTATGGGGGAGTCATCCTCGCTGTCTATACCAACATGGAAGAAAGGGAAAATATTTTCAGTTGTGGTAGCTAAAAGAGTTCTTGCTGTTTATGTCTTACAATGAAGAACCAGAGATTGATACTTAGTCGATCACTTTCCTTTGACATAACGATAGAGTATTGATTTACTCCTCTCCAGGAGTTAGGCACAAGGCCAGTTTTTATCTTACTCCCACAAGTAAGATGTGACCCAAGGTCGGATCGGGAAAGTGGGGTTTAAAAATTGCCTGGGCAACCCCGTCGGTATTCCCCGGTAGGGGCGCCTCAAGCAGTAAGCCATAAACTTACTCCTTCCCAAAGAGGGGAGGCAAAGCCTGGGAGGGTGCACAGGACAGACCCATAGACCGGCGTAAATCAAGACCCGAAGGCCAAGACAATACCAGTATATGGGGTGCAGTATCCATCGGAACAGATACTACACTTTGATCTTAGCCAAAAGGCCAAGAACGATAGAGTAGAGAGAGACTGGTAACGTCTCTCTATTTGGAATTATGGACTTATCAAAAGTACCAACTACAGGATAGTCCACCGAAGTTGAATGATAAAGAATGTTATAAGAGGATTTAAAACGATGAATGGACAAAATTTAATTACTTATGAGGACGGTTTATGTCAAGTATTTGTTGACATTAGATTTGAAGACGACCATCTTGTAGCCCTCAGGGAAGCAGTTCTGTAATATTATGTTCTACAGATGGAAATTTTAAGAAATTGCATATAAACCTTTGAGAAAACAAAAAATCTTCAAGGTTTCATATATGATGGATATATTAACATTATCATGAGGGGAAATAAAAAAAAATGAGAATAAAAATAAATGCACTTACTAGTCCAAGACGTGCCTGGATCTGCCGATATTCGGTGTAATTTTCAGCACCACAACAGCTGAACTGGAAAAGAAAAACAACATTAGTCACTCATTGTGCCAGGGAAATATTAAACAATCTATAAGTGTTATTAAATTAGGTAACTAGCAGGAGAACCTGGTGTCGCCCGGGTGTAAAATACATGGACAGTATCGACTTCCAAACCAACATAATATTTGATGAAACTTTTTATAAACTTAAACGATATAACTAGCTTGAAGAATTAATCTATCTTTTTTGAAAAAATATACATACATTGGACTTTTTAATCTAATCATTATAGCTTGCCATAAAAAGGAAGAAAAGTATTAAAAAAAAAGAAAAAATAAGGTTTCTGGATTTTGTCGGGTATTTTTTGTTTTATGTGTTTGTAATCATTTGACAATTCTATTGTTAAATGATTACAAAATTACAAGATAAAAAATAAAAATATGAAGATAAAACACACTGAAATAAAAGTAAATAATCAAATATAAACTTAATAAAAAAAATTAAAAAATTAAAAAAAAAAAAAATTATTTAAAAAAAATATATATACATATATATTCTTAAAACTAACAGTTTATCGAGCACCATACACTTAACCAATATTACACAAATATTTTTGAACACCAAATTATATATGTAACATAACTTTAAAATAAAATTTAATTTACATTCCCTGCGAGACTGTTTTCGCTGCGGTTCTACATCTGGCAGCCATTTTGTTTTGTAAGATTCTCTGCACAGGCGGAGAAATTTTTCTTCTGGTTTAATTATTTTTGACAAAGGGAAGTCTCTTTTCCCGAAATATTAAATAATGATTTTTAATCACCCGGACATCACACAAACAGCTAAAAACACTCTTGCTGTTATGTAAGATTTTAGGAAAAATAAATAGTAAGTCATATTTCGTATTCGATTTATTGTTTTTGTTCCTTACAACTTGCATCTTACCCGGAATTCGCATTGCCCACAGCCTTTCAAAAACTTACTACTAATATATATATATATATATATATATATATATATATATATATATGATTATGAGGCTCTATCTAGAAAACCCTAGAAGTTTGTGAATAAATAGACGGGAACTGCAATATTTTATTTATATATATATATATATATATATATATATATATTAATATTTACATACATATTGTACGTAAAAATTAATTGATAAATATATATATAAGATTTTTTTGTACTGAAGACATGAGTATTAAAACAATTTCTAAAACATATGTACACAATAATATTTGATGTTGAATTTGGGAGCATGATTACAAAATATTGATTATGTCATAAATTTTGTATTCTACTGAGTTATATATATATATATATATAAAAGGAGATTGTACTTTGCTTGAAGCATTGCTGGTAAATATAAGTGCAGATTAGTCGTCCGAGGCTATAGCAATGCGATGTAGTTGCCGTAAGATGGAAAAGTGAAAAGAAATAAACGAAGAGAGATATAATATATATATATATATATATATATATATATATATATTATACAGGGTGTTTCAAAAGTCTTGGGAACATTACAAATGCATATATCTCATGAACTATTCCAGGTAGAAAAATGAAACTGGTGCCATTTTAAAGCTTGCTTAATCAAGTATTTGGTCATACTAATGATTTTCGTGTTATCTTTCCAGGTGCAGTAATGGCGTTCTCTAAACAAGACAAGGCATTTTGCGTCCTCCAATTTGCAAAGACTGAATCGTGGACATGTGTTCAGCGTGCATTTCGCAGGAAATTTAAAAAAGAAGCCCCTGAAAGGAAATCCATTGTCAGATGGCATGCTAAATTTGTGAAAGATGGGTGTTTGTGCCCAAGTAAGCGAACAGGTCGCCCTTCAACTTCAGAAGATGCAGTTGAGCAAGTTCGGACAGCCTTTCAGCGGAGCCCCCGTAAATCAGTGAGAAGAGCCAGCAGGGAACTTCAGCTTGCTCCAGCAACTGTCTGGCGTGTCTTAAGGAAACGACTGCAAATGGTACCTTACAAGCTCAAGTTGGTCCAAAAGTTGAAGGACACTGATAAGCCACTTCGCCATGACTTTTGCATTGCAATGCAAGAGAAGTTGGAAGATAACGGCTTTGATGACCGGCTTGTTTTTAGCGATGAGGCGACCTTCCATCTGAATGGCAAAGTTAACAAGCATAACACTCGCATATGGGGTACTGAGAATCCTCATGAACTTCTTGAGCACGAGCGAGATTCACCAAAAGTGAACGTGTTTTGTGCAATTTCCAAGAAAGGTGTCTATGGACCGTTCTTCTTTGAAGAGGCAACTATCACTGGTGAATCCTATCTCAACATGCTGGAAGACTGGTTAATGGCTCAGTTGGAACAAGCAGAATCTGATGATTTCATTTTTCAACAAGATGGTGCACCACCACACTGGAGTCTTAGAGTAAGGCAGTTTCTTAACACAAGGCTGCCTGGTAGATGGATTGGGAGATCTGGGCGAGGTGATGACGTTCTCATGCCCTGGCCTCCTAGGTCTCCAGATCTTACCCCGTGTGACTTTTTCCTTTGGGGCTTTGTCAAGCAACAAGTCTATGTGCCGCCCCTTCCAAGAGATATTGACGAACTAAAGGCTCGAGTAACGGCAGTTGTGGGAACCATTGACGTCAAGATGCTGGAACGCGTTTGGCAGGAAATGGACTATCGACTAGATGTCTGCCGTGTGACGAATGGTGCTCATATTGAGCAACTTTGAAGATTCCCCACAAAACTTGAAACTTTAACCTTTCCAACGGTCCCAATTTCATTTTTCAACTCCTAATAGTTTTTGAGTTATTAAAAATCGTTATGTTCCCAAGACTTTTGAAACACCCTGTATATATAAAATAGTAACTGTGTGTGTGTGTCCGCCTGATCTTTGTATCTTATGTTCACCCAAACCGCTGGACAGAATTGCTTGAAAATTGGCATCTGGACTACTGACCTCTCAGTGAAGGTCATAGGCTATATAAGAAATATATCACTTCAACACTGGGGGTCCCGGGGGGGGAGCCCCCACTGAAAACTGTTTTCCCTTAGATTCAAATGAATTTAAACCATAGGTAAATGACCAAAAATGATGTCTATTCCCAAAATTTCAGCAAATTTTGATATTAAGAGGGTCCCCAGGAGCACAACCCCTTCACTGAAAACTGTTTTCTCTTTGATTCAAATGAAATTATATATATATATATATATTATATATATATATATATATATATATAATCAAGGAGAACACCTCTCTGTCTGTGCATGTCTGTCCCTAAAAACGAAGACATACTAGGAAGTGTACTTTCAATATAATTGTATTCACATGCATAATTTGCATTTGAACATAATGGAAGTATTTTTGCGTCTCTGGCTGCCCCTTCAAGAAGCTAATGACAATTTTCAAACATATTACACAATGAAATTAATCTATTTATTAGCGTCAGTTTAAGAGTATTAACATATATCTGAATAGCTCGGTGAGTAAGATATCTAGCTGATAGCATCAAGGTTGCTGTTAAAGTAAACTCTCCCTATTATGATGTTGCATATGATGCTATAACACACTCTAACTTGGGCAACACCGGGTAGCTCTGCTAGTATATATATATATATATATAGTTCATAATACTTGGATCCATGGTTCGAATCGTCTAACCGGCACTAAGGTTACATAATTCCATACTGACAAGTGTAGAAAACACGAAACATGTCTATGGATATTAAACATATTTATAATTATTATATAGAGTAGAGGGTAGTGCGATTCCAATGAGAGGAAAGTATATATTTAAAGAAGTGGAGCTATCAACATTTATTAACTTTAAAAAATTTGTTTATTTAATATTTTACATTTTTTTTTTTTAATTTAAACACCAAAATTTGAAATTTAAAAAAGTAAAATATTAAATAATAAACAAATTTTTAAAAATTAATAAATGTTGGTAGCTCAACTTTAAATAAATATTTCTTGGAATTTGAGTTATATGTGACTTTTGTTCCAGGGGTTCGAATTGTGTGACTGGCATAAATGGTTATCTCTACACTGATGATACCGTAAGGATGAAAAGTATACGCATGTAGATAATATTCAAAATATTTATTATTAAAATAATTATACATATATGTGTGTGTAATGAACAATTACGGATAATTTTCCTATTCTAAATTATCTCCCCTTTGGAGAACTCTCCTGTTTGTCTTAAACCATATAAATAGCACCACTAATATTGTACTGACATGTTATGCCGAATTAGATCAGGTTAAATAAGGCTGACTGATTTAATATGCTAATAATTTTAATATTATTAGGATGGGTTGCACTGCTTAATCCGAGATACTATATAAATCGAAAGAGACGAGTGTGTGTGTGGGGGGGGGGGAGAGATAAATGCATATATAAAGAATGATACCAATAGCTTTTTAAGTGAGTGAGTCCTGGGACCAACGAATTTGATTTTAAAGAGTCCCTGGGAAATTTATGAGCCCCCTAAAAAGCTGTCTTTCATGTTCTGGTGAGAATGAGGTTCTAAGCTGAGAATCTTTGTTCACAGCCAGCTGTATGTACAGCCGAGAAATGTATTTCCCTGATCCTGGTCACATAATTAAATTGTTCAGTTAGAATAAAAACAGTGGATAGGTCAAGTCAGGTCAGGTCGACTGTCCTTATAGTTAGCTTGAAATAGTGGTGGAATAAAAAAGAAATTAAAAAAATATATAAATAAAAAATGGGTAAATGGTAAAGATCGACTGTCTAAAAAGATCCTTAAAAAATATTGAATAAAGTTAGTGTATAGGCGCTAATATACACATATTTTTAAAGATTATGACACCAAGAACGTTTTGTAGTTAAAATCAATATATTATTACGTAGTAATAGGGAAATAACAGACATTTTAATAGTTTTTTTGTCTTGAGCGATACAAAAAACTTAAACATGGCAGTATTCCGTAAGACTCCATTTTGTGAAAATCATGATACTAGTAGCATATTTACACATTTCAAACATGTTTTTCTTCCGATTACACGCGTAATACTAAATAGATTTTTTACTCGAAATGGTTCCTCATTTAATAATATTAAAAAAACAACAAAATAAAACCATTTTTATCGCATATAGTAATTTTTTTAATTTTTAATTTTTATTTTTTATTTATTTTTATTTTTTTATTTATTTATTTATTTTTTTTTTACTGCATTTTGTTTACACCGTCAATCTTTAATTTTACCCCCAAAAAGAAAGAAAACGGAAGGTAAAAGAAAGCGTACACCCCTGGCAGGTTTTCTGTGTGCATTGCAATATATTGTTTTTTTTTTTATGAAAAAATTGAATTGCGTCCTTGGAGACGCTTGAATACAATTTTACTGCGTCCTTTCAGATTTTTATGCATCTCTGACGCAGGACGCATAGCTATCAGAATCCCCGCATAAGGTTAGAAACACTTACTGTGTACTGCAGAACGTCAATCGCTTTGGTAATATCTGAATCCACTTTGTATTTCTTGACGATAACATCATTCACAGCTTTAGACATAATGCTTGTTATCTAAAGAAAAAGAAAAGATAGATGTTAAAAGTTTGTGGGGTTTTTTTTTTCTTTTGTAAATAAAAATAAAATTTGTAAATAAAAATAAAATCGTATTTTAAAATAAAATGACAACACTGAGACCATTTCTTAGCAGGTACAAAATATTTTTTTCAATTCTAGAGAAAAGAGAAACAAAAATATAAGCGGTCGATGTAGTTTCCTTGAAGTATTGTGTGTAATTATATATATATATATATATATATATATATATATATATATATATATATATATATAGAGAGAGAGAGAGAGAGAGAGAGAGAGAGAGAGAGAGAGAGAGATAATTTATAGGAGGCAATCACAATGCGGTGATGTATCGGATATAAGCGGGATTCAAAGCAAAACAAATATTTTTGATTTTACTGTCTGTATATTTAAATGTGTATTCTTACTCTTCTATCAATCTGGTTTGCAAGTCTAAATCAGTAAATTGAATTAGTTGTAATGATTGAAAAGGTGTATACATATTTTTGGAATACTATATACAGTGAATAGTCATATCTCTATGCTGATGAGTCCAGATTAAAAAAGGACGAAACGTATACGTACATAGATAATAAACAATAACAAATATTTATATTTGTCGCTCCTTGTAAAAAAGTAGAGCACTGTAATGGTAGTACTAACGCAGCATGACGTCACTTGCTTTATACTGCATTGTTCCTTCCCTAATAGAAGTAGAATGCCTGGGCGTCAAGCCGCTTTAAAAGTGTTAAAATTATCATTGTTTATCAGCTATTTAAGATTGGCCGAGCGGTTAGCGATGTTGGATTTAAGTTGAAAAATACTTGTAATCCAGGGTTTCGAATCGCATGACCGGTAGTGAATAGTCATATCTCTATGCTGATGAGTCCAGATTAAAAAAGGACGAAACGTATACGTACAGAGATAATAAACAATAACAAATATTATATATATATATATATATATATATATATATATATATATATATATATATATATAGCAATAAAATTGAGGCAATGGTCTACAAACACAGAGGATGCAGAATATAATAATAAAAATAAAAATCAAGATAGATTTTTTTTTTTCATTTTAACTTTTGTGTATTTATTTTTTTATTTCTCATTTATTTTTTTATTTTTATACACACACACACACCCACACAACCACACACACACACACTTGAAAATTAAACTGTTTTTTAATGCCTGACTGCCGTAGTGAGATATGCTGGGAAGCTTGTACCAATAGCGAAATCAATTTTAGTACTTTCGACATGATCTTCTTCCTATGCGAGCTGCAAGAGAAATGCAGAGAACCAGACCAGCCTCTGTAGCTCGCCTTCATAGACCTGACCAAGGCATTCGATCTTGTGAGCGGAGACGATCTAGTCAAGATGCTCTCACTAATCTTTGTACACATTAAACAATAAGTTTTTTTGTTAAACATTAAACAATAAAGGGATTAACGTAACTAATAAAAAAAAGTTATTTATTTATCTTTCAGGGAAAATGTAAAAACTGAAAAAAGAGGGCGATAGAAAGGGATCAGAGATAAAGCGATCGAGACAGCCACACTTTCTCTCTCTCTCTCTCTCTCTCTCTCTCTCTCTCTCTCTCTCTCTCCTCCCCTTTATATTCTCGCTTATGCCTCACTCGCATCGGTATGGTCGTGAGCGAGTTGTTTAAACTTAAGGTGTTTTAGTTATTTTTCCGATTTATTTATTCAATAACTTTACGTAATTACTGTTAATATGGACTAAACTATTGCATATAGATAACAAACATAAACAAATGGAATTCCAAATTAATAATACCAAATATTAATTATGTATGGTTTAAAAAATAGTTATGCCTATTAGGCAGTTAAAAGGTTCTTTCTTAATCGTTTATCTGCACTATATATACAGACTATCAAGTCTTTATGTTGTATTGTTGATTAAAATAAGAGTAACCTGTTTTGATTATTAGATAAGAGTGATGAATGAAAAAAACTTTTGCATTTATTCATTTAGATATCGCTATATATAAAATAGTGTGTGTCCGCCTGATCTTTGTGTCTTATGTTCACCAAAACCGCTAGACAGAATTGCTTGAAAATTGGCATGTGGACTACTGACCTCTCAATGAAGGCTATATAAGAAATATATCACTTATATGCTCCCCCCCCCCTACTAAAAACTGTTTTCCCTTAGATTCAAATGAAATTTAAACCATAGGTAAATGATCAAAGATGATGTCTATTCCCAACATTTCAGCAAATTTTGATAATATTAAGGGGAATGTCGACGGGGCTGCCTAGGCAATTTTTAATGGCGAGAGTGCTCACCTTCTCGGGCGCTGGCTTTTCAAGTCCCACTTTCCCGACCTGACCTTGGGTCACATCTTACCTTGTGGGAGTAAGATGAAACTGGCCTTGTGCCTAACCTCCTGGGGAGGTAAATAAAATGTTGTATTATTAATTGAAATAACTGTAACCCGTTTTAATTATTAGATAGGAGTGATAAATGAAAAAAACTTTTGCATTTATTCATCAAGATATATTTATATACATATATATATATATATATATATATATATATATATATATGTGTGTGTGTGTGTGTGTGTGCAACTTACATGTTAAATGGTATGTATTGACTTTAAATGTTTTAAGAGAAATCTAGCTTAGCAAGAGATTGAAGGCAAATCGGATAAAAACTATTTCACAATTTGATTTAATCTAAGTAGTTTTGGTTACACCAAATATCTATTACAGGTACAACACCAATTTTCCAGCACCTCTTTTAATCACCAGAGGAAATTTGATAATTTTGTTGGTGTCAGACTAGTTTACTGGGCAGCCAACAGATGGCTCTGTGTGTAGCGCACCATCAATTTGTTTGTTTACACTGCACCTGCTGGTGAGAGGTCTTCATTTATTCAGAGATTATATTTTATTTTGCTAAAATTTAACCCTAATTACAGACAGCCGTGGTGTTCCTATTTACTCACCTCCCCACAAGGGCAGAGGTGACACAAGGTCAGTTTTTTATGTGGAGAAAATCCAGCTCCCCAAAGAGGGATACTGTCGATCAGGACAAAAAAAAAAAATCAAAATTGCCTCAGTCTAGAAGGATTTCTCCTTCACTGACCGAGGACAGAAAAGATAAAGTGCAGTATCAGAACAGATACTACACTTTGCTATTGGCCAAAAGGCCAAGGAAGTAAACACTGATCTACGTCCTTGACCTAAGTCCGGCAGTGGCCTTGCTTCTGTCGGACTGGTCTGGTTCTGTTCACTCCAAGGAGCCATACCTATCCCAGGCTTTACCTTCTCTCGTTGGGAAGGGGTTAGTTTATTGCTAATCGCCTGGGGAATTCTAATCGGGCATTTTTTGTAGGTCAGAGTGCACTTCACCTACTACGATGGCTTTTCAAAACCTCACCTGACCGTGTGTCTAACCTCCTGGAGAAGTGTGTAAATACTGTAAATGCCAGCCTATTTCCATCAAAGAAAAAGCTTAAGTTTCTAGCAATTCCTGATGGTTTAGAGACATAACATGGGATGTGTATGATTAGTGGGTTAGGGGGGGGAGTGCTGCTAGAATTATTATTAAGGTGAAATCGGACAATCCGGTAAAACAGTTAATCCAACACATCTCTAGAACCAAAGGTGCCGGAAAACTTGTGTTGCACTGTATAAAAAAAAAGAAGAAATATATAAAGGGAGATAACTTTATAAATATTTAAAAAGTTATCTCCCTTACAGGTTTGAAATAAGTCTAAATGGAAGCCATTTATATCCCTCCCACGACAGGAAGATGTGACTGAAGGTCGGGAAATTGGGATTTAAAAAGCCAGCGCCCTACAGGGAGAGGACTCTGGCCGAGCAAAAAATGCCTGGGCAGCCCCGTCGGCATTCCCCGCCTCAGGCGATTAGCAATAAACTAACCCCTTCTCAAAGAGTGAGAAGGTAAAGTCTGAGAGGGTTGATTTCTAGAACTACACAGGACCATACCTCAGACCGACAGAGAACAAGGCCACATTTGTTGGTCTGATTTTGGTATGAAATGGAGGGCGGCTGGTCTATAAGTCTAAATGGAAAAAAGCAACAACATTAAGAGAAAAGAAAAAGGTCATTCAAAACTCACATTTTTCTTGGCCACCACTACAGCAATTACTCCTCCAATTTCAGCAATTGTAATTATGGTAAGTACTGCAATGTACTGCAATGAAGAAAGGTTATATGTTTTTTTAATTTACAATATTTATTAAAACGAAAAGAATAAGGACAAATATTTTTTTTAAATAACTTCCAAGAAAATAGGTTATTATTGTAGATTAACACTTTCAGCTAAATCACTCCCGCAAAAATGTTTTTATGCTTCAAATGTTCAAGTACTTATTCATAGTGTTTGGTTTGGTCGTTTCGTTTTACAGCATATCAACCCTTTTCGGGTTATTTAATGCCAAATCCGGTCATTTTGGTAAAAGCTTTGGGGAAGGGAGGGGGTGGGGGGTGGGGGGACTTTGCAAAACATGATTGAGTTTTGTAAAGAGAAAAAAAAGAACAATAAAACATCAATGTTTGGTGCATTTTGGGTCAGGAAGCCGATATCTTCAGACAGCCTAATCTGGTAGCACCAGATCCAGTGGTTTCTGTGCATTTTGATGTGTGTGTATGGGGTCTGCCTTTTTTAGTTAATTACGTGCGGTTTTATGACCTTGCCAATAAGACTTAGGTTTAGTGGTAAGAGAAATTAGTTAACTGAATAAGTTAAAATGGCCCGAAAATGGAGGATCATTTTCTGTTAAATTTATATGATTGATCCCCTCTCTAAATTCTTAAATAGCGCTTCCAAAAAAAAAAAAATCTAAGTATTTCAGGGTGTTCACAAAATAGTAGAATCTCATTTTTTGTTGGGGGTGATTTAGCCGAGGGTGTTAATCTACAAATTTACCGAAAATAGTTTGTATGGTATGTTTCAAAATTTTTCAGATGACTATTGATGACTGTTGGATGTTATTATCACAACGTTTCGGCTGATGAAACCTCCGACCTTCTTCAGGTGTCTTGTCAAACTTGAGAATCTGTACAGAATTCCAAACCGAACCCTTTATTTAATCCACAAAGGTGGATTGTTCTCGTCCCGTCAGACATGACTGGGTAGAAGTTTTGAATAATTTTTATTTTATTCTTTGCTAGTATTGCCTGTAGTGAGGATTGAACCTTCAACCTCCAGAAGAACTGATTTGTAAAGGATAAGATTTTTTTTAATAATGACAAAGTCTATCGCTACATAATATATCAACTTTATTTACATCTTGATAAAACAACCAAAAGTTTGGAAGAGTTCAAAGGGTCTAGACGAAGAAAGTGTTGTTGTTTTGCCTGTATGTGTGTGGACTTGTTGTGAGTGAGTTTTTGAGACTGTCGAAGCTGTCGCTACACTTTAATAAATCTACTATCAGATCATGTATGGAGTACTGTTGTCACATTTGAGGGTTCTTGATAATGTGCAGAAATGTATCTGTAATTTGATTGGCTCCACCATTTCCTTTTCTCTGCAGTTTCTCTCTCACAGACATGATGTTGCTAGTCTTAGTCTTTTCTATAAATACTATTATGGCATGTGTTCTTCAGAATTGTCTAATCTATTCCCTGCTCTCTAGGCGATCTCCCCAACCAAACTCTAAACTAACTCCTCATTTGCTCCGTATCCTAAATGTCTGATCTTCCACCCCCAGCCGACTACCAAAACTGGCAACATCCGGGTTTTTTTCTCAACTTCTCGCTATTCGGCCACCTAGAAACTAACAACCAACTGTCAGGGCACCATCCTGTCTGAGGAGTTCAGCAGATTTGCTGGCCTCCCTATCGCCATCAACTTATCTCACTTCCTCATCATTTCTCAGCAATCCTGGCTGCGTGTGTGTATATGAGGAGGTGGGAGGTCCATAGTATCACAGCAGTGTTATAACTGACAAGGGTTTCTGTGGCAAGTTTAGTCTCTCACTGGTGACAGCGTTTGAGTTCTCACTTATTTAGTCAATGCGAACAGGTGCTCGGCTCCAAGAGGTGAATGATTGGTTGAAGTCCGGTTGAGATTGAGTATTTTGATAAAATCAGTTTTAAGTATTTCAACCAAATAAACATTGAATATTTCAGAAATAATTTTTCTGGCGCTGCTGTTGTTTTTGTCATTACTGCTGGAACAGGAGTTCCACAGATTATTACTGAAGAATGGTTGGAAGTTACATCAGTCAGTCGAAACGTTGCAAGAATAACATCCAAGATGATAACAGTAGTCTGAATAATCCAAATAGTCTGTATGTTTGTATATCAACATTAAATGAGAAAATCCCAGAGACGACAAAGTAAAAAAAAGATTTTATTATCAATTTATGAATATTTGAATAAAAATAAAACAGATTCTTTTCAAGATTCACGATTCCACTCAAGACTCCTTGATTGCGCAAATATTGGTTCTCTTTATTAAATTCATAGAGGGTGAGCCCCCCCCCAAAAAAAAGAATGGAATCACACATGTAATCGCTAATAAAATCCACAACGCTTTCTACAATTCGACCATATGTGGTACGAATAAACTTAAGTCGATGCCCGACTGTCCCTTTTATCATCGTTCAATTATATACGGGGGACACTTTGGTGATAGTCTCATCAGTAGGATGTGTAGACTGAAGTTTATTTGGTATAAGCAAACTTTACTGTCAACTTGTCCACCAGGTTTCATCGCCGTTATATGACATGTGGGACACTTTGGTGATCATCTCATCAGTAGGAGGTGTGATCCTGAACGAGTTTCACACTCACCAAACCTGATCTTTTTTATCTCAAAGATAATACATATGAAAACACTTCAGACTATTTCTAAACTGAAGAGTGTCATCAAAGACAAAATCAGGAGAGGAGTGTTCAGAGTTATCGGCAATTTTACACACCGTTTGCCTAGTTGCATATCATTGAACGGCAATAAAACAAAGACTGTTGGACATTTATGACTGAAACTTGGTGGACAAGTAAGGCATAGTTAGGGTTAGGATTAGGGTACCTTCAAAGAATGAATTATTGTACAGGATGACCCCCCCTCCCTTCCCCGAAAAAAAAAAAAAATGCTACAGATGGAATTGTAAATAAAAATCAACAATCCTTTCTGCAATCCAACCATATTTGGTACAAATAAACTTCAGCTATTATCTGACTTGTCCACCAAGTTTCAGTCATGAATACGCAACAGTCTTTGTTTTTATTGCCGTTCAATGATAATCACACCTGGATACAACGTGCAAAATTGTCAATAACTCTAACACTCTCTTCTCTTAGCACTGCCTTGATTTTGACCGTGATGGCCCCCTTCAGTTGAGGAATGGTCTGAGGATCGTTTTGGTAGACATTACCTTTGAAATAAGCCCACATATAAAAATAACGTACACATGCAGGTAGACAGATTAGCCCTTATACAAATCAGGCAAAAAAAAAAACAGCAAAACGTCCAAAATCAGATCTGTTGCACTCTGACCTTTTTGAGGTGCCCTTTGTCATAAAGGTTGATGCAAATTAAATGGAATCGTTAATAAAACTTATAATCCTATCATATTTGGTACAAATAAACTTTAGTCTATGTCTGACTTGTCCACCAAGTTTCAGTCATGAATATCCAACAGTCTTTATTTTATCGCTATCTAATGATATGCGGGACACTTTCGTGATACTCTCATTAATATGAGGTGTGATCATACCAGTCGGGGATACGTTCTCAACACTCAGTGTCAGTGGCCTTGCTTCTGTCGGGCCGAGATATGGTTCTGTTCAGTTCTAGGAGGTCCACACTCCCAGTCTTTACCTTCTCTCTTTGAGAAAGGGTTAGTTTATTGTTAATCGCCTGAGGCGCCACTATCGGCGAATGCTGACAGGGTTGCTCAGGCATTTTTTGTAGGCCAGAATGCACTAGCCTTGTATTTAACCTCCCCATCAGGGGGTAAATAAAAGGCGTGATCTTGAATGGGATTCACACTCACCGGACCTTAACCTCCACCCCAGATTTTTATCTGTGGTTATCGTAAAGATAACATCTATCAAAACAATCCCAGAGTATTCGTGAGCTGAAGAGGAACATCAGGGCAGTGTCAAGAGAGTTATTGACAATTTTGTACATTGTATCCAGGTGTGCTTATCATAAAACAAAGACTGTTGGACACTCATGACTGAAACTTGGTGGGCAAGTAAGGCATAGTGTGAAACAGTGATTGTAACCGACGCAATCTGCACTTTAGGGTGCACTGGCATCTTGGCAATGGTTAGGACCCTACAGAGAAGTGAGACTAGTAGATATTCACACGGAAAGTCTATAAAAACGAGGAAAGAAAAATAGCGTCAAAATGACTGGAAAATTGGTATTGCTTGTCAGGGGCAATTAACCACGCACAGGGTCAGTTGTTTACCATATGCGAGATTGGAATGTTGCTAAGGTCTTAATCACTAATGGTGTCGACATCGACAAGAGAAGAAAGTGGATAGGTGTTTTGTGATGACAGTAATGTCTGAGAGAGAATAATGGTTTTCTTTAAGGGTCGAAAATGGCCGTCCAAAAGCTGTCATCATTAATTAGGGCAGAAGCCCTTCTCCCCCCCCCCCCCCCTCCCCATAGAGAGAGAAAGAGAATAAGTCTTTTACGATAACAGGAAAGAAAAAAACCCAAATGGAGAATTTCAATTGTCGTGCCACTCAACCTCAAACCACCCGGAGATGAAGAAAGACTCGGAGAAGGGAGATGGAGAAAGAGTAAGTCAGTATAGCCCACCCTGGCCCCGAGAGAGAAAGAAGGAATAGAGAAATAGGTTGGAGAAAGAAAAGGTGTGATAATATGCCTTTCTGGGAGAAGAAAGGATTTTGTTTTGGGTGGACAGTCAGTTAGAAATTGGGATTCGGCTTGGACGGAGGTCTTAGCCCGGGCTCGGGGACGAGCGATCGCCAGACGGGAGGCTTGCGCGAACAACTTCTTGTCTGGGTGGTGTTAACGATAGTGTCCCCCCCCCCCACACCGTTTTCAGCAGATAAGTTACAACTTAATTAACAACTTGAAAATCGTAAATAGAGTTTCACGCACACAGAGACGAGATAGTTAGTAAACAAAGGCATTATCAAAAAGCAGACTTTAATTCGCCGTTTTAGAAACAGTTGTTATCTTGTTAATAATTAATGGATACAAAAAGAAACCGATGTTGTTAAATTATTCCTATTGTTGAATTGTTCCGCTGTGTAACTTTGCCTTCACAGAATCACGAAATCGTCATTCATCCGACCGGAGGAATTCGACACATCATTCTTTTTTTTCCGGCCACTATTGACGATCATCGCCAAAGAGGGTGTTCACAGTCTAGAAGGATTCTTGCGCCGAGGACCAGACGTGTGAGTACAGAGATAAAGACACGAGTGAACCACCTATGTTACAAGTGGTTCAGTGACACCGGATCAGAGTGAGGTATCTGTTTTACTCGGATCACGACCGGGATATCAAACACCTGTGCATGAGTGGCCAACGATGATACCCACAGGGCGAAGAGTGTGGGGTCTTGTGTTACATTTGGTTTCGTGACACAGGATCGTGTGGGGTCCTATGTTTACATTTGATGCCGTCACCAGGAAGAAGCGTGTGGGGTCCTTATGTTTTTGGATTGCAGAAAGGATTATGAATAAACTGAGATCTGCGCAGCGAGATGTCTGTTTACATTAATTTTAAATTTCTGCATGTCAGTACTGCCGGGGAAACAGGGGGCAGGGAGGGAGTTCCAGAGGCCAGCAGCACGAGGAAAGAAGCTATTTGAGTAGAAAGCTCTCCGGCATCTGGGGACCTCCACAGTGAATGGATGGGATTTAGTTGATTGTCGAGTTGGTCTAGTGAATTTACGTCGAGGGGGCACCAGAGTAGCCAATTCATCGGAGCATAATCTATTGAAGTATTTGTAAAACAAGCACAAGGAAGCTACATTGCGGCGATGGGACAGGGACTAGAGCTTGGTTGACAGTGAGGGACCTATTAGGTTGGCGACTCTTATGTATTTACATTAGATACCCAGTGATGCATTGTGTCCCTTAAGAGGACTCGAATATGTTACTCTAAGGGCTGCGGTAACTTTGTGTCTCCCTTTGTCTGGTGCTGTGTGGAATGGCAGCTTTTAAGAAAATCTGAAGTCAACAAACTGTTCGTTAACTGAACAGGTTCGTTGATATTTATAGGTTTGGTAAACAATAATATAGACCTTTGTACACTAGTGATTTAAAATGATAGACCAGCCTTTACGATACTGTGGAATTAGCAGTAAGTAACAAGCCAAATGATGAAGTAGCGTGGACTCATTGATAAAACGAATCCACAGTGCAGAAATAAAATTCACCCCCACCTTTAATTATGTAGACATTATAATATTGTAGCAGGAATGAACTACTTTCCTTCAGCGGATAGATATTGTACTGATGTGATTTCTTTCAACCAGACAGCAAAGTTGCTCAAGCAGAGAAGTCATATGCTGTCAACACCAGAAGAAATCTCTCCATTATTTCTCCCCCCATTTTACTTTACCCGCAGGGAAAGTTGAGAACTGCGACCTTCCATTTCTATGTGCCTTGCTTTCAGCCAAAAAACGATTCATTGATCTTTTACTCTGAAAAGAAAGTTGTTTTCCGATTTAAAAAAAGGAAATAATAATTTTAAAAATTTAAAAGAAATGTTTACGTACGAGGCCGAGCAAGAATTTGCTTTCAAAGATGGCAGCACAACATCCAACAAGACTTATAAGCAGAACAATGGCACCGATGCCGGCCATTGAATAAATGGCAACATTGAACTGATGGATCTCGCCCGCTTCCTCAATCACTTCCTGGATGTGTTTACTTGTAGAATTCACTTTCAACAGGATACAGACACCAAGAATAGCCATTCCAGCAACCTTCAAGAAAGAAAAAAAATATCTAGATATACAGGGTGTTTCAAAAGTCTTGGGAACATAACGATTTTTAATAACTCAAAAACTATTAGGAGTTGAAAAATGAAATTGGTACCGTTGGAAAGGTTAAAGTTTCAAGTTTTGTGGGGAATCTTCAAAGTTGCTCAATATGAGCACCATTCGTCACACGGCAGACATCTAGTCGATAGTCCATTTCCTGTCAAACGCGTTCCAGCATCTTGACGTCAATGGTTCCCACAACTGCCGTTACTCGAGCCTTTAGTTCGTCAATATCTCTTGGAAGGGGCGGCACATAGACTTGTTGCTTGACAAAGCCCCAAAGGAAAAAGTCACACGGGGTAAGATCTGGAGACCTAGGAGGCCAGGGCATGAGAACGTCATCACCTCGCCCAGATCTCCCAATCCATCTACCAGGCAGCCTTGTGTTAAGAAACTGCCTTACTCTAAGACTCCAGTGTGGTGGTGCACCATCTTGTTGAAAAATGAAGTCATCAGATTCTGCTTGTTCCAACTGAGCCATTAACCAGTCTTCCAGCATGTTGAGATAGGATTCACCAGTGATAGTTGCCTCTTCAAAGAAGAACGGTCCATAGACACCTTTCTTGGAAATTGCACAAAACACGTTCACTTTTGGTGAATCTCGCTCGTGCTCAAGAAGTTCATGAGGATTCTCAGTACCCCATATGCGAGTGTTATGCTTGTTAACTTTGCCATTCAGATGGAAGGTCGCCTCATCGCTAAAACAAGCCGGTCATCAAAGCCGTTATCTTCCAACTTCTCTTGCATTGCAATGCAAAAGTCACGGCGAAGTGGCTTATCAGTGTCCTTCAACTTTTGGACCAACTTGAGCTTGTAAGGTACCATTTGCAGTCGTTTCCTTAAGACACGCCAGACAGTTGCTGGAGCAAGCTGAAGTTCCCTGCTGGCTCTTCTCACTGATTTACGGGGGCTCCGCTGAAAGGCTGTCCGAACTTGCTCAACTGCATCTTCTGAAGTTGAAGGGCGACCTGTTCGCTTACTTGGGCACAAACACCCATCTTTCACAAATTTAGCATGCCATCTGACAATGGATTTCCTTTCAGGGGCTTCTTTTTTAAATTTCCTGCGAAATGCACGCTGAACACATGTCCACGATTCAGTCTTTGCAAATTGGAGGACGCAAAATGCCTTGTCTTGTTTAGAGAACGCCATTACTGCACCTGGAAAGATAACACGAAAATCATTAGTATGACCAAAAACTTGATTAAGCAAGCTTTAAAATGGCACCAGTTTCATTTTTCTACCTGGAATAGTTCATGAGATATACGCATTTGTAATGTTCCCAAGACTTTTGAAACACCCTGTACATCTGTTAGGCACAGCCTAAAATAAAAAATACAGAGTTATTTCCCTTACATCGAAAAAGCGAGAGTTATCTGCCTTTGGAGTAAACAACGTCGACCATGACAGTTTGGGAGATAAACAAAAGTGCCTCACATCACAGACTTTAATCATAACACATCAAGTGGCTCCTACATTAGCATTTAATCTGTAAGTCGTTAAATAGATCTGTTAAAAGGTTAAACTTCGTCCTTTGATCATTTTTGAATTGTTATTAAATCGATAACAACGTTTATTATCAGATGCAACAATATTAAATCGCTTAAAAGAAAGAAAAAAATCAAAGAAAAGAGAAAGATCTAAAGAACGTGTATTATTTGTATTATTCTCATCTTGGATGTTAGTCTCACACAAGATGGAATACTGTTGCCACATCTGGGGAGGTGCCGCTAAGAACATTCTTTGTTTCCTAGACAAAGTTCAAGATCGACTTCAAAATTTTAGTGTGTGATGATCTCTTCCGTTTCTTACAGCCCCTTTCTCACAGAAGAGACGTTGCTAGTCTCTCTCTGCTCTATCATTACTTTCATGGAAGGTGCTCGGCTGAGCTCCAATTTCACCCCTCCCCTCCAAAACATTCACAGCAAGAACTCGCTTTTCTACCACAACGAAAAAATAACTTTCCTTTCTTCCGCCGTGTGCCTAGCATCAGGCAAAATTTCCTTGCAGACTGCAACATGGTCGTCTTCAAATTCAAATATCAACAAATTCCTGTCATATAACCAAACTTAATTCATTCCATTAAACATCCTCAATCCTCTCATGAGGTTCATCACCTTTCAACTCGCTATCATTCCATCTCATTAACCCTTATTCTCCAGTGACCTCCGGCCTTGATAAGTGGTGACCCTCTGTACGATTTCTGCCGATATAACCTTTGACCTTCTTCAGGCTTCGGGTGCATCTTGTTGAACTCTGGAATAAATACAGAATTTTAAACTGAACCCTTTTATTTAATTGACAAAGGTAGATTGTTCTCATTCTGTCAACCACAACCAGGTAGAAGTCTTAAGTAATTTTTATTTTATTCTTAGTATCGCCTGTAGTGAGGATTGAATTTTCAACATCCAGAAGATTGTCACATAGAACTGATTGCTATTCAACACCCTTATGTGTTGTGCCATGTACCCAAGATACGGATAAGAGCCCGAATAATCCAAATTATCAATTCTTATATCAAACAAAGGAGGCTGTAAAGTTTACGAGAGTCCACAACAGCTTAGGCACGTTCCATGTCTTCTGGCACTTTTTTCCCAAATGTAATTCCATCAGCACGAGCAGAACAGGTAGCTTCATGGCATAGTTGAATAGAAAGGGTTGGCACATCATAGGAAACATTATTTTCGTAAAGTTATTTGAAGAATTTAGAATATCAAATAATAATGTTATATATTTTTTAATTTTTTTTATTTATTAAATGAATAAAATCATTTATTTAAATATACATATCTGAGACTTGAAAATAATGCCACATCTGTGAAAGGTGCTGCTAAGAGCTCTCTTCGTTGCCTCAACAAAGTTCAAAATCGACTTTGAAATCTGGGGGACGGGGGCTGATCTCTTCCGTTCTTTACAGCCCCTTTCTCACAGAAGAAACGTTGCTATCAGCATGAGGTAACTGAAGTCATCAAATGTGTTGCATCCGGCTTGTTTTGGCCTTTTCATAATTTCAATTGTTTGACCCGAGATCCAATCCTCGTCTTTTCGCTTGGTAGTTCTGAGAGTCTCAGACATCGCGGATTGGATGTGACACTTGATAATTTGCAGAAACTCAGAGATAGCATCTTCGAGTTGGTTTACTTTGAGACTATTGAACCGGCTGGATAGTTCAATGCGGAATGCATTATCGGTTTCATCACTTTTCAGTTTCAAAATATATCTGAAAAGTTTAGAGCGAGACTTGATTGCCTTGAGGTGAAGATGTAGTTTTGCCCGTCCCAATACATGATCGAAACTGTATTCGCTACTGGTTTCTGCACCTCAGAACAGTCATCAATCAAGGACACTCGACAACCAGCAGTATTTTACAAGAAATTGGTCGATTTTGTTTGCTGTGACATTGTTATTTGAATACCAAGTAAGTAGGTGTCGCCATTAGAACACTGATCTCCAATCACAAATCTTCCGCGGATATGACTTGCTGATGTCGCCTGTGCTTATGCAAGCATTCCAATCACCTACAATAATTAGAAGGGCACTCGAAGGTACACTATCAACAATAGCCTGCAAGTTGTTGTAGAAACTATCTTTATCTTGATCGTTAGCGTTAAACGCAGGAGAATAGATGTCAATGGCACTGACATTGAGAACCGAACCTTTCAGATGGATACGGGTTAAACTGGAGGAGATGCATTGGCACGATTGCTACGAGCAAAAGCATCTCCATGAAGAACAGAGTTATCGATTGGACCACTGTGGTAGAGGTGCTATGAGCAGTTGTGTAGAAGGACTTTGATTTTACGACAACCTGTATCAGTATGTATGTGTTTATGTAAAAAGTAAAACTACAAAACAACCAACCACAAAATTGGTATTTTCTTGATCGGCATTGTCCCGGTTGAATAATATCTGAATTTTAAAATATATTATTTACTCTTTGACCATAAACTAGCGCAGATTTCATCAGGGAGGGGCTCTGTTTTCCAGCCACTAACTAAAAGGAAGTAACTCTGATTTTTTTTCACAGAGTTAAATCCCTTATGCTGACTCATCCCTCGAGTTGTCTGTATGTATGTTCATGTGTAGAGAGAGGAATGAGCTGGGCGGAGGAGAAGAAAGACGGGGGGGGGGGGGGAGAGAGATAGAGGTTTTAATAGAAATGTGTTACACTTTTTCCCCTGGGCAACGCCAGGTAGCCCTGCTAGTATCTACTAAAAGAAGCAACAAAAGAAAAACAAAAAGTTCATCTGATGAGAAACGAACCAACAAATTGATCCATGTAGTATGTGTGTACTCTGAAAAGAGTAGACAAAATGTACATATCTCTGCATGTGAGGAAGTTAGGGGAGTGTATTTACTAACGAATCATCGCTTATCAAGACTAAAAGCCACTCGGGGACAAGGGTTAATGAGATGGATAGATTGTCAGTTGAATGATGAAGAATATTATGAGAGGATTGAAAATAATGAATAAAATTTGAGGACTTATGTCGACGGTTTATGACAAGTATTTATTGACATTTGATTTGAAGATGACCATGTTGTAGTCCTCCAAGAAGCAATCTTGTGGCAACGTGTTCCACGGATGGAAGTTTTGGAGAATAAACTGTTCATGTAAATTCCGTTTGATGTTCGAAATGCGAAGGAAGAAAGGAAAATTCTTTGTAGTTGTGGTAACAAGATGAGTACTTACACTGCAAAAGTTTTACACGGAGGAATCAGAGATCGGAGTTCAGTCGAGCACTTTCCGTGGAAATAATGATAGAGTAGAGAAAGACTAGCAACATCTCTTCTCAGAGTTGTAATATAACATTTCTTTTTAGATGTGTGTAGACTAACCTCCACTCCCTGTCCTGGGTAGCCTTCACCAAAACGCACAGCCTTTTACCAAGCATGGGACGTGCTCAGCGATTCCAAGCCCGACTGACTCGGTTCTTAGACATTCACCTTATATCGACGACAGAGGGACGACTGAATGGTCCAAAAGTCGAGTCAACATTCGATTGAACAACCGTGACGGTCTAACTTTCATCTGGGCAGGCACCCTTCAGAGCAGTCTTCGTTGCCTAGACAAAGTTCAAAATCGACTTCGCAATCTAGTGGGGGATGATCTCTTTACAGCCCCTTTCTAACAGAATATATGTTGCTAGTCTATCTTTATTTCCATGAACGGTGCTCGACTGAGCTCCAATCTCTGGTTCCTCCTTATAAGACATTCACAGCAAGAACTCGTTTTTCTATCACAATAAAAAACAAAATTTTTAAAAAATACAAACAAAAAAAAAAACTTTTTCTTCCTCTGTATACCTAGTGTCAGGCAAAATTTCCACAACCAGAGCTTCTTCACAAGGGCTTCTTGTCAATGGAACATATTAGCACAGGAGTGCTTCCCTACAGATTACAACATAGTTGTCTTCAAATGTCAACAGTCATAAACCGTCCCCAAAAGTGATTAAACTTTCTATTATTTGGATTATTCAGACTACCGTTCTCATTTTGGATGTTATTGTCACAACGTTTCGGCCGATGTAACCTTCGGCCTTCTTCAGGTGTATCCTGTCGAACTCGGGAATCTGTACAGAATTTCAAACGGAACACTTTATTTAATCCACAGGGGTAGCTTGCTCTCATTGACCAGATAGAAGTCTTAAGCAATTCATAATTGTATTCTTAGTATCGCCCGAACTAAGGATTGAACCTTCAACCTCTAGAAGATTGTCACTTAGAACTGATTATTATTATGATTATTATTATTATTAGCACTTTATCCGTTACGCCACAGGTTACATCGGCCAAAACATAAGAATAACATCTAAGATGAGAACAGTAGTCCAAATAGTCTAAATTATCGATCCTCATCTCAAACTTTAGTTCATTCAATTACTCATTATCAATCCTCTCCTAAGGTTCGTCATCTTTCAATTGACAATCATTCCATCTCATTAACCCTTATCCTCGAGTGGTTTTTGGCCTTGATAAGTGGTGACTCATTAGTAAAAAAGCAAAATGGCTTACTTTATTAAATTGTGCATGATGACAGAACACACGTGATTCGATGGCCTTTTCGTGCCCGTTGTCGAACAGCCACAATCTGAATATTATCTAACACTTTTCAGAGGAGAAAAGTACAAAGTTTATAATTATAATAATAAAAATGACACTTTGGAATGAATGAGAATAAAATCACTGGAGTTGTTTTTTTTGTTCTTTTAAATATTTTGTTTCTATGTTATTTAAACGCTAGCTTCAATTTGCAGATTAAAAAAAACAAAATAAAAAAACTCATAAAATCTTAAGTTTTCATTCCGTTGTAACGAGATTACTCTGAGGGAATGAAAAAGACAAGGTAGTAAATAAGAAATATTACCTCGATGGTAACGAAAGGTAGGTTAAGGTGTATGTGTAGATGTCGTGTTTAGAATGTGACTGTGATTGTTGTGATAATTTCATGATTGAGACGAGAATTGAAATTGTAAATATTTTATTGTTCGTATTTTCAGCTATGCCGATTTGAGGAATGCATTAACAAAAATTGTCATAATTGGGTCACGGAATGAGACTTACATTTTATTGTGGTGGAATGCCGACATATTGGTACATTCAACTTTACCAAAGGGCGGAAATTCTGCTCACTTCAGTCTTAAATCTAGCTTTGTTGTTTTTCCGACCCAATTCTCTCTCGATTGGTGACCGTAATTCTGAACATTGCTTTTTTTTTTTTCTTCACACATTCCTTTTCACACAATAAATTTTTATTTTTTCATTTTCTTCCTAATCTTGAAATTGTAAAAAACAACCCCACAGTTGCATTCCAAACGTGACATCTACCCACACATCTTTTCTGACCTACATCTTCTTACCATCAAGATTATAATTCCTATTCGCTACCGTCCAGATTATAATTCCTATTCGCTACCGTCCAGATTATAATTCCTATTCGCTACCGTCCAGATTATAATTCCTATTCGCTACCGTCCAGATTATAATTCCTATTCGCTACCGTCCAGATTATAATTCCTATTCGCTACCGTCCAGATTATAATTCCTATTCGCTACCGTCCAGATTATAATTCCTATTCGCTACCGTCCAGATTATAATTCCTATTCGCTACCGTCCAGATTATAATTCCTATTCGCTACCGTCCAGATTATAATTCCTATTCGCTACCGTCCAGATTATAATTCCTATTCGCTACCGTCCAGATTATAATTCCTATTCGCTACCGTCCAGATTATAATTCCTATTCGCTACCGTCCAGATTATAATTCCTATTCGCTACCGTCTAGATTATAATTCCTATTCGCTACCGTCTAGATTATAATTCCTATTCGCTACCGTCTAGATTATAATTCCTATTCGCTACCGTCTAGATTATAATTCCTATTCGCTACCGTCTAGATTATAATTCCTATTCGCTACCGTCTAGATCAGTGGTTTTCAACCAGGGTTCCGCGGAACCTTAAGGTTCCGCCAGTACAGTCCAGGGGTTCCGCAATTTCTAAATTAGAACAACGAACAAATAAACAACATATTAAATTCAATTTCGAAAATCTATTTTATTAATATATGCATATCTTTTAACCCTATATGGTCCGACATATGAAAACATGCTTTAAAAAATTTTATATTTATACAAATACAAGTATACAAATATTATTATTATTTAGTGTATGTAGTTATAAAATAAATTGTCTATATGTAATTCCCAAGAAAACTATTGCTTAAATATGATTGCCTGATAGCTTCCACTAATTATAAGTATTTTTCATTCTAAGTATGTATATTTTATTAGTTGCGTATGGAAACTGTGGACTGTAAAGAGTTAAATCTTTTAATATGATTAAACTCGTTACATTCATTAAACTCTTTTACAGATTTTACAACCATGGATAAATTTGTGAAAAAACGCAAGACAGATGCGGATGAAGAGACACAGGATCTGAGGCACTCCTTTGAAGCTGAAACCACTACCAGCAATGCTGCCTCATCGAAATCAAGAAATGATGGAATTAACCTACAACTAAAAGTTTGTCAATATTGTGAAAAGTACATAGCTCTGGGATTTACTTGGACTGGAAACCCAGAGTGCCCTTCACCTTTGTGTATTGTTTGTGGGGAGAAGCTGGCTAACAGTGCTATGGCACCAGCCAAACTGAAACGACATTTAATAACTAAACATCCAGAGTTGTCGAGCAAAGATGAACAATATTTTCAACGAGAAATGAAATGTAATAAAAGGCAGGTTCCTATGTTTGCCAAAAAGTTCAAGTTGAGTGACAAAGGACAAGAAGCGAGTTACGCTGTGGCGGAGATAGTTGCAAGAAAAATGAAATCTCATACCATCGCTGAAACTGTAATTTTACCTGCATGCCAAGAAATAGTGAGGATAATGTTTGGAGAGGATGCTGTATCAGAGGTAAATAAAATTCCACTTTCTGACAACACAATAAGTAGGCGCATTCAAGACATGTCAGGAGACATTGAATGCAATCTTAAGTCAGAAATACTGAAACATAACTTATTTGTACTTCAAGTTGATGAGAGTACGGACATTAGTGGTAAAGCACAACTCCTTATATTTGTTCGATTTATTGATGATGAAGCTATTGTAGAAGACTTCCTGTGTTACAAGGAATTGCCAGGCACAACGAAAGGACAAGATGTATTTGATGTTTTGAATTCATATTTAGAGTATTGTGGATTGAACTGGAAAAACTGTGCTGGTATTTGTACAGATGGTGCCCCTGCAATGACAGGATGTCTTAAAGGCTTTGTCCCAATCGCACAAAAACAAAATCCAAATATTATCCATACTCATTGTTTCATTCATAGAGAAGTACTAGTAGCTAAAACTCTTGGATCTGAACTAAAATCTGCATTGGATATGGTAGTTAAAATAGTTAATTACATCAAGATGAGGCCACTTAAATGTCGACAGTTTGAGAAACTTTGTATGGGTATGGAAGCAGAACATTCCACCTTAATCCAGTACACAGAAATACGATGGTTGTCAAGGGAGAAAGTATTGTCTCGTTTTTACGAATTAAGAGAAGAGTTATTGACCTTTTGTTTGCAAGAAAACCTGAAAGACTTTGTAGAATGTTTAAGTAATGGCCATTGGTGTTCGAAGTTAGCATATCTTGCCGATATATTTCATGAACTTAACCTCTTGAACAATAGCATGCAGGGCAGGAACGAAAATATCTTGTCTTCTACTGACAAAATAAATGCTTTTCAGAAGAAATTGACAATATGGAAGAAACGCATAGCTGCAGGAAATTTGGAAATGTTTCCATGTGTTTTTAAAAGGAATTGTCAAGAAATTAGGCTATTGATTTTGAACCATTTGGACACTTTGTTAACAAATCTTGACAAATATTTTCCATCAATATCTGTTGACCAGTATGACTGGATTAGAAAGCCATTTGTAGAATTTGAGCCGTCTGAAGAACAGTTCACATTAACAGAAGAAGAAGAACTTGCCAGTGTTCTAAATGACAGGACATTAAAGCTGAAGTATTCTAAACTTAACCTGAATGCATTTTGGCTGCTGGTTGAAAAGGAATATCATGCAATTGCCCAGAAAGCGCTACGACTTCTTGAGCAATTTTCAACCTCCTACTTGTGTGAATTTGGATTTTCAGCTCTGACAACCATCAAGCACAAGAAACGAGCACAATTGCGGTCTGTGGAAGATGAACTTCGTGTGTGTATCAAAAACACGACCCAATCTTAAAGAGTTGTGCAAGAAACACCAGGCTCAAGTTTCCCATTGACTTTTTTCATATGAATAAATGTAATCTATTCAAACATAAACATTTTTGTTTTCATTTCATGTACAATACTCTGAACATGAGTATTTTCATTTTATTACAAATTTATTTTTTTTGTATAATTAAATGCTGTTTTTTGCATAAGACAACCAAAATTTTGCACAGGGGTTCCTCGAGCCAGTGGAATGTTTCCATGGGGTTCCACTCCAGCAAAAAGGTTGAAAAGCACTGGTCTAGATTATAATTCCTATTCGCTACTGTCTAGATTATAATTCCTATTCGCTATCCTGCTTCTCCGGGTGATTTCCTTGCGGTTTATATTTGTCTTCAGTTATAATATATTTGCATATCTACTTTCTGATGTCTCAAAAATAATGATAAAATTATATCTTGCATTTATTGGAACCCAATATTCTTTACATTGTAATATAGTTTTCCAGTAGATGATTGTTGTAGCACATCATGATATATTTGGAGATTTATGCCCAAACACTTTCTGCATGCATGAATTTGTTGCTTAGTGCAGAACTCATAATGGACTGCACAATTTTTTTTCAAATTAATAATATTTGGTTTTCTCTTTAGGATAGAATTTATTTCTTTGAAAATCCACAGATTAAAGGACTTTTTCATAATTTTATTTTAATTTTAAGAAATTTAACTTCTTCATTTTACTTCTTCAGAATTTTCAATTTATTTTTACTTTATATTTCAGAATCATTAATGACTTACACAGCTTGGAAAGTTCCACAATAACCACAGTCTCGCTGATGGAAGATTTTTGTCTAAGGAAATTGGAAAATCTAAAGTACATGCAAAACTTGTACATCTATTTTCATTTAGCGAAAGGTCCCAATTTACCTGCCAGAGGAATTGACTGCAGGAGTATATCGAGCGAATGGCGACATTCTACTGCAATAAATTGTAAGCTATAAAAAATTTTTTCTTGTTTCAATTCTTCATTTTTACTGCAACACCTTTTGCATTTTGGGAAGCAGTAAAAGAATAACGTTACACGTTCCGCTAATCACGACAAGAGTCACGAAATATGTAGAGAGGGGGTTACGAGCAATGCGATACAATGCAGCCACTGCAGTCTATGGGTGCACAAAAAATGCAGCAGAGTGCATGGTCCGCTCACACCAGATTCAAACTTCAGATATAAAAAGTGCTGAAGGTGGCTGCGAACCAAGCTCGACCATCAGAGTCAAGACAGCTTGGAGAAAGTTCAGAGAACTTTTTCCAATCCTAATATCCCGTGCCATCCCAATTATTACCAGGGGTAAGGTCTATGATAGCTGAGTAAGAAGCGTAATGTTGTAGAGCAGTGTGTGTTGGGCTATCATCAAAGTTTAACTTGCCAGACTCCAGAGAAATGACAGGGCTATGATTGGATGAATATGCAATGTAAAGCCAGACCCAATCCAGAACATTAGGTCAGACAGTCTACTTGAGAAATTGGCCATTCAAAAACTTGATGTTTTAATAGAGACAAACTGTCTTCGCTGGTTTGGGCATGTCGAAAGAAGGAAGGGGTATATCAGCACTTGCAAAGACCTTAGACTGGACAGCAAAATGAAAGCCGGTCACCCTACGAAGACATGAAAAGAAACCATCAGGCAAAACCGTAAACAGTGGCAAATGAACACAGTAATTCCCCACAATCGTCATCACTGGAGACTTAGCATAAGGACAGCCGGACAACATTGAACCTCTTGTCGAACGGAATGTAGACGATAAACCTGGATAGTGCATAAAAAAACGATTTACAAGATCTTTTGAACTCTCATTTAAAGAATTTACAGGGATAACATGATAAACAATTGAGTTACATAAATCTAAATTATCATATTCGGTTTAACGTCCATTTTATATGCTGGCATGTGTTGGACAGCTTTTAGAAATTGACTTCCAAACTAACATATCTCTAACGAGGTCTTTATTTATCCCTCTTTCTCTCAAATCCATTCTTATCACTTCCTCCCATGTTTTTCTTGGCCTTCCCCTGTCAACTGACCCTGCTACCTCAACTGTTCTACATCTACTAACCCCAAAACTCTCATTCTTTCAATGTGACTAAACCAACAAAGTCTCCTGTCCTGCACACATCTCATTACTCTGTCCAGATTTAATCTTTCTCTGATGTCATTAGATCTAAACTTGTCTTTAAGACACACATTAAACATCCATCATATCATTCTCATATCATTTCTCTCCATGCAACGCATGTCCTCAAACCTCACAGTCAAGTTTCATTTCCATACATCATCACCCTGCTCACCAATGCCTAATAGACTTTTCCTTTGGTCGACAGCGGTAACGCTCTGCTGGTTAGTAATAGCAGAAGTTCACTGAACTTACATCATCCACTCCTAAGTTTTGCAATCACACTAGCACCAGCTCCTTCCTGTGCTCCAATGGTATCATCAATATAACAAATCCAGATCTTAAATGGAAGACCTATATCCAGCCTGTTGCTAAGGTCGCTGGGAAAATGGTTGGATCATTCTACCGCTCCAGAAAATATCTGACTCCTGATGCAATCCTCTACCTATATAAGTCGGATACGTCCTAAGATGGAATACTGCTGCCACATCGGGGGAGGTGCTGCTCGGAGTACTTTTTTCTTCCTTGACATGAGTACAAGATCGACCTCCAAATCTAGTGGGGGGGGATCTTTTCTCCCCCTACAACCCCTTTATCACAGAAGAGATATTGCTTATCTCTCTCTCCCTACTCTATCGTTATTTCCATGGAAGGTGCTCGACTGAGCTCCAATCATTGGTTCTGCCTGGTTCCACCTGTAAGAACTCACCTTGCTACCACAACGGAAAGTGACTTCTCTTTCTCCCTCCAAGAGCCTAACGTTCGGCGGAATTTCCATAGACAGATTATTTGCAAGGGCTTCCCGCCTGTCGAACACATTACCACGGGACTACTTCCCTGTTGATTACAATTAGGGCATCTTCAAATTCAAAGTTAACAAATTCTTTGTCATAAACTGCTGCATAAAGAAATCAATCGCAATTCATACCATTGATCAATGTTAGTACTTTGTTCAGATGTGAGACGGGAAGTTGCCAGCCAAGTAGATATCACAAAGGCTATCAGTGATGAACGCCATCTCCTTCATGGATGTGAACCAACGGTCCAATGACTGAAGTCAAGGAGAAGCTTCCTCAGCCATGTCGAACCCCTAACAACATCTCAGGAAGAAACCAGATTACAGCTGTGGACCAGACGGCTAGAATACAGCCCACATCATACTGACATAGGTAATCCCTGCTTCTGAGGAACTCCCTCCCAATTCAGAGGCACCCTGGCTGCAGTGGCAAATACTAAACAGCCTGAAAACCGGAATAGGGTGATCAAAAGTTACTATAAGTAGATGGGGTTACAAAACTGACCCAACCATCTGTGAATGTGGAGAGGAAGACTATACGATGCAACACTGCCTTGTCTGCCCTCTACTGCCCAATTGGTGCAGCTTGAAAGATCTTGTGGAGTACAACAATAATGCAAAGGACTGCGTAAAAAAAATGGGAAACTGTTGTATGACCACATGCTTCAAAGACACGCAAAAAAGAAGTACTCCCATCATATTAAAAATACAACAAAAAAATTCTAGATAACCTCAATAGACTCGCCATCTAAATATACTTTCTCCACATCTGAGTTCTTATCCATCTTCACACAACTTGTTATCTCTCAACCAACGTGTAATTCCACTGCACTTCTGTACTCAATGCTTACAAGTACAGCAAAAAATTGAGTTGCACCCAACTTTTTTTGGAAGCAATAGATTTTAGTCATGAATTGAAGAGGTTAAAAATGTCCAGCCAACGACCAAATTACATTTTCGATTTGAAAGGTTATAGAGGTCACCCAGCTATATCTGATAAATATACTTACCAACAAATATTATTCTTGAAATAAGATCAAGCCTTCATCTTGTGGCCTTGCTGCAAAACACAGCTTTCAGGGTGAAACAAATGCTCACATTGACTGACCAATTGTAGGATAGCAAAAAAATGTGACACGGTTTGCCAATCACAGAACTCGCCTCAAGCAAAAGTTCTCAATAAAAGAACTGACGCTTGGAGGGCTCAGTAGAAGAAAGTCGGTCTGAGAGAGAGAGACAGACAGAATTCTGTGACTGATCGAAACAGGAATAAAGAAAGATTAATTAGAATTCTTTCCAATTCAATCTCCTCTAAAGGGCAAATGCACGAAATAAATTTCAAAGTTCTCCAAGCAAGACTTCTTCAATTTGTCTTTTCTCACCAACGAGATCAACGTAACTTGTTTTTTTTTTTATTATTGTTACACATCAGTGATCCAATAAATATTTGTTATTGTTCACGGCGAGTTTGTTTTTGGCTTGCCGACAAAACCGACATCTTATTAAGTAACGTCAATACCCAAAGTTCTGTATGGGCGTAGAATGATTGACAGAGTAACAAGTTGAAAGCAGGCGGACCTCGTAGCATTGAACAAAATCTAGGTTTCGTTTGATTTACAGCATATCAACCATCTATGGGTTATTTAATACCGAATAAACTTGTCAAATGTAATTCTATAGGTAGGATAATTATTTTATATGGTTTTGAAAAAAAAAAAAAAAGAATTAAAAAAAAATTTTTAAATTTGAAATTAAATTTTTTTATGCAGTTCAACTTCTTTGATAAAGTCTAAGATTTTGGTCGGAGTTGTGTCTTTAAACAGGTCCTTTAGATTTTTCGAGGTGTAGTATTTCCTTCAGCTTTGTTGCAGATCCTGACAGT
Source organism: Sepiola atlantica (assembly GCA_963556195.1). Taxonomy (NCBI): domain Eukaryota; kingdom Metazoa; phylum Mollusca; class Cephalopoda; order Sepiida; family Sepiolidae; genus Sepiola; species Sepiola atlantica. Next base: position 117,534,791 of record OY744518.1, read on the forward strand.
CTATTAATATATGTTTGACTGTATAAGATTCTTAACATAATATACACATTGAAAATTCTTCATCTTTCAATAAATGTTTGTGAGTAATATCTGGAGTCTGGCTACTACAAACTCTTCTCTTATTGCCTTTCTGTAGCCTAGGGGCCACTCATCAATAGTTGGCCAAATCTTGTGTATTTTATTACTTTGGCATTCATCCCAAGATTCTTGCCATTTTTCTTTGATTATCCTGTTTATCGGAGCTCGAAGATCAGTGTATAGAATCCTAGTATCGGTAAGTATCATGTTCAGCGATTCGTTAGCTGCTCTATCCGCTTTTTCGTTTCCACGAATGCTGATATGACTCAGTATCCAGCATAATTTAATTTTACACTGCTTCTTGTTATAGATGGAAGTGATCTTGTTTAAGATTTTTATGATTAAAGGATTATCCATAGTTTTGTTCTTCAGTGCTGTGAGCACCGATAGGGAGTCGGAAAAGATGATGAATTTACCACGGTACAATTGGGCAACAACAGCGTGTAATGATATTAAGTTGGCTATGAACAAAGAAAAATAATACAACTCGGTCACAAATGAACAGGAAATAATAATACAGCATAATTTACATGGGTCTAGCTAAAGGGTTCCCAACCATATTTTGCTTGTGGACCCCCTTGAGAGTTATTTTACCATCTGTGGACCCCATATATGCATATATAATTTTTTTAAATCAAATATTTGTTTCTAGGTTAGTAAAAACTAATGAATCAATTTCGTTATATTTATAACATAAAATACAAATCTTGGAAAATTCAATAAACACATGTATGCCTACTAGTATTATTTACTCCTCTCCAGGAGTTAGGCACAAGGCCAATTTTATCTTACTCCCACAAGTAAGATGTGACCCAAGGTCAGGTCAGGAAAGTGGGACTTGAAAAGCCAACTCCCGAGAAGGTGAGCACTCTGGCCATTAAAAATTCCCTGGGCAGCCCCGTCGGCATTCCCCGGTAGGCGCGCCTCAGGCAGTAAGCAATAAACTTACTCCTCCCCAAAGAGGGGAGGCAAAGCCTGGGAGGGTGGACCTCCTAGAACTGCACAGGACAGACCCATAGACCGGCATAAATCAAGCCCCGAAGGCCAAGACAATACCAGTCTATGGGGTGTATGCCTACTAGTAGCCAAAAACAAAATAGAAACTTTTTTTAGTAGTAAGCTTCCCCTAAAGCTTTTGCGGACCCCCAGTTGGGTATCCCTAGTGTAATTAAAAATTACAAGATTGTTATATAGAGAAAACATTTCCATTTATTTTTATTATTATAGGACGATTTTTAAAAGAATGGATAACACTTTTCTATTCTGCTTACATCAGCAATGACTAAAATAATTTCCAATTTCCTTCAAATAGGATTTCTTTTTTACAGAAAGGAGTGACACATCCTGGAATTAAAAAAAAAATTCACGGCCGTTTTCTACAGAATCCAAGCCTTTTCTTTAACTTATTTTTTTTTTTAAACATCCTAAACCAGTAGAAGTAGGTGAAACGTTGACAAATTCTGAGCTCAAGAGGTGGTGCTGTGACTGTCATGTTTTTTTTTTTATTCTAATGGCTGGATATGTATACGGATCATCACACCTGTATATGTATACAGCGCCAAGTATTCCGAAATGGTCACCCATTTGGTACTGACGAGGCTCAACAATGAGGCAACTATAGATTTATTTCTTTTTTAAAACAAAGCTAATTTGCCGTAGTTCGTCGTAAGTTGACAAAATGCTATTTGGATATTTTTATAAACAATTAAACACAGTCGACCAGGACGTTTTTAAAAAATAAAATTAAAAATAGACTAGTAAGTAACTTATTTTAAAAATGAAAATACTGTGAAGAGAAAAGAAAGAAAAACAGGAACAGAAAACTGCTCCCTATTTTCTTACCTATTTATCCACTTGTAAATTTTTACCATACCATTTTTTTCTGGCGTCATTTTGATCTAAATTCGTTATTATAATCTATAGATTTTAGTTTTACTGGTAGATTAAAACCAATAAATATTTATCATTAGTACCAGAATTAGAAAATTGAGTTTTAAACAAAAAATAAATAAATAATTTAAAGAATCGTTTTTGAAATCGGAAATTAGAATCCAATTTTTCAGATTTGGATTAGTCGTTTCAACACTAATACCTGCTCTACTTTTACAAAAATAATTTTATTAGATTTTTCTTATGATATAATGCCCCTAAATAAAACATAAATAAGCGAGACAATATAAATAAATTTAAACTTGTGCTCTTATGCAATATATATTTTCTTTAATTTTTTTTTAATAAATAAACACTACAATTAAAAGCAAGAAACTCAAAATTTAAAACAGTATTTTTTATACATATTTACAATATAACTGCAAATTGCACTAATAATTCTTATTTTTAGCATTGCTTCATTAAATTAGATTGTTTTTCAGATTTTTTAAAAAAATATATTACTGCTTTTTAAATTTTTTTTCAGATTTTTATTTAAAAAATTATTACTGCTTTTTAATTAGATTTTTTTTTAGATTTTTATTCAAAAAAATATTACTGCTTTTTAATTAGTTTATTTTTTTAGATTTTTATTCAAAAAAATATTACTGCTTTTTAATTAGATTTTTTTAGATTTTTATTCAAAAAAATATTACTGCTTTTTAATTAGATTTTTTTTAGATTTTTATTCAAAAAATATTACTGCTTTTTAAATTTTTTTTCAGATTTTTATTTTAAAAATTATTACTGCTTTTTAATTAGTTTATTTTTTAGATTTTTTATTCAAAAAAATATTACTGCTAAAAAGCAGTAATATTTTAGATTTTTTTAGATTTTTATGCAAAAAAATATTACTGCTTTTTAATTAGATTTTTTTTTAGATTTTTATTTTAAAAATACTAGGTGGAAATGAATTTTAGATATGTTATATGAATAGAAATTTTGTCCGTCTGTTTGTCTGTCTGTCTGTCCATTAGTCACAATTTTTTTTTAAATGCAATATATATATTGTGAAATTTGTCTAATTTCGAAATATCAGAGATCTTGACTACGATGGAGAATATTGCATTAATAGTAAATAATATAAATATCTAAAAAATAAAAGTGCATACCATGACCGGAAATCGAAATCGAAACTTTGAAATCTTCAGCCCTACGTTCTACCAACTGACCTATTTGGACTTTCTTATAAATAGAGCTTAAAACATTACCATAACAAAATAATTATAGCTTTGGCGAGACGTCATAGATTTATGACTGTTTCAAAACATGAATTCTAACATAAGCGATAATAAAAAAAATAAATAAATGAATGGGTAAACATTATCAATAGCATTGGAAATTACGTAATTACATATTGGCGTTAAAACAATACAACAAGAATTTGGACCCGTATGACCCATGATTCTTGTTGTATGAAAAAAAAAACTTTTTTCTTTTAAAATCAATTTTAGCAAAAAGATCTTATTTTTCTTTTCATTTCATCCCCGACCAATGTCAGGTAACTCTACTAGCGACATGATATTTTCAAGACAGACAAAAATCTACTTACCACCAGAATTGTGTTCAACAAGATCAAAATGATCTTCCCAAATTGTTTAAGACAAGACATTCTGTATTTAATCCAACTGAAAAGAAAAAAACAAAAACAGATTCATATTAAAGAATATTCTAAGCATTAAAAGATAGTAAAAGTACAGTTCGGCTTCAGACAGATACCAAACCTCCATTATTAATAGAAGAAATAGTATAGTTCGGCTTCAAACAGACAAATACCAAATGTGTTAGATATTGAGTGGGTAGATCCCTTAGTAGCTAATTTAGTTAGTTGAAAATAACAGGAAATTAAACCGCTGCGGGGTTAGCAGAGGTCAACTTAATGTTTCAGTGTTGAAAATTGCTGAGGCTGTGGGAATGTAAAAGAAACGGATATGACATCACATGGCTCAGAGAGAGAATGTGATAGAAAAGAAATTTATTGGGAAGCATGCGAACGTGTAAGGACATGGGCTGATAAGATATAATTAATTAGTGATTGTGATCTCTCTCTCTCTCTCTCTCTCTCTCGTCAGTGATTTGGAACAAAGATCACATTGAATAAATGTCTGTCTTCCATTGGTTTTATCTCGAGTTAGTCTTTTTTTAAGGTATGAATAAAAAGCTTTAATTACAGGGCAGGCATTACCTCGGTCTGGGAGGATCATATATATTGTTGTTTTTTTTTGCAGAACATGATTGAGTTTTGCAAAGAAAGAAAAAAAACAATAAAATGTTTGGTGCATTTTGGGTCAGGAAGTCGATATCTTCAGACAGGCTGAACTGGTAACAGAATACAACAAACTAAAGATTATCAGAATTCTTGCATTATATAGAGGAATGTCATCCATTATACTAAGGCCATTTTTTTTTCGTTCTAACTTAAGAGTTGACACTAGTTTTGCATTGAATAAAAACGCTTTAAAACCAGTTAAAGCAAAAAAAAACTTATCAAGGTAGGTAAAAGAGTAACTTATCTTGCCTTTGGTAACATTTATTTGTTGTATATTTGTTTGTTTTTTGTTTTTTACTCCTATTTTGTTTTGTTGCCTCTTGTTAAAAATTGCCCATGATTTGAATCAGGAATTAAGTAGTTTTTTTGTTTTTTTTCATCTTTGACATACGTAGACACTTGTTGGAAAACACTAATGTACATAACAACGATGCATATTAGTTTAAGAGAATAGCATTGGTCAGTCTCTCAACAAAGTCATGTGATGAAATGTACAGAAACCTCAATGTTATTTACAGGCATTGAATCCTCAGACTTCCAACAAATAGGATCAAGCTATAATACCTATGTATGTATACTAGCAGACCCGACCAGACTTTTCCCGGGAGTATTTATATTTTAATATTGGTTTTGCATTGACTATGAAAAATGAGTAAAAGAAGATTATTAATTGTAAATCTTTAGGATGTGTTATGCAAAGTTTAATCGCATAATTACCTTGGAATATGTTCTTTTTAACTCTTAACTTTATAATTACAAATGAAACCTTGCTTTTTGTTTATAAAGAAAGAAACGAGAAAACGCAATTATAAGTAAACTAATAAAAGCTAAATAAAAACAAATAAACAACACTAAGTCTTACTAAAAGAATAAGAATTATTCCCCTTGGAATAAAAGGTAGCTGATTTTTCTTTTTGGGTGATTAGTTAAGAATGTCTCCATATTACCAACTGCCAGATAAGAAAATGGAATTTTTTAAATAAATTGTGGCCAAATAAGTTATTATAGTGCCAATAGCATGGTACACAACAATAACAAATGAAATTGGCTACTCAGAATCAAAGTTTGATTTGTCAGCTTAAATGCTATTTAGGTACAACTTTTAAAATCTGTCCGACTTAAATTTATATATTACTATAAGAATACCCGTATCATGATGGGTAAAATTTAATGTCCCTTTACAAAGATTAAAATCAAGATACAATTCTACTAAACCTTATGTCTAGAATCTTTATTCTAATTTTGATCAAAATTCATTACATAATTTTGGTTCTAGAAAATGTCTAAAGTTCAAGCTTAAGAAGAAATTGAAATTCAGGGAATTTTGCTTAGTGTCTAATGCCAATTGATCAAATTTAATGCAAATCTGAAATATTTGAATTTTCAAATGGGAAATAGTTCTCATATCATGGCCCCTGAAATCACTTTAAAATGCTCCAAAGAAACTGAAATTTGGGGAATATTTATTAATTGATGTTTAATACCTATTGTTAAAATTTCACAAAAGTCAGACGTATCTGAATTTTCACAAAAGGGCTTCCATCCTCTCTTTGCCCCCCTTTGCATAAAACTGAATTAAACTAAATATATCCCACATCACCCACCCTTACGCCTAGCAGCTGTGTTCCAAAAATTGATAATGATCGGTTAATTAGTTTAGAAGTGAATCCTATATATAGAAATATACAAACATATACACATACCTAACTTTATATAGAGATAATGGAAAAATACACACACACTATGAAAACATGACGGCACGTATGTCCAACATATTTTTCTAATTAAATCTACATGTATCTCTTATCCCTTTTCTTTTTTTTCTATTTTTCCTCCTCTCTTCTTTTCCACTTCTCTAGCTCTCCCTAATCATATGGTATTCATTTTGTAATCTTTTCTCTAAATAAGCATTTTTCTCTTGGCTTTTACACATCTGAAGAAGGTATTAATCATACCAAAACGTCTAAGAAATTGAATAGAGCCGCCATTTCACAAGATTTTTCCAGTCATTTTTTTTTATCATACTGTCAGACACATCTTTGTAACACACACACACACACACGCACACACACACACACACACACACATATATATGTCCCTAATGATACAGTATTGAACAGAGCAGAAAGGGAAAAGATTACGAAATACCAATGTCTTATGTACGACATGAAAAGAAACTGGAATCTTAGGAAAATCTCCATCATACCAGTAATTATAGGAGCAACAGGACTAATGAAAAAGAATTTCAAAAGCTATCCGGCGAGTATACCCGGTGAACCGAGTGCAAGAGAAATACAAACAATTACACTTAATAGAACGGTTAGAATCTTAAAAAAGATCTCTAGGCTGGAGTGCCTGAAATAGCCGGTGAATGTCTGGCATCCAGTAGGATGCCCCATCTCCATCAAAAACAGAAAGATAAGAAAAATAAAAAATAGGGAAAAAAAATATATAAGTGTGTCAGGTTATATCGTAAAGAAATCGATTAGAGTTGGGCGGTTTTGAAATTTTGGTTTCGGTTTCGGTTTTTTTCCCTTAAAACCTCGGTTTACGGTTCGGTTTTTCGGTTTTTTTGAGAAAAAAATTTTTTACTATGGAAGCTATTCATTCTCTTGTGTGATGATTAGTTATTATTCAACGTTTAGTTGAATTATGCCACTGTTTCGATAATTTTGTGCCTGAATCATTCTCCATGATATGAATCATATAAGTTTTAAGGTGTTGACTGTTGTAATCAAAGTTCTGATACCTTTTCAACAGTTAACTCGTTAAAACAGTGACCAAAGATTCATGAAAGATTTCTGAAGAATAAAACTGAGTTTGAATAAACATTCTATCTAATTCTTTAACCCATCAGAAGCTAAAATATAACTCAAAAATGCAAGAAATTAAAAAACGAAAATTTATTTAAACAAACAAAATAATTTTACAAATAAAATTAAGCAAAAATGATGATGAAAATGAAATATTGTCAAAATTATTTGACAGATAAAAATTTTAATAGGTGAAAATGTTTTTACTCATTTTCTTAGGTTGTGATTGAGAAAAACTAGTTTCTCAGCATGGTGAGGTTTCAGCCTACATCTCCGGTCACTAATGACTAAATATCCGTTCACTCGCTACAAAGGTAGCTGGAATACTCAAAAGTTCTCTTGCCAGAATACAAAGATTCGGGTAGAGCCTCCCATTTTTCTTCCACCAGACAAAAGGACAGGCTGATGGCTTTTCCATACAGAAATCGATCTACCTCGTTTTTAATCCGAAATATTTTTTTACCGCTGGTTTCAATTTCTTTTGTTCTTGCCTGACCTTTCTTTCAGAGAAAACCCCAAAAGTCTTTTTCCCCTTTTGGTTCACTACTTTGTTGTACTTCTGCTGGAATGTTTTCGTCCGTGTCATCAGATAGAGTCGAAAAATAAACACACCATATACTTCTCGAATTGCCGGTGTTGACTGTTGGGATGTCTGTCATTTTGTGTGCTCGAAGTTCTGTCAACGTGTGCGTGTTGGGGTTAATATTTGTCTTTAAGACAGGGTAATAAAACTTTATAGACATGTGTAAAAGCCTAGTAGTACACCCGAAAACCGCGCCAAGGGAAAAGGAAGGATGGTTAAAAAAAAGTAGAGATTATTAATTCACCTAAAGTCATTTTTTAAGCTTTAATGTAATTTTAGTCATAGAATTCATGACTTGGATTAAAGTTTAATAATTAAACTTTCGAATAAATTGTCAACTCTAAATAAATACCATATTAACAATTTAGTAAAATATAAATCGTTGCATAGTCTACTTTTTGAATAACCCATTTTTGGGAGAGAAAACGGTATAGTTGAGAGATAGTTCTCTAGAAATGACAATTTATGTATGAAGTGGCTTTTCAAAAGTAAACAATGAAATGCCTAATGTTTAAAATAATTTTTTAAATCCGAATAAAGTGATACTAGCATTGGCAACTACTTTTTTTCTTTTTTAATGTTTATACTCGCTCGCTACTTTTCGTTTATTTACTTTTACAACAAGTATTTTTTTTAAATTTCATTTTAATAACTTATTTTTTTAGTAACTCTGAAACAAACATAAATAATTATTTTACAATTTTGAGTTGAATCAAATAGATTTTCGACATCATACGGAACGCGTTTGATTTTTTCTTTTTCATTTGAAAATAGTTTATGCTAAAAATACGATGTCATGTTGTCAGTCGTATTTCTCTTTTTTTCATTTGAAAATTCAAAATGTTAATGATAAACAAACTGTAAACAAAGATTTCTTCCTACAAGTCAATTAAATGTTTTTATCATATATTTGTTCAATCTGTCCTCTTACTAATATAACATTTTTTGGTAATATTCAATTTTATTCAAATCGGAAAATCTTTTCAACCGTGTTTCCTTGTATATGGTGGCTTACTGTAGTAAAAACACAATACCGAATGGTTACGGTTTATAAAAAAAAACGATTCGTATTCGGTATGGAGACGAAACCGAAAAACCGCGTTTTTTCAGTAAAACCGCCCATCTCTAAAATCAATAACGTGTTTGATCGCAGAGGAGTGAGAGCTAATATAATTTATTTGAAAACTATATGTTACATATTTCAGAAAACGTACCACGGTTTCATCCAGATGGGCTGACTTTTTACATTTAAAAAAAATCTTTATGCCCAGTGGAATCGTAGGCGTTCTGAATGAGGTGAAACCACAATGAGAAATGGCGTTATATCGATAAAAAAACCCGGAGCATTCCCGGAAAGTCTTCTTGGAAAAATATTGGTTGGGAATTAACTGAGTTTCATTTTAGCCGATGTTGCCCGGGATGCAATGGAGTCATTTTAGTTTTTAATTTTTGTTTGCACATTTTTTTAACTTATACAGAAAAAAAAACATTTTTAGTTGTAAAGGTAGACAACTCTTATTATATTCTTCAATTAAAAATAGGAGTTATTCCTCTAGCTGATTTTTTATTTTAAGGCTATTATTTTTAAATGTTTCATATTATCAGCCGTCTGAGCCAGAGTTGCAGAGTCAAAGTTGTAGGTTTAGAAATATGTTGGAATCTGAGTCAGATTTTTAGAATGCTATGGGTCGGACTTTTAGAATGCTAGGATTCTAAATCGGGTTTTTTAATCTTTAAAGAATCAACAGGCAGTCTGAATAGTCAAAGACTTTAAAATTAGGAATCGGAGTCAGTTATTTTGGGATTCTACGAGTCGGAGTCAAACCTTATTCCTTCCGACTCTGCAACTCTGGTCTGGGCTAGATTAAGTAATTTGGGGAATAAATTGTAGTGAAGTATGTTATTTATATTGCCAAGAACATGGTACAACAATAACAAAGGAAATCCGACAAGATAACTTTATGTTATATTCCATGAAAAATGCCAGTATATTGAAATCATATGCCCTTAATAGGGTTAAGATGAAAATTCATATACACTAAATGTACAAAAGCAAAGAAATTCCCAAATTTTTACACTTTTATTGTCATTAAGTGTATGCGAGCACAACAGGGCTATGTATTTTACTGGTAGGAATTTTTCTTCAGCGCATCTCACACACTTCATCCACTCATGCATAGAGATTTATACTGTAGTGATGTGATAATGAAATGGTTTGGTTGATATGTAGTCATACCCTTAATTAATGACAATAAAAGTGTAAAAAGTTGGGAATTTTCTTGCTTTTGTACATTTAGTGTATATGAATTTTCATCTTAACCCTATTAAGGGCATATGATTTCAGTATACTGGCATTTTTCATGGAATATCACTACTTTTGTAAAGGCTATGCCTCAAGCAATGCCTTCTCATAAGGTTTTTTGGAATTTTCTGGAAAACTAAGGTATATGGTAAACTGAAATTAAAATGCCATCAACTAGACCCTAGAACCTCTATCTCTGCCAAAAATCAGCTGAATCCATCAAATAGTTGATGAGATACAGAGTGGCACATACATACGTACGTACACACAGATAACATGATTTCATGATTGAACTTTCTGGATCTCTGGGTTGCCTTGACTAATGATGCTGAAATTCTACACACTTATAGAACCTATCAAATGAAAATTTTGTGCAAAGTTTTAACTAATTTGGTTTATTGGTTTTTGAGTTATGATTGATCAAATAAATGAGATTTCCAGCATAGGCCATTCTTGAAGTCTATTAAGAGATAGAGCACTCTCGCGCCTCCCTTGGTATAAGAGAATGGTTATCTAACTATAAAATATAAATAGTTTAATTGTTGTTAAATTGCACAAGTAATAAAAGATAAAACATTTTGACAAGATGTGTTCTTGCAACTTACAGCACTTCAGTCAGGATAGAATGGTTTCCTTCCTTTCTTAAGTAAAGAACCTCTTTCTAAAAAAAAAAAACGCTAAAAATGGAAACACTTGATGGCTTCTTCCCCCATTGCCATATTTGAGTCACAGACCTTCAATCTTAGGGACCACTAAAACTTTTTCTGAAGTTGGTCACGGGTAAAAACAAATGGTAACACAAAGAAAAGTGTGGCCCTAGATTTTTCCTTTATTATTTGTTCGTTAAGTATTGAGGATGAGAATTAAATTTAAACTGGACTTATGACCTTACATAATTTTTATTTGGTAAGTAACAATTGTTTTGGGATATTCAGATTTTCCAAAGATAAAATCAATTCTGATTATGCATGTCATTGAAAAAAAAGGAAAAGTACACCAAGCTAAGATAACATTGGTTAAATCAAAAATCTCTTATACTAAATCAAAGATAGACCAAACTTATATCAGGAATCAATTACACAGTTGAGAATTTCTTAAGGAAGATCTAAGTCTTAAAGTCAGGCTTAGATCTGATGACCGCAGAGGAAGATTAAATCTGGACAAGATAAGATGTGTGCAGAACATTGAAATAACAGATGTAGTGTGATGTATAAAATTGAAAACTGGCCAGTGAAAAAAAAAGGCCAGATTATAGAGTTTGCATATCTATATATGTAGGTTCGCTCTCTGTATTGGGATGGGTGCTAGTCTAGCTGTACTGAAGAGCTGTGATACAGCAAAAATCTGTCTGTAGGTGACATATATATATATATATATATATATACATATATATACATATATACTATATCGATATTAATATTAATATCGAATTTTAAATAACCAACGGCTATTTCAACTAGGTGTTTCTTCCATAAGTTAGTGTTGTTCTTTATAACTATTTAAAAATGTAACTGTGTGATGATTTCAAAATTGTGGTGTGATTGGAATTCTGTCATCCTATTGGCTGGGAATTGTGAGTGTTATCTGTTTTTCGTTTTTTTTGTTGTTGTTTTTTTCTTGAAAAACTGTGCTTGATGTGACACTTAATATATGTTTTTTATTTAAGTATCTAAGGAACAGCGACTAAATGAGGTTTAATGGCTGCATTTTACTTGTTGAGAAACAATTGTAAGACCACAAACAATTCTGTCATGGAAAAATTAAAATAATTGATTTGATTTATGACTGAATTTTTTGGTTATTGGAATATACTCCAACTCAAAGAGGTCAAACCACGAAGAGAAATGGCGTTATATCGATAAAAAAACGGGAATGCAACGGTTTTTTATTGATATAACGCCATTTCTCATCGTGGTTTGACCTCTTTGAGTACGCTGACGATTTCACTGGGTATAGATTTTTTTTAATGTAAAAAGTTAGCCCATCTGGATGAAACCGTGGTACGTTTCTGAAATATGTAACATAGTTTTCAAATAAATTATATTAGCTCTCACCCTTCTGTGATCGAGCACTTTATTGATTTCTTTTCAATATAACCTGACACACATACACACACACACACACACACATTATATATATATATATATTTGCATATCTGACCAGCAGGGCATTACCACTGTCGAATAAGGGAAAAAGTCTATCATGCATGTGTATGCAGTGTGATGATGTATGAAAGTGAAACCTGGCCAGTGAGGGTTGAGGACATGCGTTGCATGGAGAGAAATGATATGAGAATGATATAATTGATATGTAATATGAGTCTTTAAGACAGGCTTAGATCTTATGACCTCAGAATAAGATTAAATGTGGACAGTATAAGAAGATGTGTGCAGAACATGCGACTTCGTTGGTTTGGGCACGTTGAAAGAAAGGATGAGATTGCTTGGGTTAGTAGATGTAGAACAGTTGAGGTAGCAGGTTCATATAGTGGATTGCCATTATCTCTCCAAAAATAGCGACAAATAAAACAAGAAAATGACTATAGTGCATGTTTCGGAATGTTACAAGAGGACTATAACCTCACATTGGCTGGAATTGAGAAAATATTTAACGACTGGAATTGAGAAAATATTTCACGGCTGGAATTGAGAAAATATTTCACGGCTGGAATTGAGAAAATATTTCACGACTGGAATTGAGAAAATATTTCACGACTGGAATTGAGAAAATATTTCACGACTGGAATTGAGAAAATATTTCACGGCTGGAATTGAGAAAATATTTCACGGCTGGAATTGAGAAAATATTTCACGACTGGAATTGAGAAAATATTTCACGACTGGAATTGAGAAAATATTTCACGACTGGAATAAAATGGTCTTAAGATGCATCCAAAAATCTTTATAAGAGACTGTTCATCAGTATGCCAAGCTGAAGTTGGAATTTCCGTCCCCGCATCATCCAAATACAAGAAATTTCCAAAATTAATGTTCTGTCATTATGTGCTGGAGTTAGGGAATTTTAATCTGTGCAAGATTTGAAATCAATGCTTGTCCTATTGTAGCATTCTTGCTTACCTTCGCGAGTGTGTACCCAGGTTTCGTCTTTGGTGTTCAGTGTGTCTCGGGCTTCTCACCGCTGGCTCCTGTTCTTCAGCCGTGATGAAGGAATCAGAAAGGGCTTTCATCAGGCCATTTGGGGCCACCGCGCCCCACTTTCCCACCTACTGGCAGCGAACGGACCAGCTTTTCTTCACATCTGAGCTCGACAAAGCCTCCCACCGACATGACGTCACTTGCTACTCATACCCCCCTCCAGGGAGTCCTCTTATTCTCTACCCCCCCATATCTAACACTATTACTTGGTTATTCAAAAAAAAAAAAAAAAAAAAAAAAAAAAAAAATGAAAAATATCCGTTTGATGTACGTATCTGTCACAAAATGAATATATCGTATACCAAAAATCACATAGTTAATCATGTAGTTTTTATTTTATAAAAGAAAATCAAATTTTATCGATAAACGAATAAAGGGGAAACATGGCTGCCATGTTTATCATATTCAAGGGAGATAATACGGACTTTTGCAAAATAGAGAAATAAAGTCTTGAAGTTTGGGTGTTATCTCCCTTCAATATAACTAATAATGGCCCTTATATATCAACATTACCTGTTCATCGGTGAAATTTTCTTTTCTTTTATAAAATAAAAATTTAATGATTAACTTACGTGATTTTTGGTATCCGATATATTCATTCCGTGATAGATACGTACATCAAACAGATATTTCTTTTTTTTTTTCTTCTTTTTTTTTTCGGATATCTCCGTAATTCTGGATAAGCAATTACGGTGTCTTTTAAGTATTCCGCAAATAAAAAAAGAGGCCAACATTAACAGAATCGAAGGAAGTAAAGTAAATATCAGAAGAAAAAGTTAAACAATCGCATCATCACTTGTTTCTCTAAAAATGAATATTAATCAAAGAAACAAGAGAAATGAAAAGGAAACAGAAAGAAAAAAAAGAAAGGAAACAGAAAGAAAAAAGAAAGGAAACAGAAAGAAAAAAAAAGGAAACAGAAAGAAAGAAAAAGGAAACAGAAAGAAAGAAAAAAGAAACAGAAAGAAAAGAAAGAAAAAGGAAACGGAAAGAAAGAAAAAGGAAACGGAAAGAAAAAAAGAAAATAGGAACAAAAAGAATAAGAAAAAAAGGGAACAAAAAGAATAAGAAAAAAAGGGAACAAAAAGAATAAGAAAAAAAGGGAACAAAAAGCAGAAAAAGAAAATAGAAACAAAAAAGAAAAAGAAAAAAGAAAAAGAAAAAGGGAACAAAAAGAAGAAAAAGAAAATAGGAACGAAAAGGGAACAAACAGAAGAAAAAGAAAATAGAAACAAAAAGAAAAAGACAAAGGGAACAAAAAGAAAAAGAAAATGGGAACAAAAAGAAAAAGAAAATGGGAACAAAAAGAAGAAAAAGAAAATAGAAACAAGAAGAAAAAGGGAACAAAAAGAAGAAAAAGGGAACAAAAAGAAGAAAAAGGGAACAAAAAGAAGAAAAAGAAAAAGGGAACAAAAAGAAGAAAAAGAAAAAGGGAACAAAAAGAAGAAAAAGAAAAAGGGAACAAAAAGAAGAAAAAGGGAACAAAAAGAAGAAAAAGAAAAAGGGAACAAAAAGAAGAAAAAGAAAATGGGAACAAAAAGAAGAAAAAGGGAACAAAAAGAAGAAAAAGAAAAAGGGAACAAAAAGAAGAAAAAGAAAATAGAACGAAAAGAAAAAAAGAAAAAAATTCCTTGTATTGCTATTTATTAAGCACAAAATTTTCAGAAATTTTTTTATGAACCTTGTTCAATGTTCAATTTATATGGGAGTGTTTACTTTTCTATTGAAGTTGGACGCAAAATGACTCAGGATTTAATCATTCCTGAGGTTCTGTTACATTAAATTATTTTTTTTTATATATATACTAATGAGTCACCACTTATCAAAGCCCAAAGATTGTGTAAAATCCTATTTCAGTCACCCAAATTATTTAGAGTGAAATAAGTTTAAACAGATTCTCAGCATTACTCAAAGAAAACTTATTTTTACATGAACCATGTTTTAGAAAAATAAATTAATTAAATAAATGAATAACATTAAAAAAACTAAGTCATAGCAAGTTTCACTGTACACGTGAAATGCCGAACCGGAAAAATATAGTCGCCATCTTTATAAACAAGTCGAGAACGAGGCTAAGAATGCTAATTCAAATTTATAATTTTCTAGTTAAAAGGATCGAAAACCATTATTTTTGGGGAAAAAAAATGAAGGTACAGAATAATTAACGGTAAATCAGTAACATAATCCGCTCAATCACCACCCACCCACACACACACACACACACACAATCTCATTTTTGGGGAGGGAAGGGGTAGAATGCGTTTTTAAATAACGTTTAGAAAATCATTTTTAACAGGGGGGGGGGGGCTTTACAACAAAACTTGGCACATGTTCGTCTTTAACCACTGTCCGTTTTTCACAACTTTTTACTGACCATTTTTCTTTTCTTTTTTCGGTGTACACTTATCTATCATGCTGCTAGAGAATTCTGGGTTTTTTTGAAAAAAACTTCAAATATTTTACATTTTAGGAGGGGGATCAGTTTCCAATGTTAATTCAACGTAGACTGATCCCCCTCTTTTTGACCATCTCAATTTTTTTTTAAATCTTTTTCGGTGTACAATTACCTATCATGTCAGTAGAGAATTTCGGGGGTTTTGGAAAGAAATTTCAAAAATTTGAGATTTTAAGACGGGGGATCAGTTTTCAATGTAAATTCAACGTAGACTGATGCCCCTCTTTTTGACCATCTCAAATTTTTAAAATTATTCTTCTGCTTACAATTACCTATCATGTCGCGAGAGAATTCCGGGGGTTTTGGAAATAAATTTTTTTAAATTGAGATTTTAAGACGTAAAAAGTTGTGAAAAACGGACAGTGGTTAAAGACGAACATGTGCCCAAAACTTTATATACCATTTTTTGGTTGAGAAAAAAAAACAGGTAAAAATTATTTTTCCTGTATAGTTTTCATTTCAGCATTTCATATGTATGATGAAACGCAGTGTTTTTTTTTGTTTTTGTTTTTTTGTTTAGAATTTTATTGTTTTTGTTTTTAACTAAAACATGGACACTTGTACAGTTTCGTAAACAGCGGCAGAGAATCCACAGGAAGTAACGACCAATAGATTAAAACATTTTAATAAATTTATTTATTTAATAAAATATAGGTTCTGAAAGAAAAACATAGTAATAAAATAAAGTTTATTTCCAATAAAGTAACATTTGGGCCAAAATATTGTAATAAAATATAGTTTTATTACTATGTTCGTTTTATAACATTTTAAATTATATTAAAAAAAAAAAAATTTATTTTTATTTTATTTTATTTTTTATTTTTTTTAAATCACTGTCAATTTCAGAAATTATAGTTTATTGTAATGGCCAAAATGTGGCACTTCTGCAGATTAGGGACAGACCGAAATTTATTTGTTTTCATTTTAGAAGAGCCCAAATAGTAAGGGGCCGACAACTCTCGTTTTTTTCCACTACCCCCCTGCAGAGTGTTTTTGAACAATTTCTGAATTGTATCCCGTTTAAAAAATAAGAGAAAGAAAAGAGAAAATTTAATTTAAAATAAAATTTTAAAAAGTGTTAAACCAAACACGATGAATTAGAACAGTCATTTAATTTTTTAAACTGTTCGTTTTGAAATGAAAAAAATATACTGTTGATTTCCACAAATTTTAATTTCTTCGATAAATGTTCTATTAATTGCATTTGCATTACTTGTTTTAAAAATTAATATTTTCCATTTTCGGAGAAATTATGTACTTAAAAATGAAACAAAAAGAGAGTTGTAGGCCTTTACACTATTGGAGCGCTTGTAAAATAAAAACAAATAAATTTCAGCCCGTCCCTAATCTGCAGACGTGCCAATAAATGTATTAAAATACTTTAATCTATTGGTCGTTACTTCCTATGGATTATCTGCCGCTGTTTACTAAACTGCACAAGTGCCAAAACATGTTTTAAAAAATAGGTGATTCTCCAGATTAGGACCCGAAAATCGACTTGGCGTCGTTAGGGTCATCTCCGGTCTTAATCTGAAGTAATAAAAAAAAATGTCGTTTCGGGCAATACTGAAACAATGTCGACACTTATTTCACTCCAAATTGGGGGATTGAAATAGAAATTAGCCAATATTTGTTCACGATTCAATCGGAATCAGATTTTATTAGATTCGTTTTCCTCACCCATCAACAGTTGGTTTGTTATTTTGTCTGGCGGAAAAATAAACGAGAAACTAACGTGGGTATCTTTTACAATAATCCGCAGAGTCGCCAACGGGGTCCAAAAAACGAACGAGAACGGGGTAAAAAAAAAAATATATGCAACAAGTGACGGTGACCTACGTTGAGAATAGATATTTTCCTACTTACCTATTAAATTTGTTTGTATTGTTACGTACTATAAATAGGTTTTTATTAGATGTAAAAAAAATTTCTTGTTTTTTTTTTGGGAGGGAGGCACGGATTTTTACTAAAACAAAATGGCGGCCCAGCCTTACCTCGTTACGATACCCCCATCGCTTGTCCAATGTTCGTATGACAAAAATATTGATTTCTAATAGATAGCAGTTGAAACGGCTTAAAAATACAAACAAATGTCACAGATAAGTTGGAAAATAACTATTATCGGCTACAGTTACTTTTATTTGTTGTATATTTGTTTTTATAGCGTTTTCACTCTGCGGATTATTGTAAAAGATACCCACTAACGTTAAAAATTGAAGATTCTTCAATATTATTAAAGTCGGTTATATTGCTGGCTGTCATTGAAACAACATTATCGTAACTAATTTAGTTCTAGTTTTATAAAAATTTGGTACAATTAATAATTTGATGACCCCCCAAAAAAATTGCAATAATATAACCTATTACAGTATTGTTTGGTCATTAAAATATTAAAATTTGGTTTAGATAATGGTGTTTTAGTGCCAGCCAACTTAAAGCTGAAATCTTCAAGTGTGAGAACTTAATTCTGTATATATTTTTATTTAAGAATTTGGCCTCATTTCAATATTCATAGAAGAGAAAGATTTGCTTCCTCCTTGGAAGAGGAAGAGGAAGAAGAAGGGGGGGGGGTTAAAAAGTGGTTTCATCATGGCACGATTCTTTTCTGGGAAAAGCAATCATGTGATGTTCTTTTTTTTTCTTTTTTTTTAATTTTATTTTTACGATTCTTAAGGAATTTTTGGTAAATAAAAATAGCTTTCGTTTTAGGGTACGTATAATTTAGAAACATTTGAGGGAGGGGGCGGATAATGGGTCAAAGTTATTGAGTTTTGTTTTCTTTGGGTTTTTTTTTTTTTTTTTACTTTGACCTAAACAAGACTCCCTTGTTAATAAATATTTTCATCGTATATTTATTCTTTTTATATACAGTTGGAGTGGGGGTAGATTTCGTCCAGAGTTCTGATTTAATGAAACAAGATTTTTTTTTTCTTTGAGTATGTTAACAATTATTGGGTACTCTTATAGAGAACGCACAGCGTTTCCGTGACTTCGCGTCGTAAACGTTCGAGCAGGTCTCGGAAGCGCCCGAAAGTTGACGAGGCGAAAACTGCCAAACGATAAATTGAAGACTGGCAGACGATAAATTCAGACGAAGAAAATCAAAGTAAATATATAAAGAAAGAACGAACAAACCATAGCTAAACAACTGTTATTAATTAATGTGTTTATTTTTTTGTCAAATGAACCATTGTTAATAAAATGTGTTTATATAAAAAAAAAAATATTTGTGCACCGAAAATTTTCAAAAGATGATTTTTTTTTTTTTATATATAACAAACAACGAAACCACTGTTTTTAACCAATTTCTTGTTTGTTTGTTTTTTCACTTTTTCTTTAAATGTTTTTTTTTTTTTTACATTTTCTGGGTTAGGGTTTAGGGTTAGTTTTTCGCTAGAAGTGACCGTTGCTGGCAGAACTCAATGAGTTCTTCAGAAGCTTCAACGCGCTGACACAGATCGTAGAAATTAATTTCTTTCAAAGTTATCGTCTGCTTGCTTGCAACCTGATTGTATAATGCCTGCTGCAACCTGATTGGTTAATAGTTTCGTCAACTCTCGGGCGCTTCCGAGACCTGACCGAATGTTGACGAACGAGGTGCGTTCTCTATAAGAGTACCTATTATTGTTCTTATTTCTAAATGTATTTTTTTCTTTTAAGTTTCGGATTTAAAAAAAAAAAAGGATTGCTAATTTGTATTATTCGGACTACTATTCTCATATTCACAATGTTTTGGCCGGTGTAACCTCCGAGCTTTCTTAGGTGTATCTTTTCGAACTTAGGAACCCACTACTTGGAAATCTAGTTCGATAAGATGCACTCGAAGAAGGTCGGAAATTATATCGGCTGGACAGCTAGGGAGGGGTGGGGGGGGGGGGTTCATATTCAAGGGAGATAACCCTAACTATTGCGTACGGGGTTTATTTGGGCATCGTTTCTGGCGGTGTTGGGGCAAAGGCAGGGCCAGAGGGCGTACATTCATTCGTTTATCGGTAAAATTAAACTTTTATTTATAAAATAAAACGGATCTTTTTAAGAAGCTCCCCGCCACTAGTGCTAAAGTTAGTCGGCCGCTAAAAATAACCCCGCTGCCAAGGGAGACAACTTTTCGGCTTGCTAAATTCTTTACGCGTTAACCCTTTTCATACGTGTTTGAGAGCACCTTTCCTTAAAGTTTTCTTTGCTCATTCATTTTCGAAGACTGGTCCACGACAAGGAGTCTGCTGTAGTTTTTTTTTGCCAAACCACGGAGTACTACATCAGGAGCGTATCTGCAACAATGGCCATCAAATGGTTTTATCGAGCAATTGGTCCAGATGGCGATGTAATTCACGTCAATATAACCACTTAATAATAAAACATTCTTATTTTGTTAATTTATGAAAAATTTAATTACAAAAAAATAATATCCATTAATACTAAAATCGTATATAATAAGTTATACATTCTTATTTTGTTAATTTTTTTAAGCAAAAGTGGCTGAAAAGTTGTCTCCCTTGAATAGCGAGGCTTTATTTTTTGGCGGGGAGCTTCTTAAAAAGATCCAATAAAACTACTTGATTAATTTACGTGATTTTTGGTATAAGATATATTCAGCCCATCACAGATATTTCTCAGTTTATTATATATTTTCTTCTTTTTTTTCGAATGTTTCCGTGCTTCTGGATACGCACTATTTTTTTAATGAAACAAAAACGGGTTCATTTGTTTAAGTCACGTAAATTTTGTATTTTAGGTTTTAAAGCTTCAATACGAAACTAGAATCAACTCTATTAAGTTGTAACGGGGAAAAAATGGCTGCCATTACACGGTCATGTGGAGTCTCGATAATCGCTCAAAAATCGAAAATTACACAAAAATACTGGTAATACAGTTTGGTTGAACATTACATTTTCGCACGATTAGTGAGAATTATTAGTTATAATTCTGTATAATTTTATTTTTTATTTTTGAGCGATTTCAAGACTTGACGTGACGGTAATGTCAGCCATTTTATTTTTCGTTCTAACTTAACAGAGTTGTTAAACTTTTAGTATTGAAATGAAATAAGTAAAAACACAAAAAAAATGATAAATCTTTCGTTTCTTACTCAAAATGGCGGAAAACTATGACATCAATGAAGCGCGTGCTGCTTTCCGAACCAAAATAAATAATTTTGGACTAATTTCAAAAGGAAACACAGTTAGGAAATCAGTCCAAAACAACTTATTTGGGTTTACTTACTCATTTGTGAGGTCAGAAAAGAGTATACGCTTCATTAGCGTCAGAATTGTCCGCCATTTTGAGTAAGAAACGACAAATTTACTAAAAACCTTATCCAGGTAGGTAGAAGAGTAATTTATCTGGCCTTTGGTAACATTTATTGGTTGTACATTTGATTTAATCCCTTTTTTTTTGTTTTGTTGGCTCTTGTTAAAAATGCCTCACTTGTGCATTTTAACATCTCCGGCAAATTAATTATTTTCATTTTAGGCGAGTTCCGTCTGCAGCAAGGACAGAGTTAGCAAAGTCCCCCCCCCCACCCCATCTTAAGAATGGTTTTACTTTCTAAATTTGCCGGGTATGTTAAACTGCACAAGTGCCAAATTAAGGTATAGCAAATCTCAGCGTACACGTGAAACGTCGAAATGAAAAGTCCCAGATTTATTAACAAGTTCAGAAATAGGGTAGCTAAGGAAACCGATAACTCACGTTCGTAATTTTCTAGTTAAAAAGGACCTTTTACTAGAAAATTATATTTTTACTAAATTATGGTCTAAGTAAAAACAAATAAGTTGTCTGAGAATACAGAAACCCATTTCGCTCAAAGTAATACACGCCCCCCCCCCCCCATGTAAAGAATGGATGGTAATGGTCTAGTTGGGAGTTTTGTAGTAAAAAAAAATATGTATAAGCGATGAAAATGGTGTTATGTTGTTGTTTACTTAAATAATATTAAACGATAGAATCATTTCGAGTGAAAATATACTTATTATTACCCTTTTTAAGACGTGTTAATAGATTTTTCGTCTAAAACACGCAATATCGACATGAAGCATACGAAAACGTGGATTGTGAAGCATGGAGTACCGAAACGAACTCTTGTAGTTAATTATAAAAATAATTTAAGTTTTTTTTTTAATTTCACAACTTGTATTATCTCAATAATACAAAAATGAACGGCAGCACTTTTACTCCCAGCCCAGACCGCCCACCGACGCCCAGCCCCGGCGCCAGCATTTTGGCTCTCGTGACTCAATCGTAGTCACTTATGAACAGAATAGTCTTCCGTATTAACAATTAGCATGTATCCCACCCCCAATGCATTTTTGTGTTTATTAATTATTTACCTTACGAAATAGAATGAAGATCGAGGGATTTTTACCCACCGCCAGCATTTTGGCTTACGTGACTCAATCGTAGTCACTTATAAACAGAATATTCTTCGTTATTAACACTTAGCATATATCCTCTCCAATACATTAGTTTTGTTTATTAATTATTTACCTTACGAAATAGAATGAAGATTGATAGATTTTCCGCAAACCGCCGCATATATATATATATAATGGTAAAAATCTAGAATACTGGCCGGCCAATGACCGGGTAACCAGGCTGGGCAGTGACAAAGTGTGCCAGCAATAAAATAAAAATTGTCCTGGTCCGATTTAATACAACCAAAGAGATGCTATATGGCCACTTAGCAAATAGGTGTCAACACAAATTTGAACATTGCAAAAGGTTTGATAATCATAAGTGAACTCCAGAATGTCAGGTTACTCGGTCATAAAGTCTTTGAAATTAATGGAATCATTTACACACACATATATATATATATATATATGTGTGTGTATATATATGTGTGTGTGTGTGTGTAAATGATTCCATTAATTTCAAATACTTTATGACCGAGTATATATATATATATATATATATATATATATATATATATATATATATATATATATGTGTGTGTAAATGATTCCATTAATTTCAAAGACTTTATGACCGAGTAACCTGACATTCTGGAGTTCACTTATGTTTATCAAACCTTTTGCAATGTTCAAATTTGTGTTGACACCTATTTGCTAAGTGGCCATATAGCATCTCTTTGGTTGTATTAAATCGGACCAGGACAATTTTTATTTTATTGCTGGCACACTTTGTCACTGCCCAGCCTGGTTACCCGGTCATTGGCCGGCCAGTATTCTAGATTTTTACCATTATATATATATATATATATATATATATATATATATATATATATATATATGGTGTCTGTCTGAGAGGCTTGGGTGTGGATCTTAAAGCCTGCCAGACTTTAACAGACCATACCACACACACGTATATATATATATATATATATATATATATATATATATATATACGCACATACACGTGTACATATATACATACACATGTGTATATATATAGAAATACATACACATGTGTATATACATAGAAATGTGTATATATAGAAATACATACACATGTGTATATACATAGAAATGTGTATATATAGAAATACATACACATGTGTATATACATAGAAATGTGTATATATAGAAATACATACACATGTGTATATACATAGAAATGTGTATATATAGAAATACATACACATGTGTATATACATAGAAATGTGTATATATATATAGAAATACATATACATGTGTATATACATAGAAATGTGTATATATATATAGAAATACATACACATGTGTATATACATAGAAATGTGTATATATATATAGAAATACATACACATGTGTATATACATAGAAATGTGTATATATATATAGAAATACATACACATGTGTATATACATAGAAATGTGTATATATATATAGAAATACATACACATGTGTATATACATAGAAATGTGTATATATATAGAAATACATACACATGTGTATATACATATAGAAATACATACACATGTGTATATACATACACATGTGTATATACATATAGAAATACATACACATGTGTATATACATACACATGTGTATATACATATAGAAATACATACACATGTGTATATACATACACATGTGTATATATATATAGAAATACATACACATGTGTATATACATACACATGTGTATATATATATAGAAATACATACACATGTGTATATACATACACATGTGTATATATATATAGAAATACATACACATGTGTATATACATACACATGTGTATATATATATAGAAATACATACACATGTGTATATACATACACATGTGTATATATATATAGAAATACATACACATGTGTATATACATACACATGTGTATATATATATATAGAAATACATACACATGTGTATATACATACACATGTGTATATATATATATAGAAATACATACACATGTGTATATACATACACATGTGTATATATATATATAGAAATACATACACATGTGTATATACATACACATGTGTATATATATATATAGAAATACATACACATGTGTATATACATACACATGTGTATATATATATATAGAAATACATACACATGTGTATATACATACACATGTGTATATATATATATAGAAATACATACACATGTGTATATACATACACATGTGTATATATATATATAGAAATACATACACATGTGTATATACATACACATGTGTATATATATATATATAGAAATACATACACATGTGTATATACATACACATGTGTATATATATATATATAGAAATACATACACATGTGTATATACATACACATGTGTATATATATATATATAGAAATACATACACATGTGTATATACATACACATGTGTATATATATAGAAATACATACACATGTGTATATACATACACATGTGTATATATATAGAAATACATACACATGTGTATATACATACACATGTGTATATATATAGAAATACATACACATGTGTATATACATACACATGTGTATATATATAGAAATACATACACATGTGTATATATATAGAAATACATACACATGTGTATATATATAGAAATACATAAACATGTGTATATATATAGAAATACATACACATGTGTATATATATAGAAATACATACACATGTGTATATATAAATACATACACATGTGTATATATAAATACATACACATGTGTATATATAAATACATACACATGTGTATATATAAATACATACACGTGTATATATATAGAAATACATACACGTGTATATATATAGAAATACATACACGTGTATATATATAGAAATACATACACGTGTATATATATAGAAATACATACACGTGTATATATATAGAAATACATACACATGTGTATATATAAATACATACACGTGTATATATAAATACATACACGTGTATATATAAATACATACACATGTATATATAAATACATACACGTGTATATATAAATACATACACATGTGTATATATATAGAAATACATACACATGTGTATATATATAGAAATACATACACATGTGTATATATATAGAAATACATACACATGTGTATATATATAGAAATACATACACATGCGTATATATATAGAAATACATACACATGCGTATATATATAGAAATACACACACATGCGTATATATATAGAAATACACACACATGCGTATATATATAGAAATACACACACATGTATATATATATAGAAATACATACACATGTATATATATATAGAAATACATACACATGTATATATATATAGAAATACATACACATGTATATATATATAGAAATACATACACATGTATATATATATAGAAATACATACACATGTATATATATATAGAAATACATACACATGTGTATATATAAATACATACATACATATGTGTAAAGATATACATACACACGTGTATATACATATATATACATATGCATGTGTATATACATAATCATACACACACACGCATATATATATACATAATCATACACACATATATATACATATGTATATGTACATATATATGTATGTATGTATAAACATATACCTATACATGTGTATATACATACACATATGTCTTTATATATATTTTAATACATACACAGGTCTATATACACACATGCACATACATATACATACATAAAAATTAATCCTAAAATTGCAATGTATTATGCCAAATTTATTGGATTTGAAGTAATGGTACTTATATTTAAGTTAGTTATATCAAATAAAACTAAAAATCGCACTGAACAAAAAAAAACAACAAAAACAATGACTACAAAAAGAAAAGAAAAGCAAGAATTTTCTTCAGTAAATGTTCTATGAATATACTGAAATGGCAAAACAAAACCTTTTCGGTGAAATTACGTACTTAAAGAAAGCTAACGCTTTCTTTAAGTACGTTAGCGGATTTCTGGAGATTTTCTTTCCGATTTAGTGGGTTTATATTCTGTTTATAAGTGACTACGATTGAGTCACGTGAGCCAAAATGCTGGCGCCGGGGGCTGGGCGGCGGCGGGCAAAAATCCATCAATCTTCATTCTATTTCGTAAGGTAAATAATTAATAAACAAAAAAATGTATTGGGAGGGGGGGTATATGCTAATTGTTAATACGGAAGACTATTCTGTTCATAAGTGACTACGATTGAGTCACGTGAGCCAAAATGCTGGCGCCGGGGGCTGGGCGGCGGTGGGCAAAAATCCATCAATCTTCATTCTATTTCGTAAGGTAAATAATTAATAAACAAAAAAAAATGTATTGGGGTGGGATACATGCTAATTGTTAATAACGAAGAATATTCTGTTTATAAGTGACTACGATTGAGTCACGTGAGCCAAAATGCTGGCGCCGGGGGCTGGGCGGCGTTGGGCGTCGGTGGGCAGCCTGGGCTGGGGGTAAAAGTACCACCCAAAATTAATGTCTTTCACTTTTTTTTTTTCCTCGTAAGTGAATTATAAAAATAAGTGCTGGTTTCGTTTCGTACTTCCATTCTGTTTTTCGGTAGCCCGTACTTCCGGTCTGATAGCGTTCATTTTGTAGCATTTCTATGCTATTTTGTAGCATATTTACACATTTCAAACATGTTTTTCTTCAGATTTTATGGGT
>OY744518.1:117566409-117663909 GCA_963556195.1 Sepiola atlantica
ATTCAGTTATCAGTGCGGAAATTTCTAGATCCAGTGGCAGATCCGGTTTAACATGATTTCATTAGGCACCATATGATTCATCGACCATGTGGAAACATAAACAGATGTTCACTCTGTCTCAAAGATGGACACTGTAGTAAGAGATATCCAAGACACTTCTTGAGTGAAACTCAATCGGATACCTGCAGTAATGCCATTGCGGTAATTGTCCTCTGAGGAGAAGATTTTCTTTGAAAACTCATGAGTTAAGGACTTTAAAGAACTTTGCCTGAACATTGAATTGTAATACATTTGATTTGTACCTTATTTTATTCTTTCACTTTATCTATTGCCATATATATATATATATATATATATATATATATATATATATTAAATACTAATCAGTCACCATTTACCAAGGCCAAAAGCCACTCGAGGATAAGGGTTTATGAGATTGTCAATTGGATGATGAACAATACTATGAGAGGATTGGAAACGATTAGTGGAAAGGGCAGAGTTTGATTACTTAAGAGGACGACTCAAGTACGACCATGTCTTAGTCAGCCAGGAAGCAATCCCATGGTAATGCGTTCCATAGATGGGAAGTCCTTTAAAATAACCTCTGTTCATGGCAGTTGCATTTGGTTTTTGGTACACAGAGGAAGACAGGAAATTTCTTTACAACGGTAGTAGCTCTAAACGAGTTCTTCATGTGACTGTTTTACAGAGGGGGGGGGGTGGGGGGGCTCAGTCGAGTACCTATGATAAAAATAACGATAGAGTAGAAAAAGACTAGCAAGGTCTCTTCTGTGAGAAAGAGGCTCTAGGTAAGAGAAGAGATCATCTTTCACTAGATTGCGAAGACGGTTTTGTACTCTGTCGAGACAGGAAAGGATGCTTTGAGCGGCACCTCCCCAGATGTGGCAGCAGTACTCCATCTTAAGTCGTATCTGACTCTTATACAGGTAGAGGATTGCGTCAGGACTCAGGTACTTTCTGGAGCAGTAAAATGATCCAACCATTTTTCAGTGACCTAAGCAACAGACTTCAAAAGTAGGAAGATACAACGAGTAGAAATACAATACCGTGGTATAAACTGTTTATCCATGAAGACACCCACATTTACTGAATAATCAAATGCCATAACTTGGTTTTCAGTAAATTGTTTTCTGTACTAACAAGTCATCATTTATCAAGGTCCATAAGCCACTCGAGGTTAAGGGTTAATAAGTTCATCTGGAGGACAGTGAAATAACAATATAAGGATTGGTAACAATGGTTGATGCTGGCCAGAAATAAGATTATTTAAGAGGGCTCAACAAGAATTTGTTAACATTGGACTTGAAAACAACCATGCTATAGTCGGCTGGGAAGCAGTCCCATGATATTGTGTTAAATAGACGGATAGTTATTGGGTAGAAGTTCCGTTTAGTTTTAGTTACACATAGAGAGAAGAAAAATTATTTACAGTTGTTGTAGCTAGACGAGTTCTTGTTAATTCAATATTATTAATATACATGGTAGTAGGCCTCCATTAACTCGAGAGACAATGGATACCCCCTGTAAGTGTGCCTTCACGGGGAGTCTATTGTGGAGCAAGGATTGCACAATCTCCAACCATACCTCTCTTGTCCAAGACGACTATAAATACTAGTAGGATAAGCAGAGAGCCCTTCCACATACAGTCCCTGATATTCCCAAATGGTCACCCATCTAGCACTAACCAGGCTCAAAATCACTTAACTTCAGTGATCTAACAGAAACCGGTGTGTCATCGTGATTATGCTGTAAAATACAGGGTGATTGAAAAGTAACTCCCTATTATTAAGTGCTCTTAATTTATTACTGAAATTTAATTTGGTGCTTATATAGATCAGGTCACATATGGAAAACGCAATTCCAAATAAAAACTATTATTTATACTTATGTATCAGGCAAAAATAAGTATCCTTACCAAAAATTAGGAAAAATTATCAAGTAGAATTTTAATAAAAAATAAAAATCAGTTTTATCATATTTTGCCGACTACTTGTTTATATGTCCCCCTGATTTACATGTTTTTCGCTCGAATCAATGGCAGAACCATAAAAAACGATAAAACTGATTTTTATTTTTAATTAAAATTCTACTCGATAATTTTTGCTCATTTTTGGTGTAGATACCTATTTTTGCCTAACATGTAAGTATATCAAAGAGTTTTCCGGTAAATTTATTTGGAACTGCGATTTTCACCTGTGTAACTGCGTTTTTCATATGTGCCCTTATCTATATTCAAAACAACCTTTAATGAATATGATAAAAAAAAGTGTGGTGCTTCTGCAGTATTGTGTACATATGAAATATTTCCATCTTTAATTTAAAAGAGTGACATTAAAGTGGGAGATAATTCAAACTTTTGTGGGGACAAAAATTCTGAAAGACTGTCCTGGGAAATATTTTCACACAGATCGCAGAATTGTACCCAGTATAAAACTTTTTTTCACATGTTTCTTTCATTTAAACTTTACTTAATTTCAATGACGTATTTTTTATTTATTAAAACTGTTTTTTTTATTATTATTATTTGATGTTTAATTTATTTCAATAAATTTATTTGATTTTAACGTATACATCCGAATTTTTATTTGATTTTGTATTAAAATGTCAATGCTGAACTGCACTGAGCAGTATGCATGCGTGCAAGTCATGTATTGGTTATTTCCAACTTCCATTTTTGGGGAAATCAGATTTGACAAAAAAGTTTGAATTATCTCCCCCCCTTTCATGTCACTCATTTAAATTAAAGACGTAAATATTTCATATGTACACAATACTGCAGAACCACCGAAAATGTATAGCATGTTTTTATTTATTTAGAATTTAATATGTGTGCCAGCATTCGCTACCAGCTTCTTAAGCTACATCTCGTTTCCCTCTATTTTGTCGTTTAGTCCTACCATTCCATGGGCGACGTCTCTGACAAAAGGGGGAAGAATTGCTGTTTTCTCGGTCAGCTGTTTTTTTGAGTGAGTTGTATGCGGAGATTTTTAATCCTCTCATAGTATTCATCATCATTCAACTGTCAATCTATCCATCTCGTAAGCACTTGTCCTCGAATGGTGTTTGGCCTTGATAAGTCATGACTCATTATTAGTAATAATATATATATATATACATATATATATATATATATATATATATATATATATATATATATATATATGAGAAAGGAAGGATGAGAGTAATCCGACGTAATGGGAAATGAAAAAGGAAAAACCAAGAGATATTTTCGTCTTTATTCTAAGACTTCCTCAGGATTATAATTTTAAGAAAAATGTCATGCAAGTACATCGAAATATTGGGTTGACATGATGGGTTGATAAGGAAAAGTAGTAGCCGTGGCTACTAAGAGCGCTGGACGAGGGTCCAGGCTGTGAGACCCTCGTCCAGCGCTCTTACAATAAAGACGAAACGTTGATGAATATATAAAAAATATCTCTTGGTTTTTCCTTTTTCATTTCCCGTATATATATATATATATATATATATATATATATATATATATATATATATATATATAGGTGCATTCCAATGACCAAATGTTTCTTTACATGGCTTGTTGCATATTGTTATTTTTTGCCAAATAAATCTTTGATAATAGTAACCACCATGCAAGATTTCAGCGTTATCAGATAAATATCTTTTGAGTTATCAACGTTTCCATGGCATAACTTTGGAAATACTTCATACAATATGGAGAATTAAGGTCCAGACAATACTTTAGCCCATCCTTACGTTGTCAGGTGGAGGTATTCAGTCTCATGACTGAATCATGATTTGTTATAATTATTTTACGTTTATTTTCGACAGTCGTCTAACCCTCACTCCCCCTATTTCGTCCTTTACTCCTCACATTTCATGAGCAAGGTTTCTGACAAAGAGAGAATAATTGCTGTTTTTTGGGGTCAGCTGTTATTTTGAGTGAGTGGTATGTGAATATTTTCAATCCTCTCATAGTATTCATCACTATTCAACTATCGATCTATACGTCTCATTAACCCTTGTACTCAAGTATTTTTTAGCTTTGATAAGTTTTGACTCATGAGTATAAAATAAACTTTTAAAAAAGAGTTCCTTGTGAAATCAGTTGATGCAGTTCCCAGGTGGCTTTAGAAGATGGTGGTGAATGCTGGCACCCATATTGAAGTCTGTATTTAAACGAAAAAATTCGTTCATATCGCTATATCAATCGATATTCGGCCATTTTTAACAGCAAAAACGGGTTAATGGACAAAAATGTCTGCTAAAATTGTTAATGATCTCCTGAATTTTAACAAGCTGGATTCTAGGCCAGTGCAAGTGAGGAGAGACTAGAAAAACAAGGCCAACAATTACCTACTCAATATATACACACAGCTAACCCTAACCCTACTCAATATATACACACAGCTAACCCTAACCCTAACCCTACTCAATATATAAACACACAAAAACCAGCAAAAAAGAAAGAGAAAAAACGATAATATACTGAGCACATACATGTATTTTGCACAGCGTTCCAGATTTTGTAAATTTTGGTGTCAATAATGGTCGAATAAGAAAGACATTAATGTGATACCAACTTCACCCTGCATACCTTCTTTCAAGAGCACATAGCGAGAAAGTGAAGTAACTCATATGATGTGGAGAGGGTACATGTATGGAAGTAGTAGCAGTCAGTAAATGTTGTTTTAAAATATCGAAAAATCTCAAGTATATTCTTTCAGACAATCAGAAGCGTATAAATATATGCCTCCACATATTGCAAAAGCTGTTTGTTTTCATTTTTGAAGAATTACATTCGCGACAATGGCAAACAATCCCGGATTTTATTGAAGTAAATCAAACATGAAACATTACGAATACATGAAAGTAACACAAAATAATTAATTAATAGAACATTTATCGAAATAAATTTTAAATTTTGAATTCCAAAATGGAATAATGCTGTCATCATGTGAAAATGTGTGGGGTTTTTTTTTTTGGGGGGGGGGGGGGACAGTTTATTTACAATAGATTAAAAAAATGTAATAAATTGAAACAGTCATTATGTGAAAATGTGTGTGTGCTTTTTTTTTCTAACCGAAAAGTGTCTTTTCAATGAATTAAGTTTTGGGGGAATTATTTTGTTGAAAACAAACAATTTCTTTTAAAATGTGATTTTTTTAAAATTTTCTTTTTGAAAACCAACAGGGAAAACAGTTGTCTGCCCTTGTCGCAAATGTAATTCTTCAAAGATGAAAACAAACAAATTCGCTCAAGTCGCTAAACTGCACTGTAAGTTCGTATGAGTCAGCATATTACAACTTTGTTGACCGGCTTGATTCTGTTGCAGGAGGGACTACGTAAAGGTTGCTAATATCCTTAAGTTAAAGTGGTACTATGGATCCAACTGGATTCGAACTTGGAACACCCAGATCGTCAGTCTGTGGTTTTATCCACTTAACCACCGTCTTGAACCACACACAGAAAAGAAAGGGGTGCTTCTTTAGAGACGTGGCGTAGACGAAATATGAAAGGGGAAAATAATTCAAACTTTTAATACATTGATTTAGATATATATATATATCATCGCCTAGACACTGATTTTATTCAAATTTTGGAAGAAACTGTTTACAATGCCGATCTTTACGATTACAACTTGGTCAAGGCCAGTGGAAATATGAAAGGGGGAGATAATTCAAACTTTTTTTTGGGGGGAGGAGGAGGAGGAGGAGGAGGAGGAAGGATTTTTTTTATCGAATTTAAAATGTAAAAAAATAAAATTTCTAAGGATACGTTAAAATTAAATAGATTTATTGAAATAAATTAAACATCAAATAAATAAATAAATAAAAGGTTACGGTTTGGGGTTACTTTCTCGTAGACTAATGGACAACTTCTTCCTACATGTTGAATTTGGGCAACACCACACAAATCCGTCGCTTCTATTTACGTATGGGAAATAAGTGTGTGCTTTAAAAAAAAAATCGCTTATTTTGCAATTATCTCTAAGTAAAAACAACAGGTCTTCTAAGTTCAAATCGTTTGCGTCCACTTTTTTTAGATCCTCCCCGACCCCAAAAAACAATTGAATTATCTCCTCCTTTCATATTTCGTCTCGGCCACGTCTCTAAAGAAGCATCGAGAAAGGTTTGAGAAACCCGGCGTTGACTAGCACTTCAGCTAGTTGGATTTTTGGGGGGTTTTTTTTTTATCATAGTTCAACCCAAACAAGGTAGGCCGCCAAAAAGAGTGAAGGTTTGAGGGAACAGGGTCAACCTAAATTAGGAGCTGCGCAGCGAGATGTCTGTTTACATTAGTTTTAAATTTCTGCATGTCAGTAGCGTCAGGAAAGCAGGGAGCAGGGAGGGAGTTCCAGAGTCCAGCAGCACGAGTTAAGAAGCTTTTGGAGTAGAAAGCTCTGGGGACCTCCACAGTGTATGGATGGGATTTGGCAGATTGTCGGGTTGGTCTAGTAAATTTACGTCGTGGGGGTACCAGACCAGCAAGCTCATCAGAGTACAATCCATTGAAGTACTTGTAAAACAGGCACAAGGAAGCAACATTGCGGCGATTGGACAGGGGCTGGAGCTTGGTGGATAGTGAAGGACCTATCAAGTTGGCGACTCTTTTTTGGACCTTGTCTAAGAGGGAGAGACTAGCGGATGATGCACCAGCCCAGATGTGGCAACAATACTCCATGCATGGGCGGATGGTGGCTTTGTAGAGATATAGGATAATGTCAGGTGTGAGAAGTTTACTGGTATGGTAGAGGGAGCCCACCTTCTTTGCAGCAGCCCTGGCAATGTCTTCAATGTATTTATTCCAATTCATGTTATCTGTGAAAGTTAGGCCGAGGAGTTTGAATGATGAACTCTCAGGCAGGATGTTATTTGCCATGACAATCGGTGGTTGAAGAGGTTTCTTGTAGTTATTAAAGGAAAGGAGCTTTGTCTTTAGAAGCATTAAATGTTACCATCCATTGTTTCTTTTCCTACCTTTGTACTTTACTTATAACTAGAACAACAGTCATACTGAATTGAACATTTCATTATCTATAAACAGTTATTAGATATATCAAACTTTTATATATTTGTACATAAAAACTTTATCAAAATATAACCGCACCTTCCTTTGTCTAATGTTTAGTCAGTCATACTTATTGAACTTACAAAAAAGAAAGTCGCATCGAGATTTTACAATTTTATGGCTGGAAAAATACCTAGAGTATAAAAATTTGTAAATTAACATCCTTAGCTAAACCCCCACCCCAACCCCAAAATTACATTCTACTTTTTTAGGAGATTACGTGTGAACACCCTGAAAAACTTGGTGGAAAGAAGAAAGAAAACAATTATTTTAGAATTTAGAGTGTGGAATCAGTTTCGTATATAAATTTAGCGTAAAATGATCCTCCATTTCCGGGCCATATTAACTTTTTAGGGCTTGGGAGGGGCTTTTAATATTAGTTTATATTATTTATCTACGTAAGGGTGCAACTAGAATTTTACATTAGTCTGCTTTGGAAAAATAGGATAAATAAGTAAAATGAACAGAACACTTCTGATGGGTACGGTTCTGGATTTTTGGGGGGTTTAATTTTAGGGGGGGGGTGTCAAAGAGGAAACCGTTTGAAAACATCACGAATTTATTATCAAGAAAATATGTCTTTTGAAAAAAATCTGCAGAAATAATTGTATGAATAAAAAATGAAAAATAATTTATTTATGAAAAATAACATCTTTAAATGGTTTCCATTTTCAGCTTCACAAATTCGTGCTCTTTCCAAAACATTATCCATGACGGATTATCCATGACGATTACGATTTAATTCCCGACTTCCTTCCTGATCTTCTCCTTCAATTCCTGTAGGGTTTCAGGTTTGTTAATGTAAACTTTTTCTTTGAGATACCCCCATGAGAAAAGTTGCTAACAGACTGAAAATAAACACTATTTAGAAGATGTTATTTTTCATAAATAAATTCTTTTTCATTTTTGTTCGTTTTTGCAAACAAATCTTCATTGTCTTCGTCATATTATGTTAAAATTCGATTATGGTACCATCAAAAATAAAGAATCTATTCAAGTTAAAAATCCCTTAGTTACTTCTTGGCCACAGACGACAGACACGAGCTGCGAGGACCTTTCTATAAAAAAAAAACGCCACCAATTGGTAAATTAATGAAAAAAGCCTGGCCGGTTGGCTAAGATCAAAGTGTCGTATCTGTTCTGATGGATACTGCACCCCATAGACTGGTATTGTCTTGGCCTTCGGGGCTTGATTTACGCCGGTCTATTGGTCTGTCCTGTGCAGTTCTAGGAGGTCCACCCTCCCAGGCTTCGCCTCCCCTTTTTGGGGAGGAGTAAGTTTATTGCTTACTGCCTGAGGCGCCCCTACCGGGGAATGCCGGCAGGGCTGCCCAGGCAATTTTTAAACGCCACTTTCCCGACCCGACTTTGGGTCACATCTTACTTGTGGGAGTAAGATAAAACTGGCCTTGTGCCTAACTCCTGGAGAGGAGTAAATCAATACTCTAACTGTGGAAACTTTTTTTTGGCCTTTTTGCTAAGATCAAAGTGTAGTATCTGTTCCGATGGATACTACACCCCATAAACTGGTATTGTCTTGGCCTTCGGGGCTTGATTTACGCCGGTCTATGGGTCGGTCCTGTGCAGTTCTAGGAGGTCCACCCTCCCAGACTTCGCCTCCCCTCTTTGGGGAGGAGTAAGTTTATTGCTTACTGCCTGAGGCGCCCCTACCGGGGAATACCGACGGGGCTGCCCAGGCAATTTTTAATGGCCAGAGTGCTCACTTTCTCGGTCACTGGCTTTTCAAACCCCACTTTCCCGACCCCCCTTGGTCAATCTTACTTGTGGGAGTAAGATAAAACTGGCCTTGTGCCTACCCTCCTGAAGAGGAGGTAAATAAATACTCTAACTGTGGAAACGTATTAACTTGTTATCTTCTGCACTTGACATGAGAACCTACGATAAGATGACGATAAAGATTACATAACATGAAGGCCCATAAAAATATGATAGAGTATTCTGATACTTAAACAGCAGAGTTTACAGGAAGCAGCAGCAGCAGCGAATGTTGCTGTTTAAGTATCAACTCTCGATTGAACATTTAGTTTCTTTCAACCAATCATAGATACAAGAATATTCACTGCTGAATTTTTCGCATGATATAAAAACCCAGGTACATAGCGTTCTCTTTTCTGGTATGTTCCTTTCGGACTCAATATACGCGCTTATGTCACAACCCAGCCTAAGCCTTGGCAGACGCAAAAAGTACTGCTAAACACAGCGATAGCATATAAACACAGGTTATCGTACTCACATATACGCAAGTTCATGCACACACTCTCTTTTACTGACAAAACAGAGGCAAGATAATATACACACTAGTGATGGGACGATTCAAATATTTTTCCAGATTTAGATACAATTACCGATTCTTTTCTAAATTCCCGATTCTGATATAATTAACGATTCCGATTCTGAAAACGTCTAATCGCCTAAAGAGGTAGAATTTCAGGGACGGAGTTATCTTCTTTTAAATGTAGATATATTTTTTTTAATTTGACAAACTTCCTTTCTGGAATGAAACTAGTTACCGGAACAGTAGCAGAAACTCGCTTTGAAGCGAGCTGACAACAGAAGATATTGTTGTTTGGAAGAAACAGCTTACCATATATATATATATATATATTCTTATAATTCGTTACGAAGTAAATATCTTATACTTTGGGCTATGGTTTGGAAGGAATTTTCTTTCTTTGACAAACTTCGCTTTTCAAAGTTTCTGTCTAATGGCGATATTTTCACCCTCAACAAAATCAATTCTTTATATAATAAATATTTGCAGAATTTGATTACTAAGAAGTTCGGCATTAGAGCATATTCGGATAAACATATGTTTAATTATTCGTCTTATGCTCTATCCAATACTGAAAAATTTGTCTTGTCTGCCGGCTTAGAATTTTGCATTCCTCCCCTCCGCGTTGATAAAATCAACATATTTAGTGAGATTGAACTATTATATTCTCAACTAAAAAAACATTCGCCTATTTCCACTGATGAATTAACTAGCGTTAAAATCCAGTTGGGTGAATTAGGTCGGAGGTTTTCTGCTATACGTACTAAGTCTAGCGATTGTATTTGGCAGAAAAATCATTTTGAAACTGCGAAATTACTTAAGTCGAACTCTGATATTTATATCACTCGTCCAGACAAAGGTTCAGGCATTGTAATCCTGAACCAAGTAGATTATATCTCCAAAATGTGTAACATTTTGGATGATAAAAATAAATTTTTCAAGATGGGTGGTTTAAGCCACGATGACACTTTTCGTATGGAAATAAAAATCCAGAAAAGGCTTCTTCAACTTTATAAAAGCAAGTTTATTTCTAAAGAGATATATGAGAGAATACGACCTATCGGCTCTCAAAGGTCTAGAATGTACGGCTTACCCAAGGTTCATAAACCCAACGTTCCTTTACGGCCTATTCTATCAATGTTGGGTTCTGCACAACATGCACTTGGTAAATGGTTTGTTGATATTCTTAAGCCCGTACTTACTTTTTATTCGGACTATTGTATCTCTGATTCCTTTCAATTTGTGTCTTCTATACACAAATTATCTCTCTCAAAGGATACCGAGTTCTTGGCTTCCTTTGACATTAGTAGTCTGTTTACCAATGTACCTTTGGATGAAACCATTGGTATATGTGCAGATTATCTTTACCGCGGCCCCTTAAAGTCTCCACAGTTTCCTGAACGAATTTTTGTTGAACTGATGGAACTTGCTACTAAATCAGTTTCCTTCAGTTTCAATAATATAATGTATCGGCAAATTGATGGTATATCCATGGGCAGCTCTCTTGGTCCATCGTTAGCCAACATTTTCGTTGGATTTTTGGAAAACCAATTATTTTCCAAAGTGACCAAGCCGGCTTTCTACACACGTTACGTTGATGACACTTTTGCTTGTTTTCCCTAACGGAGTGATGCTGAACAGTTTCTTCGTCTTCTTTGTGACTTGCATCCATCGTTGCAATTCACTATGGAGGTCGAGGATTGTAGTTTCTTACCATTCCTCGATGTTTTAGTGTCTAAATCTGGTTTATCATTTGAAACCTGTGTGTATAGAAAACCAACATTTACAGGCCTTTATCTAAATTGGTTTTCCTTCGCCCCAAGAGCAAGAAAAATAAATCTTATTGGTACTCTCACTCATCGAGCATTTATGATTTGTTCACCAACACGACTCGATGAAGAACTTGGTGAAATTACTAATATTTTTCTTGCTAATGGATATCCCATCAATACTATAAAAGGCACCATTGCACGTAAAGTTGCTTTATTTAATGGTGGTAAATTTATTGGCCCGTCACGTTGCCCTATTTATTTGAAACTCCCATGGTTGGGTTCTGACGGCCTTGACATTGTTAAAAGGATTTCTTCTTCTACTCAACGTTGTTTTCCGGCAACCATGTTGAGGGTAGTTTACACGACTCAAACCTTTTTCTCTTCTTTTCGTAAGGATGTTTTGCCAGCCATTCAAAAGAATTCTGTAGTTTATAAATGCATGTGTCAGTGTGGAGCTGACTACGTTGGCAAGACATCCCAACGATTAGAATTTAGAATATCCCAACACATACCACGTGATATTCGCCTACACAAGGTTTCGAAATCATCCGGGAACTTCCAGGCACAGGAATCAGCCATCGGTAATCACCTCGTTAGTACAAATAGTTGTTCTGACAACTATTTCGATGGATGGTTTTCTGTTTTACACAGTGCCAGGTCGAACTACCATCTCAATATTATTGAGGCGTTAGTCATTAACAACTCTCGACCTAGCCTGTGTAGACAAAAGATTTTGAAACATCAGTTGGAGATCTTTAATGATTCAAAGCCACCATAACGTTGAGAGATTCACCCTTTTTTTTTTTTTTTTTTCCTCTCAATCGTTTCCTCCAACTGTAATAAGTTTTTTCCCCTCATATCTCATTCGACTTTTAGTTTTTAATTTACCATTCTGACGTTTCCTCTCAGAGGGTCAGACGATAAGGCCTTAAGGTAATTTTAACAATTTGCCTTTTTTTTTTCCACTCGTCTGTTTCATTGATTATAATAATGCTTCCTCTAAAATTGATCCTACGATTCTGTTGTACACGAAATTTACTTACATATATATATATATATATATATATATATATATATATATATATATATAAGGTATATATATATATAAGTTAAGCTGTTTCTTCCAAACAACAATATCGTCTGTTGTCAGCTCGCTTCAAAGTGAGTTTCTGCTACTAAACTCATTGTGAGATTTTCATCTATAGTTTTCATTTGTGCCATTTATTCCTATTTATCCACTTGTGCGATTTTTACCACCCCATTTTTTTCCCTGTGCCATTTTTACCTAAGTTCATTATTATGATCTATTAATTTTAGTTTTATTGGTAGTTTAAAAT
Source organism: Sepiola atlantica (assembly GCA_963556195.1). Lineage (NCBI taxonomy): Eukaryota > Metazoa > Mollusca > Cephalopoda > Sepiida > Sepiolidae > Sepiola > Sepiola atlantica. The sequence goes on from OY744518.1 coordinate 117,578,883, forward strand.
CAATAAATATTCATCATTTTATCATTAGTAAATGAAGTTTGAAACAAACAAAAAAATTAAAAGAATTGTTTTTGGAATCAGAAATTAGGCTTGCATTTTTCCGATTCCAGTACCGATTAATCGTCCCAACACTAATACACACACATCTGCAATGTCTATCCCATTTATACACACTGTTATACGCAAACTCACATGGCACCAGCCGAAATAGACATGTCTTCGTAACTCTTTACACACTAAACAATTCTTTCACTCAGAACGTTTCTTGAGACATTCTGAACTCTCATTAATGACAAACTCTTTATTTTTCGTTGTCTTAACAAGTTGTCAATAAAGATTAATTATTTTTTGTCGTTCTTTCTTTTGATGCTGCCTTTCTCTCTACACGATGCAGTAAAATCAAGCGAGAAACACCAGGTTATGCAAAACGCACATATACTGCAGTTGTTCGAACACAACTGATCCAAACGCCTTGCTTCTCTAGGCTTCGATTCATTGGAGCACCTGACTTAGTAAAAACCCACAGAATTAGTAACCATATCGTCGCCAACAACAACAACAACCCGAAGCCACCTTTTTGATCTCGGTGCGTCTAACAAATATGGTCATCTGTACACTGGCAGAAAAGAGCACAACTCCCATGACTTTCGAAAACATTTTTCACGCTGAGACTTTCTGCATCGGTTGTTGGCTGCCGAGACACCACATCCTTTAAAACTATCATGCTTTCTGCAATTCATCCAATCTACACCCCCTTCATACAGGTGCACGCATGAACATGCACTTTTGATTTGTAAATAATGCAGCTGAGCACTGTGCAAAATAATTCTATTATTATTATCATTACTAGTTTATAACTGCGTCTTGAACAGTTTTGATGCAGTACCTGGATATGTCAATTTCCATCTTTATCTAGCTATGCCACTTAGTATTGGCATGTGAGAGTAAGTAACTATGACGAATGTATTTACATTTCTGAATTTTTTAGATGAGGTTCGACAATTTGTATAATTGGGATTATTCGGACTACTGTTTTCATCTTGAGTATTATTCTCACAACGTTTCGGCCTCTGTAACCTCCGGCCTTCTTCAGGTGTATCTTTTCAAACTCGGGAATATTATTGTCAAACTCGGGAATCTGGACGGAATTTCGAACGGAATCATTTATTTAATCCACGGGGATAACATAGCTGACGCTCCGAAACTAAGTAGCACACGCATAACAAGAGATATATACAAACTTCTGTACACCCAGTGAAGCCTACACATGCCACTTATATACACAGTTTGTACATACACACTCATATTAGACACAGGCACACTAATATACACACACACTCCCATCCCATTTATACACATGTAAAAGTACATGGCGACAGTCGAAATGAAGATGTGTACTCAATTTTTTTCTTACACGCTAAACAACTCTTACTTCTAAAACTCTTCTAAAACCTTTGGACTCTTTGAACTCTCATTCTTTCTGAACACTTTATTTTGTATTGTCTTAACAAGTTGTCGAATAAAATTAATTAATTTTGTTTAGATAGACTTTGTCATTCTTTCTATTGATAATATTCTATCCTTCAAAACCAAAAATCTCATTCATTATTTAATGTTTAGTCTCACTTCAAATATGATATGTTCTCATTCCTTGCTATCTTAAAAATATTCTACCAATTTTGGAGAGAAGAAAGGTAAGGAAACATTTGCTCTCAAAAAACTTTTAAAAGGAGATGAGATAAAAGTTGAATAATAAAAAAAGAAGATAAACAAACAAAAGACACCAAACCACCCCAAATAATTCTGAAAATAAAATCTAATCTGGCATTTTACAATTATACCGCCATGAAAATGTCGACTTATTGTTTTCTTTTAATAGACCAAGGTGTATTTTGATAACAAATAAGTCGCTTTCTTTCTTTTTTTTTTAATTAAAATTTATTCATTAGTAAATAAATGGTAGAACTTATATTACTATCAAAACGAGTCACTGTTATGTGAATCAATAATACAACATATTTTTTTGGAATATATAGAAAAGAGCAAAACCTCAAACACAGCTATTTTATGCCTAATTTGCGTAACTATTTTCATGCCTAATTTGTATAACTATTTTTATGCCTAATTTGCATAACTATTTTATGCCTAATTTGCATAACTATTTTTATGTCTAATTTGCGTAACCATTTTCATGCCTAATTTACATAACTATTTTCATGCTTAATTTGTATAACTATTTTTATGCCTAATTTGTATAACTATTTTATGCCTAATTTGTATAACTATTTTTATGCCTAATTTGCATAACTATTTTCATGCCTAATTTGTATAACTATTTTTATGCCTAATTTGCATAACTATTTTATGCCTAATTTGCATAACTATTTTTATGTCTAATTTGCGTAACCATTTTCATGCCTAATTTGCATAACTATTTTCATGCCTAATTTGTATAACTATTTTTATGCCTAATTTGTATAACTATTTTATGCCTAATTTGTATAACTATTTTTATGCCTAATTTGCGTAACTATTTTCATGCCTAATTTGCATAACTATTTTTATGCCTAATTTGTATAACTATTTTATGCCTAATTTGCGTAACTATTTTTATGCCTAATTTGCATAACTATTTTATGCCTAATTTGTATAACTATTTTCATGCCTAATTTGCATAACTATTTTCATGCCTAATTTGTATAACGATTTTATGCCTAATTTGTATAACTATTTTTATTCATAATTTGCATAACTATTTTCATGCCTAATTTGCATAACGATTTTTATGCCTTATTTGCATAACTATTTTCATGCCTAATTTGTATAACTATTTTTATGCCTAATTTGCATAACTATTTTATGCCTAATTTGCATAACTATTTTTATGCCTAATTTGCGTAACTATTTTATGCCTAATTTGCGTAACTATTTTTATGCCTAATTTGCATAACTATTTTTATGTCTAATTTGCATAACTATTTTATGCCTAATTAGCATAACTAGTTTCATGCCTAATTTGCATAACTATTTTTATGCGTAATTTGCATAACTATTTTTATGCCTAATTTGCATAACTATTTTATGCATAATTTGCATAACTATTTTCATGCGTAATTTGCATAACTATTTTCATGCGTAATTTGCATAACTATTTTCATGCCTAATTTGCATAACTATTTTCATACCTAATTTGCATAACTATTTTCGGTAGTACTGCTGCAGTTTACGGACCGTGCTATTTTTAATATAGGAGTTTCAATTTTTACGGTATCTGTTGTTCGCATTGGTTTCATTATGAAAGGATTTTGGAAGATTGATGGAATGAACCAAGTTCAAATTATTTGTCAGGACGGTTCATAACAGAAATCTGTTAACATTGGATTTAAATGCAACCTTTTTGTAATTTGCAGGAAGCAGTCTTGTAGTAACTTGTTCGACAGACGGGAAGCCATTGTGAAGAAACTCTGTTTGTGGAAGTTCCGCCTGACTCTAAGCACACGGAGGAAGAAAGGAAACTTTTTTATTTTCTTTGTAGTAAACAAAGCGAGTTCTTGCTAAAAATTACAAATAGGAAACCAGGGGCACTCTGGATTGGGACAAAAAAAATAGAAATTGCCTCAGTCTATAAACATTTCTCTTTCATTGACCGAGGACAGGAAAGATATTGGCAGAACACCGCAAAATAGTAAAATCCATGTTTCTACATCAGCAAGAACGAAGGCATCCGAAGACTTTGCTTAGTTAAAATAAATATCAGAACGGAATTCTCTTCAAATTCCCCACAGAATAAAATGCTATAAAACCGAGTCTTAAGGACGAAAATAAACTGCATTAAATTGCACGCACGGGCATTTAATGAAAGAATGTGCTCTATTATTATACTAAATCTGAGTAAATCAACGTTTGTTTCTATAAGGATTTTTTTCTTATATATTTTAATCACACAAAATACATGTGAAAGTATTCCTCAGTTTTAGGATTGAGTTATGTTTGAAAAAATTTCTGTTTTAATCGTTCTAATTAGTCGTAATTTGAAATTACCTCACTAAGTCACCCATCTATTACAACATTTCTATCTATCACTTTTTCCTCTCTCATTGTATCTTGTTCCCCCCCCCCCAGCTCTTTCGTTAATAAAAAAGATTGTAGTAGTCCATTATAAAGAAAAGGGAATATCACCATACGTAGTAATACAATTTAACCCTGAGCAGAGATAGAGAGAGACGAAAGCGACTAATTTGAGATTTTTTTTTTTTTAATTCTTGTATTTAACTGGCTTTGCAAACTCACTTTTTCCTGATTCAAGCAATATAATCCGAACTCAGTGCGTGACCCAGTAGGTGACCCAACGTGTCACGTTTTTTTTTTTTTGTAACTACAAAAAGTAGATATTATTGATGGAGCAAAACGCGATAAGAACTTTCCCTTCTTCTTCCGTGTGTACAGCATCAGGCTAATTTCCATGAACAGTTTTTTTCTGAAAACATCCCACCTGTGAAACACATTACCTTGGGACTGATTTCCTTAAGGCTACAACATTCGCGTCTTCGAATCCATCCAATGTCAACAAATACTTGTCATAGAAATCAAACTTTGTTCATTCCATTAATCATATTAAATCCTCTCATAATATTCTTCATCATTAGCAGAGGATAACCAGTCTTTGTGCAAAAAAGTGTAAGACAATAGAGATAGATGGGAACGCATATGTGGATAAAGTATACCTTGATGGCAAAGCTATTGAGGTTATCGAGAAGTTTTCTTACCTAAGTGATACCATTGGAGAACAGGATGAAGCAGGTGCTAGTGTGATTGCATGACCTCCCTGATGCCATTGCGCATGAGATAGGAATATTTGCTGACGACACCACGCTCTACTCTCGTCATGTGGGCAAAACCGACGTGCACATATCTGAGGCAATGGCTAAATCCTTAGAAAATAACCTCCAGTCTGTAGTGGAATGGGGTCAAAAATGGATGGTAACTTTTAATGCCGCAAAGACAAAGCTACTTTCTTTCAATAACTACAAGAAACCTCTTCAACCACCGATTGTCATGGCAAATAGCACCCTACCTGAGAGTTCATCATTCAAACTTCTCGGCCTAACTTTCACAGATAACATGAATTGGAATAAATACATTGAAAACAAAGCAAAGAAGGTGGGCTCCCTCTACCGTGCCAGTAAACTTCTTACACCTGACATTATCCTATATCTCTACAAAGCCACCATCTGCCCATGCATGGAGTATTGTTGCCACATCTGGGCTGGTGCATCATCCGCTAGTCTCTCCCTCTTAGACAAGGTCCAAAAAAGAGTTGCCAACTTGATAGGTCCCTCACTATCCACCAAGCTCCAGCCCCTGTCCCATCGCCGCAATGTTGCTTCCTTGTGTCTGTTTTACAAGTACTTCAATGAATTGTGCTCTGATGAGCTTGCTGCTCTAGTACCCCCACGATGTAAATTCACTAGACCAACCCGACAATCTGCCAAATCCCATCCGTACACTGTAGAGGTCCCCAGATGCCGAAGAGTTTTCTACTCCAAAAGCTTCTTTCCTCGTGCTGCTGGACTCTGGAACTCCCTCTCTGCTCCCTGCTTTCCTGACGCTACTGACATGCAGAAATTTAAAACTAATGTAAACAGACATCTTGCTGCACAGCTCCTAATTTAGGTTGCCCCCCCCCCCCCCCCCAAAAAAAAACCTTCACCCTTTTTTCTCAGTAGCCCCTTACGTCTACAGTGGCGGCCTGGTTCGTTTGGGGTGAACTATGATAAAAAAAAAAGTTAAGAGTGAATGGAGTAAGTTCAGGGAACTTCTGCCATTACTAACTAGCAGAGCATTACCATTTTCTACCAAGGGAAGAGTCTATCAGGCATGTGTACGCAATGTGATGATGTATGAAAGTGAAACCTGGCCAGTGAGAGTTGAGGGCATGCGTTGCATGGAGATAAATGATATGCGAATCATACGATGGATGTGTAATGTGAGTCTTAAAGAGAGACTTAGTTCTGATGACCTCAAAGTAAGATTAAACTTGGCCAGTATAGAGAACAGAACAGGAGACTTCGATGGTATGGTCATATTGAAAGAATGTATAAGAGTACTTGGGTTAGTAGTTGTTAAACAGTTGAGGTAGCATGCTCTGTTCACAGAGGAAGGCCAAGAAAAACATGGGAGGAAGTTATAAAAATGGGTTCTTGAAGAGGGATAAATAAAGACCTGGCTAGAGATAGTCAGTTTGGAAGTCAATTTCTTAAAGCCGTCCAATGCATGCCAGCATGTAAAACGGATGTTAAAACGATGATGATGATAATACTGCTGCTGTTGCTGCTGCTGCTGCTGCTGCTGCTGCTGCTGCTGCTGCTGATGATGATGATGATGATGATGATGATGATGATGATGATGGAGTAGCTTTTGGCTTTGATATGTAATGACCTATTAGTACAAAACAAGCAAAAAAAACACGATATACGACATAATGAGTAGTCAAATGCATACAGATTAACAGTAAACTGCGAACCTACAAAAATATGTAGGGGAGCAATTCTGGTGGTGCACCGATTCTGGGCAACAGTGAGCTGTTCCCCTTACTTTTATCTGAAAAGGGTCAGAGAGTATTAAGAATTCACCATTGTTGGACCTCTCCCACGAGGGTCCCACAGCATGAAGAATATTTGGGTTCTATGCATATCTTAAACGGTAAAGTAAAACTAATGCCTTCTATTGTTTTATATAATGTTATGTTGTTGTTCTTTATAAATGTCAACTGTAAATAAATGTGTTAATCATACTTGGTTTAAGCTTTGTCTATAATTCGTTCTGATGATAGATATGTTTTGGATAAATGTTTAATGCATGGCCTGTGAAATAAAATAACTCATATTCTAACAGGTAAATAGATAATCTTTTTTTTTGTAGTTTTTTTTTTTTTGTATTTTGCAAGTTGACTGGGAGAACTAAAGGATATGAATACGCATCTACCAATCCTTTGTCTGCCTGTGTTCCGTGATTCAACATTCATCTTAATATGACCATTTTTTTGTTGTTGTTGTTCCGGGAACGGTGTCCATCATGACAATCTCCCCATCTCTTTTATAAAACGACAACCACTTAAGTAGTATGCACAGAATATTGCTCTTTGTTATGGTGACCGGACAAACGCTCACTTGATAAAGGTTCAACAATTGACACCGGATCACCACACTGAGAAAAAATCCAATAAAAGAAATTATAAAAATTATATTCATACATTTTAACTTTTTAAATAATACAACTAGAAGAATACCTGTCCCAGGACGGGTAAAATTAATTCCCCGGACAGAACAGTTTTGTACCACTTTTATGATTCCCTTTACGAAGATTAAATTCAAGTTTTATCCTACTAAACTTTATGTCTAGAATCCTTATTCCAATTTTGATCAAAATCCATTACATGATTTCTATACTAGAAAATATCCAAGAGTTAAGCTTAAGCTTAAGGAGTTTTAAGAAGGAATTTTAATTCAGGAAATCTTTCTTAATTGATGTCTAATGACTATAATTCAAATTTAATGCAAATCTGAAATATTTGAATTTTCAAATGCGAAGTTGTGCCCATATTATGTCCCCTAAAAGCCCTTTAAAATACTCAAAAGAAACTGAAATTTGGGGAATATTTATTAATTGATATCTCATAGCTAGTGTTAAAATCTCACAAAAAATCAGAGTTATCTGAATTTTCATGAAGAGCTTCCACCCTCTCTTTGCCACCTTTGCATCAAACTAAATTAAACTAAATATTGCCCACATTACGACCCCTAACACACAGTAACTGTGTTCCAAGATTCATAATGATTGGTTAATTAGTTTAGGAGTGAATCCTCTACATACAAATATATAAACACATACACATATCTAATTTTATATATAGAACTATATAATAGAGATATACACATACCTTACTTCATATAAATCGAAATTGTCATAATACAATAAAACCGACATACTTTATTTAACGATACTAATCTATATCGTATCTTCAAGGTAATCTTTCTTTAATGCCATATTTAAAAGTTACGAGAAAAAATGTTAACGTATAATTTGATTTTGGAATGATGAATCGGGAATCGGAAAGAATCGAAAGTATTTATGGTATCGGAATCGGTATCAAAATCGGAAAAAAATTTAGCCTTATTTCCGATTCCAAAAACGATTCTTTTTTTTTTATATATAACTTTATTTTTTTTTTTTTATAACTTAATTTTTTTTTTATAACTTATTTTTTTTTTGTAACTTAATTTTTTTTTTATAACTTATTTTTTTTTTTTATAACTTAATTTTTTTTTTTTATAACTTTATTTTTTTTTTGTAGTACTAATGATAAAAATTTATGTTTTTAAACTATCAGTAAAACTAAAATCTATATATCATAATAATGAATTTAGGAAAAAATGGCACCGGAAGAAATCTCACGGTAAAAATGGCACAGGTAAAATGGCACAAGTGGATAAATAAGAAAAAAATGGCACAAATGCATAAATAAGAAAAAAATGGCACGAGTGTATAAATAAGAAAAAAATGGCACGAGTGTATAAATAAGAAAAAAATGGCACAAATCCATAAATAAGAAAAAAATGGCACGAGTGGATAAATAAGAAAAAAATGGCACGAGTGTATAAATAAGAAAAAATGGCACAAGTGGATAAATAAGAAAAAAATGGCACAAGTGGATAAATAAGAAAAAATGGCACAAGTGGATAAATAAGAAAAAAATGGCACAAGTGGATAAATAAGAAAAAAATGGCACAAGTGGATAAATAAGAAAAAAATGTCACGAGTGGATAAATAAGAAAAAATGGCACGAGTGAAAAATATTGATGAAAATCTCACGAGTTTATCGAATCCCTAGAGAATAATTGTTGGTGCTTGTATAATAAAAAGCCGAAAAAAAGTTTTTTTTGTCTTTTAGTGTTGGAGAGGTAAATAAGGGGCAGGTAACTCTTCACAACAGCTCTAGCTTTCGAACAATATTTTTCTAACCCTAACCCTAAACCCAACTCTAAACCCTAACCCTAAACCCTAACCCTTTTATGTCTAATCGACGTTCTCCTTGCATAGTAGCTACATGTGAAACGCCAATTAAAGCCATCAGTTTTGATTACTGGAAAATCTTGCTTAAAATTCGTGGTAAGAGTTACCTGCCCCTTATTTACCTCTCCAACACTAAAAGACAAAAAAACTTTTTTTCGGATTTTTATTATACAAGCACCAAATAGTTACTTTTGCGAAAATATATACACACAATACACGGGTTTTTATGGAAAAGAATCGGAATCGGGAATTTAGAACAGAATTGGTAATTGTATCGGAATCAGGAAAATATTAGAATCATCCCATCACTAGTATAATCACCTCCACATGTCCATAAGATCGCAAAGTGTCGCTGCGTGTAAATGACACTGTAATGAAAAACCGCTCACTATTCACACCTGGATAATTGGTTAAAAAAACCTGTGAGATTGTCTTCAGAGGTTCACTGTCTAGCACTTCTCGCCCACGCTGTTTTCCTTTTCGGATTCTCATAAGAAGATGTAATTCGCAAACGGCTGGAGGTCATAGGTCACAAGATTTAGTAAAGCCAACGCGACTCCAATAAGGAATAACTAGTTGACATCCACGCTTTGCTATCGCTTTACAAAGTTCACTACTTGAAATACTTGAAACATTGATTGAAAACAATAAACATTTCATTCATAAATTTAATGACTTGTAAACCCGAAACAAAATCTTTCTGATTTATTCATATAGATAGATAAACATTAACATTTTTGTAATCTCGATACAAATTCATTTATCTTTTGAATGTGACCGTAAAGAAAGGAAAAGAAAGAAGAAATCAATTTGCCGTTTCACTTGCAACTTAGAAATAGATCGCAACTTGTTGAAAATCAAGTCGGTCCCTCTAAAGAAAAGATCATCTGAACACAAATGATAAATATTCGTCCAGGAAATAAAACAATATTGCAAAACAGAACTATTTTTTATATTAAAATCAAAACAATCAGTGAATTAAAAAACAATAATAAATAATAGTTGATTAATAACATGTCCTTTTTCAAAACCAGTATGCAAATTAGTTAACCTTGCAACTGATATATATATATATATATATATATATATATATATATATATATATATATATATATATATATATATATATGTAAAATTACATAAACACTATTACAGTCTACGCCAATCAACCGGCGTTTCAATGTTATCACATCTCTTCAAAAACTGACACATTTTTATTCAGTCTGTGAAGAGATGTGATAACATTGAAACGCTGGTTGATTGGTGTAGACTGTAATAGTGTTGATATCATTTTATAATTGCTCTGCTTGTTATTGAGCACTTTTGAAAATATTGGTTTTATGTTCATTTTATTAATATATTTGAACTTGATTAATTTATATATATATATATATATATATATATATATATAAGCAGTATACAAAAATATGATGCGTTTATTATGTAACGTTAAATTAACTTGAAAAAGAACGTTTTGAGCTTACCGTTGATGCAAGAACTGGGCCCAACTTTCACATTTATTAGCAGGTCGACAATTACATTCCCAATGGCAATCGCGTGATTTACACAAGGTAGGCATGGGCGCAACGTTTGGATTTCAGGAAATCTTATTTCTAGCAACGTGAAGACGATGTGTGGTTATGTTTCTCTGCTGAGTACCGAAAACGCTTGTTTTTTTTTATATAATGATTTGGCTTTACTGGAGGTGAGTGCGATCAGCTAATTCCTTCAAAAGCTCTTAATAAAAAAAATTATTCTTCTCACAATCTGTTTTAAGTTCAAATAAAGTTAATTATTCTCACACTATTCTTAATCGCAGATTTCAACTCTGGGCATTTTCTCCACCCCCTTTTCTTTTCGGGTGTTACAAATGTCCCGCTGACAGACAAAACTCAACAACAGGTGTTTACAACCGTCTGGCTTTGCACCCATTGTCTGGTCAGCAACCAAAACTATTACACATCTCGCGTACACTGACTGAATAAAAATGTGTGATTCCTCTATCTAGAAAAGAATTTTCCACAGAACAGCTCCGCGGAGCACTCTTTCCTGTCTTAATATAGTACAAAATCGACTTCGAAATCTGGTGGGGGTTGATCTTTTCTCTTTCTTGCAACCCCTTCTCACAGAAGAGTCGTTGCTAGTCTCCCCCCCCCCCCCCGTCCTGCTCTATCGTTATTACCATGGAAGGTGTACGACTGGCCCCCAGTCTTTGGTTTCTTTCGTGTAAGACATTCGCAGACTTCTTCTTTTGTGTGAATTAGATGATTCTGGTGTCGGCATTAGTTTCCCCGATGTTTTTCTCATTAGAAATCTTTCTGGAAAGACATCGGGTACTTACGGGAAGGACCACGAGAAGGTTGCCAACATCCCTAAGTGAAAGTGGTACTGTGGAACCGACTGGATTCGAACTTGGAACACCCAGGTCTTCAGTCCGTGTCGTTATCCACTTACCACAACGAAAATAAAACGTTCCTTTCTCCCTCGGCACAATCGCGTTGACACACCCGTTCACGTTAGATCACCAGCTTAAGCGACGTGGAGCCTGGCCAGCACCAGATAGGTGACCATTTGGGAACGCTACGTGCTGTATGTCATCTTCCCATGATCGGGATATACACGCGGATAGGGACCGTTTGTGAATTTAATATTCCCTGTAAACTCCCTCCTTCCGAAGAAGCCAGTGTAGCTCGACCAGGGATTACCGGTTCGTTATATTTCTCCCTCAATGCGCTTAGCATCAGATGGAATTTTTATGGACAGAGCTTCTTTGCAAAGTCTATGGGACACATTACCGCAGTACTGCTTTCTTGCTTATTACAACTTGGTCGTCTTCTAAATTCAATGTTACAAATACTCGTTAAAAACCGCCCATGAGTAATAAGTTCATACTATTGATCAACGTCAGTACTCCCATAGTTATCCTCATTTTTCAGCTGACAATCATTTCAATCTTATTAACCCTTATCCTCGAGTGGCTCTTGGGCAGCAGCAAACGGTGTTCAGTCAGATTTAGTTCCTGATATTTTCCTGTTTTGGGTCGCTTACTCTTCTGGTTTGCCAAGTTTTGTACACATTTTTATTTATTAATTTATTTATTAAATTGTTAGGTGAACGTACAGAATATTTCACAAAGCCCCTCCCCATGTTAAGAATGGCTTTCTAAATAATATTCTGCAGTTTACGGACCGTGCTGAAATAATAACGTTATTATTTAGAAAGGAATTCTTAACATGGGGAGGTGAACTTTGTTAACTATTCTGTACTTTCATCTAACAATTTAATAAATAAATTAATAAATTTGGGGAACTGAAACTCTCAGGGGAAGTTATATTATAGATGAAGTTTAATATCAGGAACTAAATCTGACCATACACCGTTTGCTGCTGACTTTGAGCCGGGTAATCTCCTGGTTTTCCGGAATATTATCATTAAAAATAAATTATACAAATTTATGGCACGGTGGCTAAGTGGTTAACGATGCGGACTGAGGACCTGGGTATGCCGGGTTCGAATCCAGTTCGTTCCACAGAAACACTTTCATCAAAACCCACACCTGACCTTGTGTCTAACCTCCTAGTGAGATGGTAAATTAAATACAAATTTATGTATAAGGTACCGTGGATTTTCCAACGATAACACCCACAAATAATTACTACCACGTGATCATCTAAAATAATAAAGTTGGAATATCAAATATTCTTCTTCGTACAATCAGTAAACTGTTAGGTTATTTTTATGATCGAGTCACTCGACTCCTAGACTCTGGTCAAAGAACTAGGCGACGTTGGCGTAATCTATTCTTCGAGTGGTGTGACATCACCATTGATATATGCCAACCACTCTCAGGCTATGGTCTATGAAACAAACGATGTTGTGGTAAATTATTCTTCGTATGGTGCGTCACTCGAAATTGCATGTAAGTGAAAATTACATATAATGTACACTTTCACATGTTCTTATTTCTTGCCTCTACAACACGTGTGTATTCTTATTGTAGTGGGGACAATTGTATTCCTTTTTTTCTTTTATGACTCGTTTCTGAATATGTCCCTGTGTACTCTGTATGTATTAGATGTATTTCTTAAATGTAATTTTAGTGTTTGTCCCAACAACCCGTTAATAAATGTATATGTATTATTTACTCCTCTCCAGGAGTTAGGCACAAGGCCAGTTTTATCCTACTCCCACAAGTAAGATGTGACCCAAGGTCGGGTCGGAAAGTGGGGTTGAAAAACCAGCGCCCGAGAGGTGAGCACTCTGACCATCAAAAATTGCCTGGGCAGCCCCGTCGGCATTCCCCGGTAGGGGCGCCTCAGACAGTAAGCAATAAACTTACTCCTCCCCAAAGAGGGGAGGCAAAGCCTGGGAGGGTGGACCTCCTAGAACTGCACAGGACAGGCGTGCAGTATCCATCGGAACAGATACTACAACAAACTGTTTTCTAATGTTATCTTTCTCGTCCGTCACTCGTTGTAATAATGGCTATCACGTGGAGAATAGACATCTCAAACCACGTGCTCAGCTAAAATAAAGTCGACACTGCCCGTTAATTGAGGGACAGTATGTGTGATGGGGTGCTCAATATCAAGAATAGAGAATTGATAAATATAAAACCATTTTGTGAAGGAATCGCGTCCAGAATAACAATAAATGGTCGGACGATGGGAGGGTACAGCGGGAGTAAACCGTGTTTCAATCGCGGGGCTGGGTGCAATTCCTATAGTTTTGCTTCGACCGGTCGACGCGATTTCATTCATTCTCAACAAATAACAGTATCGTCTAGTTCAACCAGGGGTTTTTACCCCACCCCATAGACCGGTATTGTCTGGGCCTTCAGGTCTTGATTAACGCCGGTCTATCGGCTGTCCGTCCTGTGCAGTTCTAGGAGGTGCACCCTCTCAGGCTTTGCCTTCTCACCCTTTGAGAAGGGGTTAGTTTATTGCTAATCGCCTGAGGCTCTCCTACCGGGGAATGTCGACGAGGTTGCCCAGGGAATTTTTAAATGACCAGAGCGCTCAAATTCTCGAGCACTGGTTTTTCAAATCCCACTTTCCCGACCTTGTGTCACATCTTACCTTGTGGGAGGAAGATAAATAGAAACAGTATCGTCTAAAATATGGTTCGCTAAAAAAAATTACATTCTTTTGATTGTAAAGTTGCATTCCTGAATGAACATCGTCCCATTTAAACAATGTAAAATGTGCCTGTCCTTATCAAGAAAAAAAAAATACAAGCGCGCATATCGTCGTATCTTATCGAGGCAACATCAATGATGTAGATAAGTTTATTACTTAGTCATTTTCATGAGTTATAAAAAATAAATTAATTAAAAAAACAAAAACAGGACGAAGTGACCGTCGAGCACGTGAGGGAGGGGGGGGGGTCATTCTTGGACAAAAATCGGCGCTGTCTGTGCTGATAATGATTGCTGGTGACTATGCAGGAAATCATTGTAGCGATTTCGTTTTTCTGAACTTTCGCCCGTCGGGCCGCATCGCTATGGTACATCTATCACCACACTACTAAACCTCTGCGGATCTTCGTCCCCGTGCACAATTGGTGACGTCATCAAAACGGTGACGTTACGTTACAAAAAGGATTGCGTCATCCATTAAAACAGATGAAGGGTGACAGGGCACAGTTGATGACGTCATAATTTTATAATATCATAATTTTATTAAAATAAAGATGGCAATAACAGGGCACAGTGGATGACGTCACAAAATGATGACGTATTCCATCAAATCAGAGAGGGGAGCGAGTAACAGATTCTTTATCGAGACGATACGTGATCTAAATTGAAGGAACACTTTTCAACTGCAAAATGCAGTTCTCATAGCATATATATATATATATATATATATATATATATATATATATATATATATATATATATATATATATATATATATATATGTGTGTGTGTGTGTGTGATAATGTGTTTTATTTACACAGACATGTACAAAATCTGCGACACTGGCATGTCGATGTTATCGATCAACAGTTACTATAAACTGAGATATATATATATATATATATATATATATATATAGTGGGTTTGCCAAAAAGTTCGTTCGTTTGTTTTTTATGTCATAATTCCGGCCTACTAAAGATCGTTTTATATTCCTATTCTTCAAATCCTGTATTTTGTGTAGCGAGTATGTTGGCGTTAGTGTGTGATAAGCCTCCGATCAGAGAAGTTCTTACATTTTTGCTTGTATTTCAGGCCTTGAAATGGAAGATCAAGCAGAGCACTACCAACATCTGATGCTTTTTTCCTACTATACAGAAAAGGAAAAAAAAACGCTACAGCAACCTATATAAAGATATTCCATGTGTATGGGGAGAATGCTGTTACAGAACTGGTGTGCCAGAAATGGCTTGCTCGATTCCGAAAAGGAAATTTTTCAGTGAGAGATGCTCCTCGCTCTGGCCAGCCAAAGATGATCGACAATAACTAATGAAACCCGTAGTTGAACAAGATAGCCGTTTGACAACCAGACAAATCGCAGACATTCTCAAGGTTTCCAAATCGAACGTGGAAAATGAATTGCATAAACCCGATTATGTTTCTAGACCTGATATTTGGGTTCCTCGTTCCTAAAAAAAATGAACGAACTTTTTGGCCAACCCAATATATATATATATATATATATATATATATATATATATATATATATATATATATATATATATATATATATATAGTATATGTATTGGTTTCTGTAAATGTAAATCCGTAGAAACTCAAGTGTTTATAAAAAGTGCTCAATACCAAGTAGAGCTGTTTATAAGTATAAATTTTTATTTATACAAACATTATCGGTTACATATGTGCATACATGTTTCGGTTGCACTTTCCCAAGAAAGTCAACCTCATCAGACCGAGAATCTTTCAGGAATGGATGGATTTGAAGAATTTTCTGTCTTAAATAATTCTTTTTTGGGATCTAGCATCTTCTATTTCTAGTATCTTCTGACTCCTATGAATTAGTATTGGATTACTAATTTTCTTATCTTGACCTTTTTTGCCAGTGGTTGTCCACTCCCTAATTTTTAATATATGTATATATATATGTTATTGGAATGCGTGGGTAGGAGAAGGGGTCTGTCTATGAGAGAGGTGTTAGGAGTTTGATTTTTTTGTGTGGTGTTTCTGGAGAATATTTGGAAGGCTTTTTTCTTGGCATTTAATATAAAATGTGTGGGGTATTGCAATGTTTTTAGGGAATTAAAAATGTACTTTATTTCTTCATCTATGTGTGGGGGCTACATATTCTAAGGGCGCGTAGGAAGAAGCCTATAATTATACCTGTTTTGATCTTGCTATGGTGGTGGGAGTAGAAATGTGTGTAGTCATTTTTGTGAGTGTTTTTGCGGTGTACCTTAAATTCTAGTTTGTTGTTGGACTTAATTATAAGAGTATCAAGGAAGGGAATAGAACCGTTTATTTCAGTCTCATGGGTAAATTTTATGGAGGGTTCTACTGTGTTGAGTTTATCTTATATATATATATATATATATGTATAATATATATATATATGTATAATATATATATATATGTATAATATATATATATGTATAATATATATATGTATAATATATATATATGTATAATATATATATATGTATAATATATATATATATGTATAATATATATATATATGTATAATATATATATATATGTATAATATATATATATATGTATAATATATATATATATGTATAATATATATATATATGTTTAATATATATATATATATATATATGTATAATATATATATATATATGTATAATATATATATTATATATATATGTATAATATATATATATATAATATATATATGTATAATATATATATATATGTATAATATATATATGTATAATATATATATATATATATAATATATATATATATATATGTATAATATATATATATATGTATAATATATATATATATGTATAATATATATATATATATGTATAATATATATATATGTATAATATATATATATGTATAATATATATATATATATGTATAATATATATATATATGTATAATATATATATATATGTGTGTGTATAATATATATATATATATATATATATATATATATATGTATAATATATATATATGTATAATATATATATATGTATAATATATATATATATGTATAATATATATATATGTATAATATATATATATATATGTATAATATATATATATGTATAATATATATATATATATGTATAATATATATATATGTATAATATATATATATATATGTATAATATATATATATATATATATATATATATATATATATATATATATATCATAGCTTGTCTTCTTTATGTATATATATAAGAAGACAGGCTTTCTTTTTAAATGAAACATTTATTTCATATATATTTCGGTTCTAAACAAACCTTCATCAGTGAACAGACATTTTTTTTTCTTTTTAATCCCCATGGTTGGTTTTTACGTCATCAATGACGTCGGACAAATGAGCCGTTATCGTAGTCTGTTTTCTTATTAAACTCTCGCGTTCCAGCGTGTGCTACAAAAAATCGGACATTAAATATCAATCCATTTTTTAACGGGATGACCAATCAGATTATTTATTAATTTTGCCAGTAACGGCCCATTAGGCCGACGTCGTTGATACAGTAAATACCAACCATGAGGATGAAAAAGAAAAAAAAAATGTCTATTCCCTAATCAAAGTTTGTTTGGAACCGAAATATATACGAGTCCTGTCTAAAAAGTATCCGACCCTAGGCTAGAAAAAACATTTCAAATGCCTGATGAAGTCGGCGCTCTAACACCCTTCAAATTAGGCTCCTTGTGCTTGCACACACTTAACCCACCGATCCATCCACTGCCGGAAACACCTCTGGAAGTCTTCTTTTGGAATGGTGTTACTCTCTGCCGTCGCGTTCCGCATTATCTCTGGTCTAGTCTCAAAACGGGAACCTTTCATTAGCGTCTTCAATTTTTGAAACAACCAGAAGTCGCAAGGAGCCATGTCTGGAGTAAAGGGAGGTTGGCGAATGACTGGAATTCCATGTTTGGTCAAGAAATGTTAGATCGATTGGGATGAATGTGCGGAGGTGTTGTCGTGATGCAGTTGCCAGTTTTTCGCCGTCCACATGGCTAGTCTTTTGCGCCGAACTGCATCACGAAGACGCCGGAGAACATCTAGATAGTACTCATTTGTCACTGTTTGTCCTTCCCGTGCGTATTCGTGATGCACAATTCCACGGATATCAAAGAAAACAGTCAGCATCATCTTGATTTTGCTTTGCACCTGTCGTGCTTTTTTGGCCTTGGAGACTCGGGATGCTTCCATTGCGACGACTGTCTTTTTGTTTCTGGGTCATACCCGTACACCCATGACTCATGAGCAGTTATCACGGTGTTCAGAAACCCAGAATCAGTGTTGGCGGTTTCCTGAAGGTCCTGTGCAACTTGAAACCGTAGGTCCTTTTGTTCCTGCGACAACAACTTGGGCAAAAATTTTGCAGCCACTCTGTGCAAAATTGCATGTGCGTAATCTTTACTCACTCCGACCTCTTAGGCGATCTTCAGCACGGTTAAACGACGATCTTCCATCACCAAATTTTGCACCCTCTCAACAACAGCTGCAGTTTGGGGCCTGCCAGAACGCTGGTCACTCTCCGCTGATGTGCGGCCATTTTTGAATCGGTTGAACCACTCCTTAATTTGTGTTACACCCATCGAATCTTCTCCAAACATCTGCCGAATCTTACGAATTGTTTTGCTTTGAGAATCACCAAGATTTTGACAAGATTTGATGCGGTACCTTTGCTCAACACGTTCAGTCATCTTGAAAGAATTGGTAATCCAACGAACACGTTGTGTAGCACCTCATTTGCGTGTGTATATATATATTTACTGGATAAATCTATTTCATTTTTATCAGGGGGCCACACCATTATCATGGGGTTTTTGTGCATGACATCCATAAATAGGAAATACAATGCTTCATTTCATTTATAGCTTGAAAATTATAAAAATTAAAACATAAGAATTTAAATGTTAATATATCTCTTCTCTCTCTCTAGTTATAAAGTTAGGTATGTATATATAATTAATTATGACAATATATGTATTAGCATATACTAGTTATAAAGTTAGGTATGTATATATAATTAATTTATGACAATATATGTATTAGCATATACTATCAGTGCCTTTTAATTAAGAGATTCAGCCTAGTGATTCTCAATCAGTAACAACAGAGCATATATAAGTCAGGTTCAAGTTCTGAACTGAAAAATTAAAAATGGCATACTAGCGAATTTCCCCACATGTGAGTTTGCTCTTTTCTTTGTTTTTCTCCCAAAAATTACCCACTGTATAGTGTAGGTTCTTTCCAAGAACTTTTTATTCTTTGTGGATTTTTCTGATGATTTTGTAATGTTGCAGAGACGATATTGACATAAAAATGTTGTTTGGCTCACAGCAAATGAAACGGACCGTAAAAAATACATCTCACAGAAATGTTGTTTTTTGGAAATGTGAAAAAAAAAAAGAATAAAAATAAAAACATGGTTATTGGAATATAAAATTAACATGACATATATATATATATATATATATATATATATATATATATATATATATATATATATATATATATACAGGGTAATCTCCTAAACTAATGAACAGATCATTATGAATTTTGGAATATATATTCTAGGCAACATGGTGATTAACACGGACACATTATTTATTTTTGTAAATGTTAACATTTAGGGGGTGCATATATATAAAGTTTTATTTTTTATACCACTGAAGTCTCCTTTTCTACACACATCTCTGTGTACCCACATTAGCCATCCATCCTCATATAATTTCTCTCCATGCAACGCATGTCCTCAACCCTCACTGGTCAAGTTTCACTTCCATACATCATCACACTGCGTACACATGCCTGATAGATTCTTCCCTTGGTCGACAGTGGTAACGCTCTGCTGATCAGTAATGGCAAAAGTTCCTTGAACTTACTCCATACACACTACCACCTGCTCCACCCTGTGCTCCAATAGTATCACCAAGGTAATAAAACTGTTCGACAACCTCAATAGCTTTGCCATCCAGATATACTTTCTCCACACTTCTCATCCATCTCCATTGCCTTACACTTCTTGCACACAAATTGGTTATCCTCTCTCAACCTACCAGTAATTTTGTGTAATTTGGATATCTTGTAATTAATTGTACTTAGCTTCACACTTAACAGTTTTACGGCATTACCATCACATCTGACTCTTGAGATATTACAACAAATCATATGAATTATTAAAAACAGCAAATTGTTATTTTGGGAGGAAGACATTGAAAGAAAAACTTTCTTTCTTTTTTTTAAATTTCACTTGAGTTACATCTCAGAAATCCAGGGCCCCCCTTCCTGGGGCTAACACTTGATTTCTTTATGAGATACATAGATATCCGAGTGTTCATTTAAGATTCTCCTCGACTTCTCAAACATAGATACATAGATATTAGATTGTTCAATTACCGTTATCTCTCAAACTTTGAGTTAGTAAAGCAGTGAAGAATATTAATTTTTCTCTCTCCAATCGACCACTTAACTATGTTATGGTTTATCTCTCTTGTGGTCTTTGCTTGCTCTTGCCAGATTCCAGAACAAGAACACATCTGGACTTGTGGAGGATCCAGATTAGTGTTGTTACTTGAGGTAGCATCACTTGGAGAAGGTGCACTATTCCTCGTATGAGCCAGTGTTCAGCCATTTTGAGGGGATCTTATTTGGGCTTCGAATACTATGTTATTTTCAATATTCGGTCAGGGTTTACTTGTAGGGAGAAGTATCCTCATGTCAGGTTGTCCTGACAAACCCCGAGATAGAGAGAGCGAAGACACTTGAGGATAGTGTCTAGTAGGCATTCAAACTATCAAATTATATTTGTGTGTGAGTGCATGTGTATATACATATATATATTTACTGGATAAATATATTTCATTTTGATCAGGGGGGGGGGGGCACACATTATTATGGGGTCGTTGTGCATGACATCCATAAATAGGAAATACAATGCTTCATTTCATTTATAGCTTGAAAATTATAAAAATTAAAACATAAGAATTTAAATGTTAATATATCTTTTCTCTCTATATAGTTATAAAGTTAAGTATATATATATATATATATATATATATATATATATATACCTAACTGTCTGATCGACACACGATAAAAATGGCGGCAGAGATTTTCGAAGGGATCGCTTAACTTCGAATAAGTTCATGGTTAAAAGACAGTAAAAAAATGACTTACCCTACCACTAACCCTAAGTCTAAGTGGCAACCCCCCCACAACAAAACCTCTCGCAAATAAACATGCAATCTCATAAGTTTAAGTTATCGTACATGCTTACATTCAATTTGCGCGTTTAGCGATGAAAATGCTATTTAAAACTTAAAAGAGACAAATCGACTAACATACTATTGCAAATTTAGATACTGGTATAGCCTTTGAACCAAACAAAACCGGAAAAAAGCCGAATCAAAACGAACCGGCGTCCAAATCAAAACGAGGCGACTTTGCAACATGAAAATAAAATAATGAACGAAAAATCACTCACCGTATGTTTATTTTTATAACAATTTATTTATTTTTTTGGCGACAAAAATCTATGAAATATACATATATTTTTTTATCATGGGAAAGTTAAAAGTGAAAAGTTTTTTGTTTGTCTTTTTCGATAAATTGTGTTTTTCTTTAGAACAAAAACAATGTTTACAGATGGTAACGATTTTCACCATTTTGTTTTCGTTGTATTTTTTTGGCTAATGGTACAGCTTTTGAAACTAGGTTAGGGTTAGTTTAGGGTTAAAGTTAAAAAAAAGTTCGTTTTTTAGGTTCAGTTGGCAGATTTTCTTTTAGAGTTGGCACAGACGACGAACAAGAAGGGGTAGAGGAAGATGGAGAAAGTTTGTTGGGCCACGACCAACGTAATAACTCAGGCCTGTTAACTGAGTCGAGTTTTTCTGGTGACGTCATAGATATTGGGAGTAAGAACCACTATCAATGAGGATCGGTAGTGCCGAAGACGCAAACTCGCATGCGTCCATCTGTTTTCAGCAAGTAATCAGAGCAAGCAGACTCACGACCATAGGATTATTCATTCACTTGGAAATCATTGTTAACTTGTTCCTGCTATTGTGACTTTATTCCCCTGACAAGAGCATGGCTACTCTCCTAAGGATTATTTATTGACTTGGAAATCATTGTTAACTTGTTCTTTGTTTTCAAACGTATTTCTTTTTTATAGATGTATAGTGCGAAAGAAAATAAGAAAATTACAACATGGCTGCATTGTATTAAAGTTCAATTTTCAAGTCTTAAAAAATAAATTAGAATTTTATTTGGGGATAAAAAATACAATTTTAAACTAATTAATAAGTTTCATCCAAAATGTGTGCGAAAATCCAGCAAAATAAGCGAGATATTCAAATAATAATATATTGTAAATGAACTGTCCGTTTGGACGCCCCCCCCCCCAAAGACATGACTGTTTTAATTTATTACAAATTTTTACTATATTCTATTCTATTTTCTTCTTCTATATATATAAAATAGACTTGATTTTTCCCCTTCCATATCAGTTAGAGTAGGCAAGAAAACTAATGCATCAAACACATCGAAAATCAACACTACCTATACACTCTTACCTCGACCGCGTTTCTAGCAACTTACACATATTTTTTACATCTAACATTAATTCCTATTATTTATCCCATCCGACTAACTCTCCTAACTGCATGCTCCAAAAAGAGAGGGTAGCACGCTAATTTCTCTCCATGAATTATTAACTCTTACACTCCTCAAACACCGCTTAACGATTATTTCACGAGGAAATGTAATCCACTTTCACCGCTTTAGAATTTGAAAAACTGCCAATCACCGATCAGCTTACATAGGCATGAGACAAGCGTCGTGTATTGCCCGAAGTTAATAATTTACAGACATTCCTTAAAAACTTCCTCCAATAAATAAATCGTTTCATTAATAACATTAAATACACAATTCATAACATAATATATTTTACGTGCTTTCGAATCAAATCCATCGCCAAAACACAATTTCGTTTTACATTTAGGACGTTGAATACTTCGATAAACGAACGATTTATCACACATTCAACAGAGAGGTATTTTCTTTCACTTTACAACCCTGATCGATCGTAGCATATCATAAAATATTACTGTTTTAATGTTTTTCACAGATCGTAAATACATTAAATATTACCTTTTTCAAGAGAAAAACCTCGTAAAGACATATTCCTATTTTTTATGTTATTTTTTATATGAGTAAGTTGTCGAGAAAGAACCCGATAAAACTGGATTATTACTTTTCTTACCTGCCGCAAAGCAAGACACGATGTTCCTGAGGCACAGATGATAACCTTTCCTTAAAACTGTGTACGAACGAGAAGGGCAACAAAGTGTAAAAGAACAAATGAAATTTGTGTTGTGTAGTTACTTTTTTGACATTTTCTTTTGTACTGTCCCTGTCCCTATTTACTTTTTCCCAATGAGGGCAGAGTTAGACACAAGTAAAATCCAGCTCAATAAATACGGTCACTGGATTTAGACAGAAATGAAAATTGCATTAGTCTAGAAGAACAGAATAGATAAAGCGTAGAGCACAATAACTTTAAAAGAAAACAACATTTATTTCAGATTGGGCAGAAATACATTTTCATTTACTTTTTCTTCAAAATAAAGTTGCCTAAAATGTGTGCTTATCGAACAAAACTCAAGAAAAACAGTGCTTCTACATTTTTTGAACCTGACCAAAAAAACAACAAAAAAAATAGTGCTTCTACATTTTTTGAACCTGACCAAAAAACAAACAAAAATAGTGCTTCTACATTTTTTGAACCTGACCAAAAAAAAAAAAAAATAGTGCTTCTACAGAATTTGAACCGGCAGCGTGAGATAACCGACATAAATTATGCTTAGTTTAAGGTTATGGTGATACAAAACGCCGAAATTAAAACTCGAACACACAAATATAGTAGACATCTTTAGGAAACTGGGGCAATTTCTATTTTTGTTCCAGTTGTGACCTCTTTGCGTTCTGTCGGCTGTTTAATTCATTCTTTTATATTACTCCCGGGCAGCGCCAGGCAACGGGTCCTGATAATTGTAAATAAACTGTTCGGTTTGCAAAAAAGAAATACACATTTTAATTTTGTTCAATAAATGTTCTATTAATTAATTATTTTGAATGATTGATTTTGTGTTTCTTTACTGAATTCGTAATCTTTCATGTTTGACTTACTTTTAAGTTTTAAAAAATCAAGAAACATCATTTATTTTTTGGTGAAATGAGAGCAACTCCTATCAAATTATTCAGCTAAAACTAATGATAATGAAATGTTCATATAAAGCAATGTGTTGATTATATTCTGTGATCGTTAATTAATAAATACTGAAAATTTCATTAAAATTGGGTGATTTCCTGAATTTTTATGAATTTTTAAATGAAGAGAGGGGTCAAAATGCCCAGAGTCTGACTGTCTGACAAATCTCGTTTGTTACTTTATAGCATGACGTCATTTTCCAGTGATTTGACCTACTTATATTACGTTTGTCGTTACAGAGTACAATTCCGCTAATTAAAAGGTATCGTCTGCTTGTCAATAATTCTGATTGGCTAAGCGCTTCGATATCTTCCGGTTGTTTACGTAAACGGTTGGAAGATGCCGAACAAAAAGTCGGTTTTAGTAGGTGTTGTTCATACCAGTCGAAGATACGTCATCGACAATCAGTCTGACAGTGGCCTTGCTTCTATTATTATTTACTCACTAGGAGTTATCACACTGGTCATCGTCAGTGATCGCCCACTGCCAACAACCTGTGGTATTCCCTGGAGTCTGAGTGACAACAAGTCTCCTCAGACTTCCAGTATGCTCCACTTCTTTTCGTTCATCACCGCTGATGACCTTGCGGTATCGCAACAGCCACCTACCACCGATTTCCCGCTGATAAGGGCCATTGGTCCCCTCTGGGGCCCGAGTGGCAACAAGCCTCCCCAAGGTCCCAGAGCTGTCCGCGCTCTTCCAGTGGAGGTCTGGTTTGCGCTTTCCCTCCTCGACCCTCTGTCCATAATTTTCGTGGTGTATAATTATTATTATTATAATTATTATAATTATTATTATTATTATTATTATTATTATTATTATTATTATTGTTTGTTATTCCTCCTTGGCATCTCCCCTTTAACTATCTTCTCAATTCAACTGTTAAAAATGAATTAAACTCTTAGTATAGTATCGATACCCAGATCAAATTCTGTTAAATATTTCATTTGATAACTCCCAAAAGTGCCTCCTCAATTTCTCCCTCCTGCCACTTTCTCTGAATTCATCCAACATCATCTTATTGCTCTTCTTAATCCGATCTGGCAACTTATTCCAAAACCATATTACTCTGTGAGCAAAATAACTAAACTGGTTAACAGATCTAGTTTTTGAAAACTGCCTTGACAATAACCTTCCAGATCTAGGAGAAATACTAAAAAAATGCCCACCATAGTTAGAAATACCATTAATTATCTTGAAAGTCTCAATCATATCACCTCTCATTCTTCTCTCCAGCAAAGTAGTCAATTCCAATTTTGTCCAATCTCTCCCTGTAACTGTACTCCTTTACTTTACTTATTAGTTTTGTCACTCTTCTTTGTACGCCTTCCAGTTTCAATATTACATTCCAATTTTCATATCTAGTCGCTGGAGCCCAGGCCTGAGTGCAGTATTCTATATGAGGTCTTATTAGAGCTTTATATATCCTTAACGCATTTGTCTCCTTCGAAATAATATTTCTAACCATCCACCCGATCATTCTATTTGCCCTCGATACAATGGTCAAAATATGATTATTTGCCCTAAATATATTATCAAACCACACTCCCAAATCGCACTCTCCATCTACTTCTTTGATTTCTCTGTTGTTTAGTACATATTCAACTCCCACATTCCTGGACCCTACATGTAGTACTTTACATTTGTCTAGGTTCAAACTGTTGACTGAAGTATAGTTCTGTCCAGTAAAGCTTAACCTTCTCTATTTTTTTTTTTAACATAGTTCACCCCAAACAAGGCAGGCCGCCACTGTAGACGTAAGGGGCTACTGAGAAGAAAGAACAGGGGAGAAGGTTGTGGGGTCAACCTAAACTGAGGTCTGCGCAGCGAGATGTCTGTTTACATTAATTTTAAACTTCTGCATGTCAGTACTTTCGGGGAAACAGGGGGCAGGGAGGGAGTTCCAGAGGCCAGCAGCACGAGGAAAGAAGCTATTTGAGTAGAAAGCTCTCCGACATCTGGGGACCTCCACAATGAATGGATGGGATTTAGTTGATTGTCGAGTTGGTCTAGTGAATTTACGGGGTTAGTTTATTGCTAATCGCCCGAGACGCCTCCCTGATGAATACCGACAGGGCTTCTTAGTTTTTTTTTTTGTCTACCAGAGTGCACTCCCACGAATGCACGAGCTTTTCTAAACCTCACCTGACCTTGTGTCTAACCTCCTGAGGTGGAAGAGGAGAAGGTAAATAATACTAAAATCTACTGCGTTTTATTTATATAGAGTACCTCGTGGGGAGCAAAGATAAGAAAGACTGGTTTCTGTGAGGGCGAGGATTGGATAGGTCACCCGGCAGCCTGATAGATTATCGGACATATCTATTTTAATTAAAGAAAATTGTCCATCCAAAGTTTTAAATTATTTCCTCATTAATCAACTTCCCTCTTGTTTTATTGTTTTTTTGTTTGTATTTTGTTTGCTTTTTGTTTTTTGTTTTTTTGTTTTTTTGTTTTTTTTGTTGTTTTTTTTTGTTCTCGTTCGAATTCAGATTTGTCTGAGCTCGTTTGCATTGAAATATAATACGAGGTCATCAGTATAAAACTAATCTCTGTTCAATTCCTGTTTACTGGAAAGTCACGATAACAACAATCATTGTACCAGGATCCAATTCTTAGAACTCACAATGATTATTATTACATATCCGTAAACTATATAAATAAAAGACTATGTGGTTTGTATACTTGACATTCTCTAGTCAGTTCCTCATCCATAGCACATGTTCTCTTTAGTTTGGGTCGTTTAAGAATAGACTATTCTTTTCCTGCTGCTTTCGGGTTAGGATTAAAGTGAGTTTTGTCCCGGTTTTTCATTGGGGGGGGGGGAATAGAGTTCCTGCGAGATGTCCACTCTCCATTTTGCTTTAACCTTGGCCTCCACAAATTAATCTTAGAAGGACACCATCCACTCCCAAATTCCATACCTTCTTTAAGGCCCACTCCCACTTAGAGATCAACCAGCTTGTTTTCAATTCTAAACAAACCGGAAAACAGTGAGCGGCCTATTTTTGAGAAAGGGTAGGTAGACTCTTACTAACTATTTTTTTCCGTTGTTCAATTTTTGATTTTATTCCGATGAATTTGTACACACACACACACAGACATGAGGGAGTAGATATGAAATAAAATTTAAGACAAAATGGAATATTAATTTATGGAAATGTGGATAAACAATGTAGCATGTTAGTAGAAATAATGACACAAACACATCATTAAAACTGGACCAAGATATTTCGGTAGATTGGTTCGACCACATTCGTTTAATGAAATAAGCTTTATTACACGGAACTCGACATTTTATGCAATAAAGGAAGAAAAACAGATGGAATGAAAAACGGTAGTAAGAGGAGCGGAGCAATAGATACTGTATGTAGTAGGTTGGGTACGTGAGGAGATGAAAACGTGGAGAAGTCAAGCGAATTAAGATTAGGAGGTGAGTAGTGATTAAGATGTAGGGGTGGGAGTGGGTGAATTGGTAAGCAGGGATGGGGAGGTCAAACATAATAGGGGAGAAAAATTAAAATAAATGAAAGCACACGGAGAAAAATTATATATATATAAGCAAACGTTGTTGAACGTCACAGAACTTTCTCATTTGTATATCTTCTCCGTGAGGTTCTCAAACCGTCGAGCTATCCTTCTGGTTTCAGGTGGCAATCCGTATAGTACTTCTCCGATTGTTCTTAATTCGGCCATTTTTTTCGAGCGCTTTCGACTTTCATAGTCGTCTTCAGGATTAGGTTGTTTTTTTTTTAAACCAGAAGGATAGCTCGACGGTTTGAGAACCTCACGAAGAAAATATACAAACGAGAAAGTTCTGTGACGTTCAACAACGCTTGCTTAGATAATGACTTGCTGCCTAAGTATATATATATATATATATATATATATATATATATATATATATATATATATATATATATATATATATATATATATATATTAAGCCAGGTAAAGTAAACATCCACAGGATAAAAATCTACATAATTTCAACCGGGCTTATAAAATAGTGCTCAATAGTAAATAAAGCTATTTATATGATTATTTTGATTTATACAGACATGTACAAAAAGCCGCTACATTGGCATGTCGATGTTATCGATCAATAGTTATTTGAGTTATTTCTTTCCCAATATGAACATCTGATAAAAGATCAGACTTTTTCCACACATTGATGATATTTTAAATAGGATGACCCCTAGAGTAAATGTAACATTGTTAACATATTGTCAGCAACGTAATATTAGGCTCGACGACTCTTCGGGTTTAAATCTTGTCTGCCAGATAAAAGAACGAAAAAACAAAGATCCGAATTGCAAATCCCGTCATCCGACAAAGAAAAAAAAATTAAAATTTCAAAATATCGTTTACCCGAGAAATAACATAAAAGCAATTTTTTTTTTATTATTCGGTGAACTAACCCTAATATGATTCACATTCCGTCAACAAACAAAGCACATATTCGAATTCCCAAAATCCGTCGACCAGAAGAAAAGTACAAAAAGCTTAAATCAACAGTTTATTTCAACCAATCACAGTGCAGGAAATATTCAACTCCAAATTCCAACTCTCACTATAAAAAGCAAAACACAGCGTCTTTTCTTTTAATCTTTTTCCTGTTATCTTTCAGACAACACGCGTGTATACGTAACAATCTAGCCGGAGCCCTCCGAAAGCCTCTCAAGAATATTCACACTGTTGACCGAACTCTCTTGTTCCAGTAAGTTTTGTCCCTATCTGACGCACTTAAAAACTAATTCCGGCCCCTGGCGAAGGGCATCGACAGACGAACGAGAGACTTTCACGGATTGCTAAAAAACAGTTCAGCATAAACACACTGTTAAGCGAACGCTCTTGCACAAAAGTTTATACATACACTCTCTCACTAACAACACAGGCATGCTAATATACACATGTTCATATGCCTATTCATTTAAAGACACGTAAACACACACTGAAACAAACTCATTTTTCACAAACTTTATCTTTCATTGTCTTAACTAGTTGTTGGATAAAATGAATTAAGTTTGCATGGATAGACTTTGCCATTCTTTGTTGTGATAACGTTCAAAGCTCACATCAAATTTTACAGATTCCTAAATTGTGTGTGAATTTCTAGATTCTTTTACATACCATTATCTTAACCCCACAAAATAAAAAAAATTAAGCTAAGCGTAAGCCATCTGTGGAAACTGCAACACAATTACCGCGCGCAATCACGGGCGGAACTCTTTGAAATGGTCACCCAGCTTCTCTGTTATCGCCAGTCGTACGCAACATCCGACGCTCAACATCTCGCAATAATAACCCCGTCAGAGGACTCATCACTCCAGAAGTATTCACAGCCGCTGGTTGAAAGAGAAATTTATTGTTCGGTAATGAGCTCTTGTAACTCTTACAGGCCTCAGAGATGCGTGCAACTGATGCGGGATCTATAGCCGCAGAGACGAAATTGCCGTTCCCGAAAAAGGGCCAAATGTGTCCCATCATTACGAACTCTTCCTTGGACGGGTTTTCCATCTAACATACAAAGTTATCTCGTGAGATTTTAAAGATTAGACCTAAATAGCATTAAAGCTGATATATCAAACTTTGATTCTGACTAGCCAATTTCAATTGTTGTTGTTGTACTACGTTTGTAGTTCCAATAACATGGTACAAAAATAACAAATGAAAATTGGCTAGTTAGAATCAAAGTTTAATGAAGCTTTATTGACTATGATACCCAAGCCCGTCTTGCTGTTAGGCTTTCGTGTCCGCTGACTAAAAATGCGACTGATAAGCAAGTTGGTACCGTGAAGGGATGCCCTGACTTGTATTTCATCAAGCAGACAATTCGAAGTGCTTGTGGAACAATTGCTTCAGTTCACGCTCGAATAGACAATGCAGAGCAAATTGCTTTTCAATCGGATGTATATAGGAACGAGTTTCTAGCAGAAACCAAGTCTATGACCTCAGCAAAAAAAAAAGATTTTCATGAGAGAAAAGTATGTCAAATTTTTTTTTATATGTGTGTGTGTGTAGCCGGCGTAAACCATCCGGTGATTGGAAATAAAGAAACCCAAAGTTTTTCCATATACGTTCTGTTCTTTGACATTCTTGTTGGATCTAACCGGGTACCCCGAAAGAACGGATAATGCAACATTACTACTAAGCTCTACTTACGTATTGACAACTGTTGAAGTAAATACTGAAAATGTATATATACACAATATATTATATAACTGTATAATTGTGTACGTGTATATACATGAAATAGTAAAAAAAATATGTATACATATATAATTGTTCATCGATTGTTTGGGAAGAAATGAGGTTTGTGTACAAAACATTGTCTTGTTGGTACACTTGTAAACAAAACAGGACTTGTTTGTTTGTTTTTGTTTTCTGTGCTGCACGTGATAATATTAATCGAAAGGTCACGCGAAAAATGGATCTAATTTTAAATTTTCATCATCATCATAATAATAATAATAATAATAATCCCCCCCCCAAAAAATATTTTTAATAAAAAATTAAAAATTAAAAAAATAATAAATATATAAAAAAAAAAATTTTAATTTAAAAAATTAAAAAGAAAAAATGGTACCAGTCTTGGCTTACACCACACAAAATATTTGCATAAGGTCAAGGAGGGTGACAAGACCGAGGAGGGACAGCACAAACCAGACCTCCATTGGAAGTGCAGAGACTGCTGGGACCTCGGGGAGGCTTATTGCCACCCACATCCTAGAGAAGACCAATGGTCCTTATCAGCGAGAAATCAATGGTAAACGGCTGTTGTGATACTGCAAGTTTATTTGAGGTGGCTATCAAAAAGAGGTGGAGAATACTGGAAATCTGAGGAGACTTGTTGTTACTCAGACTCCAGGGAATACCACCGGTTGTCGGTGAGCAATCACTAATGACCTGTGTGAGAACTCCTAGTGAGTAAATAATAATAATAGTTTTGACACCAGTTGTGATTGGTGGTTTCCACTTGTGTTTAAATGATAGCAAGTCTCTCCAATACTCAAAGACTTTTCATAAGTAACTGCTATTCTTCTCTGGCTGTCAAGTTCTTCGTATATCTTTTTTCTGTAATTTTCGTTTGGGGCGTTCTCGCTGACATGATCGCCATTGGAAACGCTATTACATTTATCTTTCTTTTCTCTAGTAAGATCCAAATATTTGATTCGCTTCAAAATGTGAAGTTCACTCTCTCTCTCTCTCTTTCTCTCTCTCTCTCTCTCTCTCTCTCTATATATATATATATATATATATATATATATATAGAGAGAGAGAGAGAGAGAGAGAGGGAGAGAGAGAAAATAGTTATCCACTGACACGTTTCGCCATTACTGCGGCTCATCAGCGTGGCTGACTATGACAAGATTCGATTACAGTATTTGCGTTCGAATTCTGTCATAGTCAGAAAACAAAAAGGATTAGAGTATGAGCACTGTTCTCATCTTGGGTGTTATTCTCACAACGTTTCGGCCGATGTAACCTCCGACCTTCTTCGAGTGTATCTTGTCGAACTCGGGAATCTTTCTGTCGAACTCGAGAATATGCACGGAATTTCTAACGAAACCCTTTATTTAATCCACGGGGTTAGTATGATCTCGTTCCGTCAGCCATGACCAGATAGAAGTCTTCGGTAATTCGCAATTCCTAGTATCGCCTGCAGTGAGGATTGAACCTTCAACCTTCAGACTACACCTAGAACTGAATGTACTTAGTACTTTATCCGTTACGCACGGGTCCTTGCAAACAATTATATTATGAATTTTGGATGCCTTAAACCTATTCAGTTCTAGGTGCAGTCTTCTGAAGGTTGAAGGTTCAATCCCCAGTGCGGGCGATACTAGGAATTGCGAATTACTGAAGACTTTTACCCGGTCATGGCTGACGGAACGAGAGCATGCTAACCCCGTTGGTTAAATAGAAGGTTTCGTTCGAAATTCCGTGCAGATTCCCGAGTTCGACAGAAAGATTCCCGAGTTCGACAAGATATCCATGAAGAAGGTCGGAGGTTACAGCGACCGAAACGTTGTGAGAATAACACTCAAGATGAGAACAGTAGTCCGAATAATCCAAATTATACAAATTATCAATCCTCATCTCAAAAATTCAGAAACATAAAAGAAAAAGTTGCTATTTCTTTTTACAGTGAAAAGAATTGGTGAACGATATAAACAAACAGGAAATCTGGAAGGAAGACAGGGACAGGCCGTCTCAAACGACCAACGGGAAGATATGATTCAACGCTGAAAATGAGTTTTTCGTTACAGGAAACGTGCGCTGTTGTTGCATGTATAGTAGTTTGTAGGTGTCTTTTGTTGCTATTATGCCCTCACCCAGAGGGTCGAAGCTATTTTGGTGAGGGCCGTTCTTATACGCGTTGATTCTGAAAAAAAAGGGAAGAATGCTGTTGTTGTTGTTGTTGTTGTTGTTGTTGTTGATGATGATGATGATGATGATGATGATGATGATGATGATGATGATGATGATGATGATGATGATGATGATGATGATGATGATGATATCACATAACGTCAAGGGACGTCGTTAGGGAGTCTGGCAGATATTCGTACGACTTCCCTCCAGCTCACACGATCATTAGCAATTCGCACCACTTCTTCTACTGATAATCCTGCCCATTCTAGCACGTTGTCCATCTACTGCTTTCTCGAGCGTCCTGGTCTGCGAGAACATCTATCCAACCATTGTAATATGGTGTTTGCTACAGTTTGATGTCGTAATACATGGCTGAACCGTCGTAGTTTGCGGCGTTTGATGGTAATAATTGCTGGTTCGCTGGGTCTCGCTAAATTTTCAGCTAATTTATTAACGTAGACATTAGTTTTATAAACGTGCCTATGTTTAGAATCTTTCTCAATGCCTTCATGTCGAATGTGTCAATTCGTCTTTCCTCATCTTTCAGGATGGTTCAGCTCTCACAGCCGTATGATAGTTGTGTTTCTATATTACGTGCGAAATTTTGAAGTGAATATTTGTTGCGTTGTGATTGGTTGAAAGAAACTGCTGATTGTAGATTTCGCCCAATCGTGAATCGACACGTAAAAACAACATTCGCTTTCGAGTTAAGCTACGTTCTAGTTTGCAGTGTATCGATTTTACCGCCCAATTATGTCTGCCTTCGTATTTTCCCCTGTCAATTAAGTGTGTGTGCTTATTATGCCCATCTCACCAATTGTGTCCGGTCCTCTCGAGGGGGCAATCATTATCCAAGTGACGATCTCTTTAACCCTTATTTTCGAGTGGCTCTCGCCTTAATAAGTGGTGACTCATTAGTAAAAAAAAAAGAAAACGGGATCGGATAAGTAGTGGTTCCTATTGTAAAGCGAACCTCCCGGTTTTCCGTATGTTAATGTCCACAATTAGACCAGGTAATGCGACTGGTAAGGAAGGGGGAGGGACTTCTTTTGATCTCTACAAAACTTTTAAATTTATTATTTTATTTTATTTCTTTTCTCAACGAGAGGGCTAGAATTTGTATAAATTTCAAAATTATTAAAATTGAAAACTAATTATTAAAATTGTTTTATTTAAGAAATGTTTGAAGTTGAGGCAGAAATCTTAAAAGAAAAAAAAACGATATGCCATTGTGGAAGCTTGTTCAATCAGCAGCAGCACCCTCCTAAAGTCCAACCATTCCTCACTGTGATAGCCCCTATCACAGTGGCAACGTGGTAGTGCTAGAGCTACCAGGCCAACAGGGCTCTGGTGAAAATCCAGGAGGAGTCGGTATCAGAATCCGACGTCCTCTGGTAGTCTCTGCCTCTGCATGTGGCAAGAAAAATCAATGGGGTAAATGTAGAAATGTTGCTTCTGCGCCATTCCTTTGTAACTTCTGGGCCAAACCTTCCCCGACTTCGTGTGCCACCGCTGAGCCTTGCTGCTTGTGCCGGCGGTAAAAACCTGCAATGCTGCAGGGAAACGAATAGCTGCGACCACCGAGAAGGACTTCATGCAGACCAGACAATCCCGAGGCACGATCTTCGTAAGCTTTATACAGAAGTTTCACTCGCTTAACAACAACAATAACATCTGCAGCAACGAACGAATATTTCTAGTAAAAATATCAACTCTTGATTGGATAAGAGTCTTAATATAGAAATTTTATTTCAGCCAATCGAAAGTGCAGAATAAGTATACACTTTCATACTTTTTAAAGCCACCTAATTTAGTACTTAAGCTAAGCTTAAAAAATAGTTGACAGTCTACCCATAATATTCCACTGCACGATTCTTCACTGCCGGCAACAAATCCAAACTGTCCAGTTACTGCTAATATCACACCTTGCCTAACGAGCTGCTACTCATACCAAAGACGATTATTCTGTTCAAGGTCAGAACGAGACTGTTTCTTACCAGTGACTATATATGGCATAATCACGTTGGCATGCTGGTTCTTGTTAGATCACCGAGGTTAAGCAACGTTGAGATTGGTCAGTACCAGATGGGTGACCATTTGGGAATACCAGTCGCTGTATGTAGGAGAACGTCGACACCTCCCTGCGAAAACTGCAAAGACTTAACGTCGTCATCTCGCCTGACCAGGATATACATGCGGCCGAGGATCGCTTGTAAATTTGATATTCCTTAGAAACTTCCTCCTTTGGAGGAAGTCGGTTCAACCCCTAGGGTGAATGCCGCTTCGTTTTCGTTCGTTACCGGTGACTGTATATTCGGCTATTTCCCTGAATTCGTTGTCTGTCGTCAAAAATTTTAATTTTTTTTTTTTTGTATAGATCGATTTTGTCATTCTTTATTATATTATCTTCATCTCTACATCATTATGACTAGTTATTTTCTTGTGTTTTGCAGGATGGGTGGAAGGATTAAATGAATAGATAGATAGATAGATAGATAGATAGATAGATAGATAGATAGATAGATAGATAGATAGATAGATAGATAGATAGATAGTAATGGGTACGTTGCTAGTATATATCTGATGAATAGGGTTCCTATGGCGGCGTTCACCCATACACAGGATATCGAGGTCATGGAGTCAGCGAGTATGGACTATGTCGTCTATACCCGATAGCCAGAAGCAGATGTGATGTTACACGGCTCAGAAAGAGGTGGGGAGCGAGAGGGCTAGGCAGTCGGTTGGAAGTTTTTGTTACAAACACCACGAGTAGAGAATATCTTAACATCGACGATAAATTAAGGGGGGGGGCACTTCCCCAAAGATCCGTGGCCGGACGGATCTTGCAGAAGAAAGGGTAATAGGCCCTTTCTTCGAATTCTTTTTTTCCTTTGTATCTAACTTTAATTCCAGAGAGAATTCACCCCTGGGGACGATCGTGGGATGACTGCTTCAGTCACGGAATATTGCTATAGTTGAACCTGGGAGACACGAGGTATGCTTTTAACGTCCACGTATTTTATTAGTTGTGACTTGTGAGACATTAGACCTCCGCTAAGAAGAGGGTGGTGATATAACAAATAGATAGATAGATAGATAGATAGATAGATAGATAGATAGATAGATAGATAGATAGATAGATAGATAGATAGATAGATAGATAGATATCGATGTATCCATGAAGTCTACGTTTTATTTTGTTTCTGTTATCTGATTACTGCAACGCTTATCAACTACTCGCTCAGTTTCTGTATTAATCATTGAATTTGTTTTTCTAGGTCAAGTCACGCGGCTTGTCTAGAGGTCATGCCTGCAACATTCGAAAGTAAGTGACAATTTATAAACCGAGGATCACAGGCGGATAAATATTTCAGCACTTTAGAACTTTCTTCACTGGAGCAATTTCGTTTCGATTAATTTTACGTTTTTTTGTGTGTATCGTATTACTACGGTGTTGGCCAATTTTCTTTACCTTAAAAATGTTAGACCAAGATGCTTAATAGATTAACACTCTCCGTTGAATCTTCTTTTTAGGCGTTTTATTATTATTATTATTTTTTTTTTTTTTTTTTTTTGTACTCACTAGGAGTTCTCACACAGATCATCGTCAGTGATTGCTCACCGACAACAACCAGTGGTATTTCTATGAGTCTGAGTGACAACAAGCCTCCCCAGATCTCCAGTATTCTTCACCTCTTTTCGATAATGATGCGGTATCGCAACAGCCTCTTACCATTGATTTCTCGCTGGTAAGGACAATTGGTCTTCTCTGGGATTTGGGTGGCAATAAGCCTCTCCAAGATCCCAGCATTCTCTGCACTTTTCCAGTGAAGGTCTGGTTTGTGCTGTCCCTCCTCGGTCTTCTCATCCTCCTCGACTCTCTACAAATATTGTGTCTGGTGTCAGCCTAGGCCGGCACCATTTAAAAAAACAAATTCAAAAAATTCAATTAATTAAAGAGAAAAATTAAAAAATAAATAAATAAATAAAATTTTTAAAAACTTTTTTTTAATTTTATTATTTTTTTTATTATTATTATTATTATTATTATTATTATTATTATTATTATTATTATTATTATTATTTGTACTCGCTAGTTCTCACACAGGTTATCATCAGAGATTAGTGGTGCTCCCTGGAGTCTGTGTGACAACAAGTCTCCCCAGATTTCCAGTACTCTCCACCACTTTCGATAAACTTTGCAATTGACTTTGCGTTATCGCAACAGCCGTTTACCATTGATTTATCGCTGGTAACGTTCATTGGTCTTCTCTGAGATTTGGCGAGCAATAAGCCTCCCCATGGTTCTAGTACTCTCCGCACTCTTCCAGTGGAGGTCTGGTTAGTGCTCTCCCTCCTCGGTCTTTCCATCCTCCTTGACCCTTCACAACTATTTTGTGTGGTTTCAGTCGAGGCTGATACCTTGGGGGAGGGGCATAGTTTATAAGATTGCTTGCAGTTTCAGTTCCATTGGGTTCATGTGGTGTTTCTTCCATCTTTTTCTTTTACTTCTGTTGTAAATTGTGACTGATTAGTATTTGTAGTTTATGTAGGTTGGTTTCCGCATTCAATCATTTTCCTTAATATTTCAGCTGTTTTCATCATTGTCGTCCGTTGTATAGTCTCAGTCTTCCACTTGATTCCATTTTCTCCTAGACTTTTTTCAATGTTTTTCGGGACTATTTCTTGTGCTCCTACAATTATTGGTATTATATTGACTTTCTTCATGTTCCATAGTCCTTTCAGTTCTCTGGCAAGCTCCGTGTATTTGCTTTGTTTTCTGTCTCTTTTATCTTTACCCTGTGGTCTGCTGGGACGGCAACATCTACAATTTGTCAGTTTCTTTCCTTCTTGTTAATTATTATGCCATCCGGTCTTCTTGCTTGGATGGGTTTATCTGTTTGTACCTCCTTGTCCCAGAGGATTTTGTTGTTTTCGTTTTCCAGTACTATTTCCGGTTTGTGTCTGTACAATTTGTTTGCATGTGTAAAATCGAGTCGTTTGCATAGTTCCCTGTGTACTGTTTTCCCCATGCAGTCGTGTCTGTTCTCGTATTCTTTTTGGGCTAGTTTACTGCATTCACTTATTATGTGGTTTACTGTTTCGTCTCTTTTTTCACAGAGTTTACATTTACTGTTTCCGGGGGTTTATCTATTTTAGCTTTAATGTAGTTAGTTTTAATTGCCTTGTTCTGTGCAGTTGTCAGTAGCGATTCTGTTTCTCTGTGCAGGTGTCCTTTTCTTAGCCATATCCAGGTGTGTTCGTGATTCTCTTCTCTTGTCATTCTTATGAATCGTCCATGTAGATGTTTCTCTTCCCACTTGTCTTTTCTTGTCTTTTTGTGTATGGTTTCGCTGTTTTCTGTATTGTTCATTTTTGACAGGGTCAAAAACGAATCCACTTTCCTGCTTCTAAATGGTCATAAAGAAACCACTTTTTTCGGAAGAATCATGAATAATTTTTTTTTCTTAGAAATGTTATTAACACAAATACACATTATTTTGTTTTTCTCCCTTTAGAAACTAGAATAAACTTCTTTTATATTACGTATTGCGACAAGATGCCGCGCCACAAAACAAAAAGGCCTACGTATTGATTTCGGTTTAAGTTTTCTGTGAATCTTTCAGCTTTAACTATCTATTTATAAGCTTAGAAAAAAATGTATTTAATTATGAAACTCTATTTTTATTTTGCTGATACGCGTAGTGATTGATACGAACTTAGCTGCCAGACGGTGATCCTCATTATATTGCACCCGTATTTCATTTACGGTGTTCTGGGTCGAAGGATGAGGACTTACTACTGAGGGCATGTAGTCACTAACACTCCTGCGTTGAAATTATTAAGCAAAGAGAGAACGGCTGGACGGATAAAATATAAAAAACGGTAACTACAAACGAAACTAAAATTCGTTTCTGGAAGCAGGTACCAATAAGCGACTACAAACACATACAAAGCAGAATTCTATAAATAGCTTTTGTTTAGGGGGCTATGCCGGTCAAAGAGATAGGGGAAATTCTTACTTTGCTTTTTATATGAAATAATTGTTATCGTTAGATTTTTGTTTTAAATCGCGTTGCATGAAACCAAATACAACAAAAATGGCCAAGAAAAACATTGTTGTTATTTATTTTTCTTTTCAGACATGCATTTCCATAAAGTACTCTATTTTTTTATTTTTTTTTGCTTACGTAAAGCACAAAATGGCCGATTGTAAAAAACAAAAAAAAAACAAAACAAAAGTCATTTCGGTATGAAGACAATTCGGTACTGGTACAGCTTTTGAACCAGGCAAACCTGACTTTTTGTTCAGCATCATCCGACCGTTTACGAAAACAACCGGAAGATGCCGAAGCGCTTAGTCAATCAGAAGACTCAAGAAGCAGACGACATCTCTGGGTCTTCAGATGATATGACCCCGCAGAAAAGGAGGGTTTCCTTGCGACAGTACCCAACAGGAACGCCGAAAAACACTCCTTTCTATCTCTACTCTACCCCCAAAAGAAAATCTGCAAAATTTTCGAAAATGAGTAAAAAAAAAAAATCTTGCGAAAAAAAAAGCTTGTACCGCTTTTGAAGAGGACAAAAACCGAACTATTTTTTAACCCTAACATAACCGTAACGTAAACTAACCCTTAACTAGTCGGTTTTTATCCGGTTCAAAAGCTGTACCAGTACCGACTAGTTAAGGGTTAGTTTACGTTACGGTGATATTAGGGTTAGAGTTAAAAAAAAAAAAAAAAAATCAGTTCGGTTTTTGTCTGTACCAAAAAAAAAAAGAAAAGCGAAAAAAATCTGTAAAAATCGTTGTTCCATTGATCATGTTCTTTTACAATCTTTAGTCTATTCATAAAAAAAGATTATCAAAAAAAATTAACTTTAAACTTTCCCGTGAAAAAAATTATTTCATTGATTTTCTTTGTAAAAAAATAAATAGTCATAAAAATAAACATACGGTGAGTGTTTTTCTTTCATTATTTATTCTGTTGAAAAGCCGCCTCGTTTTGATTTTGACGCCGGTTCGTTTTTATTCGACTTTTTTCCGACCGCTTACGTACTTCTGCATCAGCAAAAGTCGTTTTTTCTGTTTCAAAAACTGTACCAATTCCGACAATTCAAAACAAAACAGTAACTTCTATTACAGAAACGACACAGTTTTTAAAATCTTGCATTGAATATAAAGAAAATAAATATTTAACAGTACTGTTATTAACACATATACACATAACATACTTTGTTGCTTTTTTTATCTTTAGAAACTAAAATATACTTCTTTTCTATTACGTATTGAAACTAAACGTCACGCGACAACAAAAGTTCACGTATTTTTTTTTTAATCACGCATATACATTTAATTTTCAGCTTTCTGTGAAACTGCAATTCCCTTTGCTATTCGATCGTTCATTTTTGCATGTCGATTTCTGAACTGTGGGACATGTTCAATCAGCAGCAGCAGCAAGCGAATAATATTTTCAAAAATACCAACTCTTGATTGGATAAGTGTCTTAATACAGAAATTTGATTTCAGCCAATCGAAAGTGTAGAAAATATAGACTTTCGCACCTTTTTTTTAAAAAATAGGCGTTCGAATATTGGCGCCATTCGCTGGGGTCAAGCTTGTAGATGAACTGTTTTTGCTTCGTTTTGGTGACGTATATTAACGTCTTAAAGTATCTGTAGCAGTTACCTGATTAAGATCTACTTTCTTTTATATTTATACGCAATCTCTTTGCGTAGGGATTTTAAAAAACGGTCAGGTTAAAACACGCGTAGAAATACATCAGGCAATTTGGACACTTCTGCGCATACTCAGCTCTTCTAATTTCCGTCTAACCTGAGTTTGGCGCTAAAATATAAACAGATTTAGCCGAGACGCAGTCGTGACAAGACGTTGTGGTGTCTTAGTTCCCTGCTTTGGATTGGATATTTTAGACGACAGTCGCGTCTTTAGAGATTGCCAAGCAGCACGCTAACATTTAACATATGTGTAACTAAATTGGCGAATGAACTAAATCGATAAAAAAAACATATCAGGAATATCTATATTAGGAATACATATACGTATAAAATAAATAAAAATATATATTAACGGAAAAAATACGTCCTATGAAGTTAAGGGCGACTAATAATGCAATTTTATGCATCTTAATCACTTAGGAAAGTGAGACAATCGAAATAATAGTAAGCAAAATAACAACGAACGCTACAATCACCAATAAACAATAATTACATAAAAATACATGAAATATTTAGGTGATAAAAATCGTACGTATTGGTCCAGTGGTAGAACGCTTGACTACAGACATCAATATCGAAGGTTCGATCTCTGTTAGCCATGCTGATGACAGCTGTGAGCCAGAAACACGTGACCAATGATTACTTTTATGTACGTATAAAAATATATATTAACGGAAAAATACGTCCTATGAAGTTAAGGGCGACTAATAATGCAATTTTATGCATCTTAATCACTCGAAATAATAGTAAGCAAAATAACAACGAACGCTACAATCACCAATAAAAATAATTACATAAAAATACATTATATATTAGGAATACGTTATTTAGGCAACGATGTAGTATAATTATTAGCTGAGAAATTGAAAATAAGCAAAATATACAACAGATAACTTTCATCAAACGATAGAAAATAAAATTTTCTATCGACCTGTATAATTTTTAACTTTTGAAACTGTTTGTAAATGTTGATATTTCAATTCTTTTTCCTTACTTTCACTCAGTCGAATTCGCCAATCAAAGATGGCCGTCGATTTCTTTTTGTAGGCGATCACTAATTTCAGGTTTAAAAAATAGTTTAAAAAAAAACGTTTACGGTACCATCAACCGTAAGTCCGGGGGTGGTTTCCAGTCGGGTTGGGGTAAGCTTCTTTTCTTTTTAAATCTTTTAAGCATGAAATTAGCGACCATCTTTAAAACAATCGACGGCTATACTTGACTGATGAATTCGGCTAAGTGAAAATAACGAAACAAATTTTGAAATGACAAAACTTACAAAGAGTTTCAAAAGTTTTAATCTCTGCAGGTCGATAGAAAATTAAATTTTCTATCGTTTGGTAAAAAGTTATTTGTTGTATACATTGGTTGTTTTTAATTTCTCAGCTGTTAACTATACTACATAATTGCTGTTATTTATAATAATTGTTTTGATAGCACTTGGGGAGGGGTGGGGGCGAAAAACTCTCTGCAATAGCGTACTCATGACAAGAAACATTCACGAACTACTGTACGGCCTACACACACACGCACCGCTCAACGAACACACACATACCCAAGCTCATAGATACATACACTCGCTCACTAAATACACCCTGCTGAACGAACGCATTAACACATACATACACTATCTCACTATCAAAAACAGGAACGCTAATATACATACACATATCTCTTTTATGTACTAACATTGAAAAAAAATCTTCATGTGTATTCCATTTACACACACGTACACGCATATGGCGCCAGCTGAAACAAACACGTATACTCAATTTCTCCTTACAGACAAACCCCCTATCTTTTTCCTAGAACGTACCTTGAACACTTTGAACACTCATTCTTCAGGAACTCTTTATCTGTCATTGTCTTAACAAGTTGTCGAATACCATTAATTAATTTTGTACAGATAGACTTTGCCATTCTTTCTTTTTGATATTGTCTTCCTCTCTACAATTCCTTCATCCAAGTACCAATTACGTTTTTCCGGCGTTTTGACTAGGATCAGCATGTAGTGTCTGTTCGATCTGAGGATGCCATCATCCCAGGCATCACCTCTTCCTTTCAGAAGAAGGGGTAGGTTTATTGCTTGTTAATCGGGTCGTCCTCGTTTGTGACTACAGAGGTTATTTTTGTTCCCAGTCTAGAGTGCTGTTTTTGGGGAGCTGGATTCCCTGCTATGAACACAAACATTGTATTTAACTCTTCCCTCGTGGGGAGACAAATAAAAAGGAACTACTAATAACTACTTACTGGTCCTTACAGCTACCACGCCTTCTCATTACAACTCCTTTTCTATCGCTGTTACCAATGCAATTTACTAAACGACCTTGAAAAAACAAAAACACGAAATCTACATAGACTTGCTGTGTCTACTGAAATCTCTGTAGTAATTAAATGTCAGCATTTCAACATTCCATCTGTTTTTATTCTTATTTAGAAATTCAGTAAATAGCCGGTGAAGTACACCGGGGAATATTGCAATTTCTTCCAGAACAGACACCATTAATTAAGAAAGAGAGTTTAAAGCCAAGTAAGTTTTGATTGGTTCGTCAATTTACAATCAAATCGTCAGGGTGGTGACGGTGGTTATGTGGATAATGACACGGACTGACAACCTGGGTGTGCCAAGTTCGAATCCAGTCGATTCCATAATACCACTTTCACTTAGGGATGTTGGCAACCAGTATGTGGTCCCTCCTTCAAAAATATCAACAACAGTTTAACTCACCTCCTGGCCGTGTTTGGCCCAGCACTTTGAGACAACACGGACAGATACAAAAAATTACCCCTCCCTTTCAAAAATAGAGGATTGGCTCTGATGACACTTTCCACTTTTATGCAAGTTCATGTGCGTACAGACCTAACAACAAGACCTTTGAACATTTCTTATAGATTTGAGACCATTATCTTCCCCTGAAGGATTCGAGAACACTTCCATTGTTTTCCCCTGAAAATTCTATCCATATGATTTATATTTCATAAAAATAGGATATATTTGAAGTTTTAAGGGGTCTATGCCCTCATAGCCCCCTTAGGGATTCGAGAACACTTCCATTGTTTTCCCCGGTAAATTTTACATAAGAATACACTTTTAGATTTTATGTAGATTCTCTAACCTTTCTACACACAAACATCGCACAGACATTAAGTTTTATAAAGATAATATATATATATACTAATTGTATGCTTATAATTTATAAATATATTTTATACGTACTAAAAGCCATTTATACAAATTTATAAATTTATTACATTTTATTATTAAGCTCGAATTAGTTTGAATTTACTTATTTTAAATTGACTAAATTTAAATGTCCTTTTATGCAAACAGGATTATATAGTTTCCGATTTCTTTTTATTAAGGAGATTAGTTTTAATTTTCATAACAGAGAAAGCTTCCACTACACACCGATTGCAATACTGGTTTATAAGAATTCGCCATTTTATGAATTAACAATTCTATAGAATATTAGAATTGTCTATTTTATGGATTACAAGAATGTTTAGAAAGAGAGGTTGTGTTAATATATCTGTCATTAATTATTATTCGAAGAAATCATTTGTTTAATTTTTGTTGCAGTATCCAATATAAATAAATTTATTATTATTATTATTATGATTATTATTATTATTATTATTATTATTATTATTATTATTATTATTATTATTATTATAAACACCGATAAGTACATGATGGTGTCCATTATTATTATTATTTACATAAACAACTCACTAGGAGTTTTCACACTGGTAATCATCAGTGATTGCTCACTGACCATAACCGATGGTGTTCCCTGCAGTTTGAGTGATAACAAGTCTCCTTAGATTTCCAGTACTTCACCTTTTTCGATAACCATTGCAAATGATTTTGCATTATTGCAATAGCCGCTTACCATTGATTTATCGCTTGCAACGACCATTGGTCTTCTTTGGGATTTATGAGGCAATAATCATGTTGACAGACTGGTTCTTGTTAGATCACTGAAGTTAAGCGACGTTTAGCCTGGCTAGTACATGATGGGTGACCATTTGGAAATACTAGGCGTTGTATGTCATTTCCCCTAACAGACTGCTGACTGTGGACCATATGTGAATTTGTATTCCCCATAAACTTGCATGTTTAATGAAAGATAGAATGCCCAACGCTGGGCGAATATCACAAAACGTGGTATTACCGGTTATTCAAAGCCTCCCCAAGGTCCCAGTACTCTCTGCACCCTTCCAGTGGTGCTCTACCTCCTGGTTAGTGCTCTCACTCCTCGGTTTTT
Source organism: Sepiola atlantica (assembly GCA_963556195.1). Taxonomy (NCBI): domain Eukaryota; kingdom Metazoa; phylum Mollusca; class Cephalopoda; order Sepiida; family Sepiolidae; genus Sepiola; species Sepiola atlantica. The sequence continues at coordinate 117,623,759 of OY744518.1, forward strand.
CCATTCTCCTTGACCCTTTACTTTCATTTTGTGTGGTGTCAGCTGATGCTGGTGCTATTACATTGTGTTGATTTCTTATGGGAAAGGGGGTAGTTCATGAAATTTCTTGCACTTTCAGTTCCCTTGGGTTCATGTGCTTGTGTTCTTTTTATGTTTTTGTTTTATTTCGGTTGCAACTTTCATAGTTTATGTTGGTTGGTTTCCGCATTCAAGGATTTTTCTTTAAATTTCAGTAGTTTTCATCATTGCCATCGTTATATAGTCTCAGTCTTTCATTTGATTCCAATTTCTCCTAGTCTTCGGGATTGTTCCTAGTGCTTCTATAATTATTGGTATTATATTGACTTTCTTCATGTTCCATATACCCTTCAGTTCTTCACAAGCTTCGAGTATTTGCTTCGTTTCTCTGTCTCTTGATTTTCACCCTGTGATCTACGATTTGGCAGTTTTTTTTTCTTCTTGTTGGCTATTATGACATCCAGTCTCTTTGCTTGGATGAGTTTATCTGTTTGTACTTACATGTGGATTTTGCAGTTTTCGTTTTCCAGTACTGTCTTCGATTTGTGTCTGTACCATTTGTCTGTACATTCAAAACGCAGTCGTTTGCATAGTTCCCAGTGTACTGCCTTCCCCATGAAGTCATGCCTGTTTTTGTATTCTTTTTTAGCTAGTTTGCTGCACTCATTTATTATTTGATTTACTATTTCGTCTCTTTGTCCACAGAGTCTGCATTTACTGTTTTACTGGGTTTTGTCTATTTTAACTTTCATATAGTTAGTTCCAATCGCATTGTTATGTGCAGCTGTCAGTAGCGATTTCGTTTCTCTGTTCCAATGTCCAGGTGTTGTCATTCTTATGAATCGTCCATGTAGTTGTTTTTTCCCCCCCACTTTTTTTTAATCGTTTTTGTTTGTCTCTCGTTTTGCTGCTCTCTATATTATTCATTTTGTCGGTAGCTCTTGCTGCGGTGACCAGCATTTCTGTGTTCCGGGTTATGTATTTTCCAATTCTTTTATACTTACCAGTCCTCTACCCCTTCTCTCCTTTTTACGTAGAGTAGGTCAGTATAATCCTTTGAGTGTAGTCCATTGTGTATGGTTATTAGTTTCCTAGTCGTCTGGTTTAGATGCTTAAGTTCTTCTTTTGTTCAGCTAATGAATGGACCAGATTATTATTGTTATTATTATTTGTACTCACTAGGAGTTTTCACACAGGCTACCATAAAAGATTAAGTCTGGAGTCTGGGTGACAACAAGTCTCCTTAGATTTCTTGTACTCTCCATCTCATTCGATAATTTTTGCAAATGTTTGTGTCATCGCAACAGCCGCTTACCATTGATTTCTCGCTGGCAACGACCATTGGTCTTCATTTAGATTTGGCCAGCAATAAGCCTCCCCAAGGTCCCAGTACTCTTCACACTCATCTAGTGGAGGTCTGGTTAGTGCTCTCCCTCCTCGGTCTTTCCACCCCCCTTGACCCTTCACGACTATTTTGTTTGGTTTCAGCCGAGGCTGATATCTTTACGGGGGTGGGGGAGACACAGTTTATAAGATTTCTTGCAGTTTCAGTTCCATTGGTTTCATGTGGTGTTCCTTCCATCTTTTTGTTTTACTTCTGTTGTAATTTCCATGTGGTTTGTTAGTGTTTGTAGTTTATGTAGGTTGGTTTCCGCATTCGAGGATTTTCCTTAAGATTACAGCTGTTTTCATCATTGCCGTCCGTTGTATAGTCTCAGTCTTCCTCTTGATTCAAATTTCTCCTTTTCTTTTTTCCAAGTTTTTTGGGACTGTTCCTAGTGCTCCTACAATTATTGGTATTATATTGACTTTCTTCATGTTCTATATTCCTTTCAGTTCTCTGGCAAGCTTCGTGTAGTTGCTTCGTTCTTTCATCTCTTTGATCTTCACTCTGTGGCCTGCTGGGACGGCAAAATCTACAATTTGTTAGTTTCTTTCCTTCTTGTTAATTATTATGCCGTCCGATCTTCTTGCTTCGATGAATTTATCTGTTTTTACCTCCATGTCCCAAAGGATTTTGTTGTTTTCGTTTTCCAGTACTGTCTCCGGTTCGTGCCTGTACCATTTTTCCGCATGTTCGAAATGTAGTCGTTTGCAGAGTTCCCAGTGTACTGCTTTCCCCACACAATCGTGTCTGTTCTTGTATTACTTTTGGTCTAGTTTGCTGCATTCACTTATTTGGTTTACCGTTTTGTCTCTTTTTCCACAGAATCTACATTTACTCTTTTCCTGGGTGTTATCTATTTTAGCTTTAATATAGTTAATTCTAATCGCATTGTTCTGCACAGCCGTCAATAGCGATTCCGTTTCCTTGTTCAAGTGTCCTTTTTTTAACCATGTCTTCCCACTTTTCTTTTCTTATCTTTTTGTTTCGGGTTTCACTGTTTCCTGTAATGTTCATTTTGACAATGTCTCTTGCTTTGGTGATCAGTTTTTTTGTGCCTTCCACACAGTCTTCTATACTTACTAGTCCTCTCCTCCCTTCGTTTCTGTTGTGATGGGATAACCTGACTTCCCCATTCACGAAATAGATGGACTTGTACAACTACAACGAACAGTCGAGACATTCGAGTAAAGACACATGCAGTTTTAACATTCTGTCTTACGTATTCTCTAGTCGGTCTGCTCTATTACATATTCTGTATTCTGTTAACATATCTTTTATGTACAAGATATATATATCCGGAAATAAACCTATTATTTTGAAGACTCTCCACTCGGGTTATTTGTCATTATATCTTCAACAAGATATATCAGTTCCTTTTCACGAAGAGTCGGATGTAGTGCATTGGGCATGGTCATTAGTTTCCTAGTTTTCTGGTCAAGATGTCAAAGTTCTTCTTTGGTCTAGCCTATGAATGGTCCAGAGTATCTTATTAGTGATACTGCCCAGGTGTTTATTCCTTTAACTAGATTTCTACTATATAGTTTTATTTCTAAGAGTTTCCCTGTTTCTTCTCAGGTATTCTTTACCAATCTTCTCTTTCATTTCTGTTGATTTGATGGTGTCTGTTTCCATAACTCCACAATATTCGCCGAACACCCTCATCTCTTCTTGGTTGGGCAGTTCCATGCTCTCCAATGTCTCCAGTTTTCACCTTTTTCATCCCAAATTCGATTTGAATGTCTGGCTGAATCTTCGGGTCGTGTTTATCAGCTTTTCCAGTTCCCTTTTGCTTTTTGCAAATAGCTTCACATCGTCCATATACATGAGATGGTTTATTCTTTGTTCTGTGTCTGTAAACTTGTATATGGAATCACATTACCTAAGTATGTAGTTGAGTGGCATCATGTCTATGATAAACAGTAATGGTGATAGAAAGTCTCCTTGGAAGATGCCTCTCTGTATTCTTATCTCAGTCAGGTGTTGCCCTCCAGCTGTCAGTTCTAGTCTCCATGTTCCCATTGCTTTCTTACTAATATTAATAATCTTGTCGGATATCTTGTACACTCTTAAGCATTCAATTATCCATGCTTGAGGGATTCTGTCGTAGGAATTCTTGTGGTCAATCCATGTCATGGCTATGTTCTTTTTCCTGTTTTTTACCTTCTTTGGGATCTTTTGGTCTTTGTATAACAGGTCGTGCGTCCTTCTTTTTCCTTTCCAGCATCTTTTTTGTTCCTCAGGTAGTAGTCAACGATAATTAAGAGAGTCGTAGATCTGTTCTATCTGTTGTGCCGTTAGAATTGTCCACATGGTTGGTAAACAGGTTATTGAACTGTAGTTGCTTGAAGTTGTTCCCTTTTTAGGGTCTTTCTGTATTAATGTAATTCTTTCTTTGGTCATCCATTATGGTACATCTGTTTTGCAAATACATTCTATCAGTTTTTGCATTAGTCTTTTATGTAGGGTTATGAATTTTTAAAACCATCGTGGCCTGGCGCTTTCCAGTTTGCCATTTTCCTTCGGGGTGTCTTGAGTGTTTCTTCATTAATTTCTGTTTTTGTTCCTTCTTCAATTTCCTGAAGTTCTTCTTTCATGTTTTTCAGCTATTTGGTATTTCTGTTGTGGTCTTGAGGCTGTTCCCATATCTGGCTCCAGAAGTGTTTTGTTTCTTTTTGATCTGGTTGTTCTGTTCTTATTATGACTCCGTTTACGTTTTGATAAAACTGTCTTTCATTGTTTTCAAAATTCCTGGGTTTTTTTTGTACTGTTCCGTTTTGCATCTGTATCGTCTCAGTCTTCCTTCTTTTGCTGCTATCTTTTGTTTTAGTTCTTCATGTTTCTTATTTAGTATTTCCTTGTGAGTCTGATCTTCTTGTTTTCTTTCATCCTATTTACTGTTTTAGCTTCTTTCCAAAGTTTGGTGACCTGGGTTTCCAGGCTCATTTCCCATCCAGACTTCGTCGGTCCATTCTTTTGCCCAGTTTGTGTTTCTGTTTTTAGTTTAATGCTTACTGTTTTGCCCCTGCATATGTTATATTGTTTAGGTCTGTGATAGCATCTGTTGAGATGTATGAGAGGAGTCTGTTTACCTTTTCTGTTTCTAATTTAAATTTCTTCTACTCTTTGTTCCTTAGAGATGGGACTTTTGTTTTGTCCTCATTCATAAATCGTTTGATGTTTTCAAATTCTCTTGCTTCATCCTCAGTTAGTTCTGTGATTTCGTAGTCTTCATTATTATTATTATTATTATTATTATTATTATTATTATTATTATTATTATTATTATTATTATTATTATTATTATTATTATTATTATTTCACACAAGTCATTATCAGTGATTGCTCACTGAAAATAACAAGTGGTGTTTCCTAGAGTCTAAGTGACAACGAGTCTCAACAGATTTCCAACACTCTCTACGGCATTCGATAACCATTACAAATAATTATGCATCAATAACAACAACCGTTGCTATTGATGTCATGCTAGCAACGACCGTTGGTCTTCTCTGGAATTTGAGTGGCAATAAGACTCTCCAAGGTTCCAGTATTCTCTGCACCGTTCCAATGAAGGTTTGGTTGGTACTTTCCCTCCTCGATCTTTCCATCCTCCTTGAACCTTCATGGTAGTTTTGTGTGTTATCAGCTTAGGCTAGTATCACAACATGCATGGGTGCATGTCTATGCGCTTTTTTGTGAGTAGAAGGAATGTCAGTTTATGGTTTGTATGGCAGTTTCTATATTTTTTGTTCTTTTTCTAATTCAAATTATCTGTAAGCGTTCGTTGGTTTTTATTAGTTGGTTTCTGCATTCAATGATTTTCCTTAAGAATTATACTGTTTTTATCATTACTGTACCGTTCATTGTATGGTCTCAATATTCCCTTTTATTCTAATTTCTCATAGTCTTTTTCCAGTTTTTTTTTTAGACTGTTCCTAATGCTCATATAATTATTAGTATTATAGTAATTTTCTTCATGTCGCATAACCCTTTCAGTTCTCTGGTGAGTTATTATTATTATTATTATTATTATTATTATTATTATTATTATTATTATTATTATTCGATTTAACAACACATCTATAAAGTATATAATTTTTCATGCAATTATTATTTAAAAGGCAATTATTTTTATCTTTACAATTACAATTATTAGTTGTGTCTATTGTATTCACATTTTTATTAGTTTGGAATTTTAAATCTTATTACAATTAAAGTTAATTAAGTTTTTGTCTAAATTAGCGACCGTAGAATAAGATATCCTAGTAGTATTTTTATTTTTGACTTTACTGTATGCATTCAAAGTATTTTCAATTAATTTTAAAAATTGTCTAGTGATATTCGTTTGAAGGTTAAGTGAAAACGTAGGATTGAACCAAGTAAAATCTCCTCCTATTTTTTTTTCCTTTTTTTATCACTATGTATTAATTGGTTATTAACAACAGATGCCTAACAGACCGCAACAAGAGAAGACTTTTCACACTCCCTCTACCTGCTAGAACAAGTAGCCTGCAAGCAGAAAAGATTCGACCGACTCTGCCACACTTCCTTCGATTTATAAGGAAATGGGGGCAGAGGACTTCTATCAATAAAGGTCGCCTTCGGGGCACACACATATATTTTCACAGAGAGATTCACTTACATAACACGCACTCGTCTTACAGAGTAATTATTTTTTTCTCCTTTTTACAAAAAGAACTATTTACTGTCTAGTACTTTTTGCATGTAACATGAATTTCAACTGTATAAATTGTTAATTTTCCACTCTATAATAAAGGCCAATGTGTATTTATTTGTATATAAATAAATATAAATCCGCCCCGCCACACTTTAGTTAACGAGCAAAAAAAAAAGTGCTGTTTTCTAGATTCCCCGATGAAACCATTTCATAGGGTGAGGGGAAGCAATAAAACAAATAGCAACTCAGACAAACCCCGCCTGCCTCAAACGAAATAAAATAAGTCTTTTAGGTCATCAGAAATGATAATAATAATTTATATATGAAAAATTAAATTACTAATGTAATTCTATGGAGCATAATTTTTCCGTCATTTCTGATGGAGGATTAACAATAGCATATATATATATATATATATATATATATATATATATATATATATATATATATATATATATGGCATAAATATATAACTTAATTTCTTTTGTATCACGTGATAATTCCCCATCTGTATCACATGATAATTTCCTATGGCCTTGATGATAGAGCGAAAGCAGGCAGAGTCTGTGTTGACTCTGTGAACCGGGTTCGGGCCTTGTGACCGTCTGAAATTATCGCTTGATGAGAGTGTAAGCTTGAAACGACGTCGTATGTAGGTATAAATAATTTCATATTTATTTATGAATATTGTTATTAATCTCCTTTAAGAGATTAAAAGGTGACCACTATTAGGAGATATTAAAAAAAGACATTCACTTAAACTATAAAGCAAGGGTCCGATTAAGTTCGTTGAACTCTTTAGAATGTCTAGTGTCTGCTGTATTTGACATAAATATATAACTTAATTTCTCCCGTATCACGTGATAATTTGAGGATAGAGCGAAAGCGTGCAGAGTCTGTGTTGATTCTATTCTTTATACATAAATGTGTTGATTCTATTCTTTATATATAAATGTGTTGATTCTATTCTTTATATATAAATGTGTTGATTCTATTCTTTATATATAAATGTGTTGATTCTATTCTTTATATATAAATGTGTTGATTCTATTCTTTATATATAAATGTGCTGATTCTATTCTTTATATATAAATGTGTTGATTCTATTCTTTATATATAAATGTGTCGATTCTATTCTTTATATATAAATGTGTTGATTCTATTCTTTATATATAAATGTGCTGATTCTATTCTTTATATATAAATGTGTTGATTCTATTCTTTATATATAAATGTGTTGATTCTATTCTTTATATATATATGTGCTGATTCTATTCTTTATATATAAATGTGCTGATTCTATTCTTTATATATAAATGTGTTGATTCTATTCTTTATATATAAATGTGTTGATTCTATTCTTTATATATAAATGTGCTGATTCTATTCTTTATATATAAATGTGCTGATTCTATTCTTTATATATAAATGTGTTGATTCTATTCTTTATACATAAATGTGTTGATTCTATTCTTTATATATAAATGTGTTGATTCTATTCTTTATATATATATGTGCTGATTCTATTCTTTATATATAAATGTGCTGATTCTATTCTTTATATATAAATGTGTTGATTCTATTCTTTATATATAAATGTGTTGATTCTATTCTTTATATATAAATGTGTTGATTCTATTCTTTATATATAAATGTGTTGATTCTATTCTTTATATATAAATGTGTTGATTCTATTCTTTATATATAAATGTGTTGATTCTATTCTTTATATATAAATGTGTTGATTCTATTCTTTATATATAAATATATATGTGTGTGTTTCTGTTCAGCTAATACGTTTTATTCCTTACATAACGACCGTTATTCATATTTCATTATAGGATTAGTCATGTTATTCCTACCAAGATTCATACCCGTATGAAAAATAGAATAATTATTCTTTGTATTTATTTACCTCCTCTCCAGGAGGTTAGGCACAAGGCCAGTTTTATCTTACTCCCACAAGGTAAGATGTGACCCAAGGTCGGGTCAGGAAAGTAGGACTTGAAAAGCCAGCGCCCGAGAAGGTGAGCACTCTGGCCATTAAAAATTGCCTGTGCAGCCCCATCGGCATTCCTCGGTAGGGGCGCCTCAGGCAGTAAGCAATAAACTTACTCATCCCCAAAGAGAGGAGGCAAAGCCTGGGAGGGTGCACCTCCTAGAACTGCACAGGACAAACCCATAGACCGACGGAATCAAGCCCCGATGGCCAAGACGATACCAGTCTATGGGGTGCAGTATCCATCAGAACAGATACTACACTTTGATCCCGGCCAAAAGGCCGAATAATTATTCTTTGTAATTATGCTGTCTGTTAGGAAGAAATTTGTAGGTTTGTAGAAAACATTTGGAGTATTTATATTTTTTGTATTATCTTAGTTATTCAGGTATCCAAGAATGTTGCTTGGATTGACTTCCTCAAAAAACGGTTCACCAGATCACCCACCTTGTAATGTCTATAACGGATTTCAGTGAAATCAATACATTCCACCAATACAATGGAGCAAGACACACAACACAAAATGGAGGATATTCTTCTTGGTACTTTGTAAAAATTAAATACAAAATTAGATCAAATACTAGAAAACATCAAAGCACATGTAAAATGATTAAAATTTTATTCTGGAACTGAAGACAAACGATTTATTTTCCAATTACCAAAACTGGCACAGAAAAAAAATATTACCAACAACAGTAGTCATGTATATGCGCACGCGTGCACAGCTCGCTTATTGATAGCAGCAGCAGATTTTGACTTGCACATGCACACAAAGAAATAGTAACATATTAGATTGGATATTTTTTTCAGTTTATTGTTCGTGCAAGGATTCCAAAGAGTTTGCATTTTATTCATTGCTAGCTGGACCCGTCCCCCGGCGTTGCCCGGGGGAAATATAACACAACGAATGAAAATTTGTCAACATCCGACAGAACGCCAACAGGTCACATCGGACAATTTTAATGTTTAGAATAATTGTCGGTTTGGAATTGTTGAAGGATGAAAGGAGGAAGAAAGGAATGAAGGAAGAAGACGCGGTTGTAGAAGTCTTCCTGCCGATCCCATGGTGCCGGTATTTTCCCTAAAGTTTTCTGTTTGATTAAACACTCGCTTTATCTATGATAATTGGCATTTTTAAAATGAAAGATGCCTAAAGATCTCTATTAAAACCAATTTCCAACCGTTATCTTTGTATAGAAATTCCATATTTTTGTGAGGAAAGCAAAAATAAAAATGAGTATGCCTCCTGAGCACTACTGAAACACACAAATATAATTAAGGAGGCCTGCAGAGCACTAATAAACCATGTGTGTTCGAAGAGAAATGATGATATTCACTATAGTTAAAGTACTACATATTGCATTGATTTCTTTTCAAATTACTACATAATAACGTTGAATTTTTAAAATCCGGCCCATAGTCCCCCCCCTCTCCCCCATAAGCAAAAGTTTAACAATGTAAAAAAAAAAGAATTGCGTGAGTCGACTTGGATCGAACCCTAAACCTCTCGGTCTTGGATCTACATAGGTAAAATAACGTTGAATTAAAAAAAATCCCGTCCATAGTCCTCCCTCCCCCCTTCCTCGTATGCAAAAGTTTAACAATGTTAAAAAAATTGTATGAGTCGACTGGGATCGAACCCTAAATATATTGGTCTTTAGTCTACGTAGATAACCTTTTGGCCACGAAAACAAGTAGAAAATCTTTTGCAAAAACGAAACCTGTAGCGTGCATGCGTTTTATTTTACGATCCGCCAGAAAGCGACCAAGATGTAAGATTCAGAAAATGTCAACTTTATGGGTTCTGTCGAGTATCTTGGCGTGTATTGACTTAATTCGAAAGTCAAGTCGCTGAAAAAATTGTAGTCACCATGTTGAATAATGAAACACTACAAGAGACTATGTTCTCTAAAACCGGAATGAGTATAACTGTATACGTAATAGATAGAAATAAGGTAATTCGATATTCTTGAAAATCAGCGGAATTAGAGAGAGCGTCTATTGAATGTGTGCTTAATGTTTTGTATGATGTAGTAAAGTAATAGCAGACAAATAGTAATTATCAACGGACACGTTTTTGAAAAGTAGACGTTGTTTATTAGTTCCCGGTGTCGATGAGGAGAGTGTCAGTATTAAAGTGTTAGGGGGAAAAAGGTTGGCTACCACCTATATGGAGTATGTTTTGGGGAGTGTCGAAGATGGTGGGCCAAAAGTAATATTTAGTGTTAGCTGGAGAAAATAATCACAGATTTATTAAAACACGCTCGAGTGAATAAGCATAATATAGTGGTGAGTTTAGTAGCCTGTGATGCATGTGGTGATTTTCCTATTCTTGACAAAGGTACAGAGGAAAAATCGTCTTTACTTTATATAGAAGAAAGATGAATTGTCTTTTTTTTTCTTTCATTTTCTTTTTTTCTTTTTTATAGTTTTTTTAACGTCTCCTTGCATTTTCTTAGAATTTTGTTTTCGTATATTTCCGCCCACTCCCGTAACGCGTTTTATGAAAACGTTAATCGGTTATGGGCCTTACACTGTATTAGTACTAAAGTTTTCTACAAAGATGTGAAGTTACTTTTGACCATGGGGCTGAGATTGAGATGTAGTATCTGTTCTGTCCTTAGTCGGTGGAGGAGAGATCTTTCTATACTGAGGCAATTTAAAAAAATTTTTGTCCCAATCAAGAGTGCCCGTTTTTGGAGAGCTGGATTTTCTCAACATTAAAAACAGATCTTGTGTCTAACTCTGCCCCCCCCCCCTTCCGTGGAGCAACAAGTAAATCAGGACTTTCAAGTTGAAATGAATACATTGGATAGCCCTATTTGTAATGGGGGAAGAGGAAGAGAGAGAGAGAGAGGGGAGATAAAGTGAGAGAGGGGAGAGAGAAAGAGAGAGAGAGAGAGGTGAAAGAGGAGTGTAGTAGCCATAAACATTAACATTTCCTTCCCCTCGCGGAGAGCAGCCCCTGTGATGTGGTTTGGTCACAGGATGACTAACCAGTCTCCAGGGTGTATTAATTAAAACAAGAACTTTGAAGGACTACACCCAGATCCTTTGGGACTTACAGAGCAGTCACAGTGTGCTTCCATACACCAATGAAAAAGAAGTTTTCTCTGCTGCTCCGTTCAACTTGATCCTGAGCACCAGCTAATATCCACTGAAAGATATATTGCTCTAAGACTTTTGGTAGCCGACCTTTCTTACTTTATTATTACTGCCTTCATGGTGACGTCACTGTTTTAACTTTCGGCAACCTACACCCAACGGTGCAGGTCACATAAATAAATAGATATCGTTTGTTGTTTATAGAACGGCTTTGTCTTCCATTCATTTGACGACCCTTTTGTTACAAAAAGATTATAGCAGCTGATCTTAAAGTTTATGCAAAGGAAGGCTTATGGGATCGACATGCATCCCAATCTTATAATGTTGACTAACCGCCCCCAAATTCCATCTAAGAAAAGAAATTAGATTTGTCTTTCAAAACCAGCTCCCAGCGCCAATTTTACAAAAATAAAAGTCTGTCACGTGGTATTTTATTTACCTCGTCTCCACGAGGTTAGACACAAGGTAAGGTGGGGGATTTGATGAAATTGTTTCTGTGGAACGAACTGGATTTGAACCCGGCACGTCCAGGTTCTCAGTCAGCGTCGTTAACCACTTAGCCACCGTGCTATGTGGTATGCTTTCACCTACGTCCGCCACACCATGTGATTAAAATCCCGTTTTCGCGCGAAAATAAAACCATGCGCCGAGAGCCAATAAAATGTAATTGAAGCCCAGATTTTCGTTGAGAAAATCAGTTGTGAAAAATATCAGCAGAAGTCTAACATATTACACTAAGCTCCCCCGAGAGGGCAACGGATGCCATCTAACTCACACACACACAGTCGTACACTTACGCACCATAACAAAATCTCAACTCTCTCTCTCTCTCGCACACATACACACACACACACACATTCGTACAACTACGCACCCTGACAAAAGGCGACATACACATCATAAACTTACGCGTTCTAACACAAAGCATCACCCACATACGCACTCAGAAATTACAGACATAAACATTTTATTACTTCTCTCACTGAACATTTGAAATAAACAATTAATGTCTTGTATTTTGTATATCTATAAATATTGTGTTCTTTAAATAATGTTTCCTTTTTTATCTATTCTTCCTTCATTTCAACTTTCATACATGTTTTTATGTTTTTAACATTTAACAATTTTAATGTAAGCGTAGATTTTAGCATTTTCTCTAAGACACAAAATCTTAACAAGCTAGGGTCCACGCTGCTACAGGCTCCTATAGATGAAGGGAGAAAGAAAGAAACTTACCGATGCCCCATATTTTGTTCTGGTCTTCCTTTGTACTCAATTGAAATGAATTGTCGTCGTAGTCGTCTGCTGTGTGCATCGAGTTAGACTTGAATCATAGTTTATTGTTTCTATTTTTATTCTCTTGATCAAGATATTTCTCTGATTTATTTTTTTCCTCTCCATTCACCAAACGACAGTTAAGCCGCTAAGTGACGCACTCATTTAAACTCTCTCAACACCCAATTACAAATCAGTGGCCGTCGTCGTAAAAGTCGCCATTTTCCATCGCGTTAAATATCCACGTCACGTCATCTCTTTCTTTGCAAACCAAGCAAACAAAAAGAACAAAGAAAACAGAAGAAGAAAAAAAACCCAAAGAATGTCATTATTTATTTATGTCGCCATTGGCATATTGGTAAACAAAAACACTACGCGAAGAAAGAAAAGAATAAAGGTTTGGTTGTATAATCCTGTATTATTCGGACTACTGTTTTCATCTTTGATGTTATTCTCACAACGTTGCGGTCGATGTAACCTCCAACCTTCTTCAGGTGCGGCTTTTTAAAAAAATTTTTCATTATTAACCCTTTATTTAATCCACGGGGTAGATTGTTCTCGTTCTGTCAGCCATGAAGTCTTAATTAATTCTTAATTATATTCTTAGTATCGCCTTTACTGAGGATTGAACCTTCAACCTCCAGAAGACTATCACTTAGAAATCATTATTACTTAGTACTTTATCCGTTGTCGTGTCGACAATTTTAGTATGAATTTTAAGAGCCTTTGGTTTTTACTAGGAGGCATATCATATGATGATGATGCTGATGATGATGATATATATATATATATATATATATATATATATATATATATATATATATATATATATATATATATATATTATAATTAACTTGTTACAAATATCCAGGGGGTATGAATCCGAAGGAAGTTGAAACCGGGTTTATGAGAGTGCTCAATGAAAATTCAGAGCAAAATATATATTTTTTGATTTTATTCCATTAGTTGCGACAAAACAAGTTTTGTTTCATTGGTGCAAATAGCGACCAACTCATCGGGCGGGCGAAGGAATTCAAATGGCATAAATTTTAACTTCAACTTTAACGGGAGATTGAAAATTGAAAATACATTGGAGGGGGAGGGGGACAGAGTTGGGGCTTTGTCTATAACGGTGACATGGGACATGAGAGGGGAGGGGGGATGTCACCGTTATAGACAAAGCCCCAACTCTGTCCCCCTCCCCCTCCAATGTATTTTCAATTTTCAATCTCCCGTTAAAGTTGAAGTTAAAATTTATGCCATTTGAATTCCTTCGCCCGCCCGATGAGTTGGTCGCTATTTGCACCAATGAAACAAAACTTGTTTTATCGCAACTAATGGAATAAAATCAAAATATATATATATATATATATATATATTAATAGGTTTTAGGCATGTAGTCTTACTACTTATTACAATACACACACATGCATAATTATCTACTAGACACCATCCTCGAGTGTCTTCGGTCTCTCTGTAAAAGGGTTTGTCAGGAAAACCTGACATGAGGATACTTCACCCTACAAGTAAACCCTGACTAAATATTCAAAATAACATAGTATTCGAAGCCCAAATAAGATCTCCTCTGTTTGGCTACATGCCTATACGAGGAATAGTGCACCTTCTTCTAGTGAGGTTACCTTAAGTAACATCACTAAGCTGGATACTCCACCAGACCAGATGAATTCTTGTCCTGGAATCCAGTAGGACGAAGAGACCACAAGAAATATATACTATAACATAATGAACTGGTCAATTGGGGAGAGGAAAATTAATGTTCTTAACTTCTTTACTAACTCAACGTTTGAGAGGTAAAGGAGAACTTTAATGGAACACTCGAATATCTATGTATCTCATATAGAGATCAAATGTTAGCCACAGGAAAGGGCCCCTTGATTTCTGAGAACTTCGACTGAAGTAAAATGAAACAACACATATATATATATATATATATATTAATGGGGTACTAATCTACTATTTATAATTAATAGTTGCCATATTGTATTAAGTCCTATACTAGGTCTACTTAGGAGGTCATTGTCGCCCAACATAAGCGCTACTTCTTTGAGAGGTCTTACTCTCCACCGTTCTTCTCTGTCTATAACTTTTACTTCGTCCTACAAAAGTAGATGGTTTCTCTTTTCCCTCCATATATGGTCAGCCATACCCGAATTTTCAATATCTCCACGTATTACGGCTTTTCGATGTTCTTCTAGCCTTACTTTTAGTGGGCGACATGTCTCACCTTTGTATATTTTTCCACACTTACATGGAATTGCATACACATAGTTTTGAATCAGAATGTTAGACAAGATGCACCTGAAGCAGGAGATTACATCGGCTGAAACGTTGTGAGAATAGCATCCAAGATGAGAATAGTAGTCTGAATAATACAAATAATACAAATTAGTAATCCTTGTTTAAAAAATTTTGAAACAAAAGGTTTGGTTGTTTACTAGGAGGCATATCAACCCTTTTACGGTTATCTTCTCTATATATAAAATTCAATGTGTTTGTGTGATGTTTGTTTTTCCCCTATAGAAAGAAAGGTTAGAGAATCTACATAAGATCTAAAAGTGTATTCTAATGTAAAATTTACCGGGTAAAATAATGGAAGTATTCCCGAATTTCTAAGTGCACCCCTCAGGGGGCTATGAAGACATAACATCCTTAAAACACTAAATATATCCTATCTCTATGAAATTTAAATATTGCTTATCAAATTTTCTGGGAAAGTCAATGGAAATGGTCCCGAATTTCTACATTGCCCTCTATGTGACGAATATCTACGTGCCTCCACCTCTAAGTGACCCATGGGGACAGAGTCCCCTTAAAACTTCAAATGTGTATCCGATTTTAATGAAATTTAAACCATATGTATAAGACATTAATTCAGAGAGTTTTCTAATATTTCAGCTTCTTCCGACTATATTAGGTGGCGAAACGGGAGGAGGGGGGGCAGTAAAAACAAAGAAAGTAATAAGGTGTTATGAAAAAGTGCATAATAGTGATATTCATTCAATCCCGAGCAACGTCAGATTTTCTTGCTAGTTTGATACTAAAATGCAACACTTATGGCAAACTATACATTGAAGACGATCTGCTATTTTAACCGATGCTCGGATGATGTCGTTTATACATACATATTTCACATCTCTTACAAAATCCCTGCCAAAAATATATACGCCCCCCCCCTTTCCGCAAAAAACGACAAAATGCAAATTGTAGTAAAATATTTTTTATTACTTATTCAAAAGGATGGAATCCATTCATATGTGTGCAGAACAGGAGACTTCGATAGTATGGTCACGTTGAAAGAATGGATGAAAGTTGTTAGGGTTAGTAGATTTAGAACAGTCAAGATAGCAGGTTCAGTAAACAGGGGAAGGCCAAGGAAAACATGGGAGGAAGCGATAAGAATGTACCTGAGGGGAAGAGGGATAAATAAAGACCTGGCCAGAGATGGATTAGTTTGGAAATCAATTTCGGAAAGCCATCTAACACATGCCAGCATATAAAACTGTTATGGCCCTGTTTAGGGACCGGAATGAGAAAACAGACACGAGGTTTAGGTATAACAAATATATTGGAGAAAAGTATATACAACAGAGGAACAAGAGAAGTGGTACGTCAGTATTGACTGCCAGTGTAGACTGGGGTTGAACTCAAACAAGTGAGAAAGCGTAATGCTTCCGTATTTATTGAGAATGGACGAGTCCGAATGTTCGTCATAGGTACGGCACCATAACAAAAACAGACGTTAAACTGATGATGATGATGATGATGATGATGACGATGATTGACATGACGAAAGATCGTTTCCCGTATATTTCTGCCTATATATAAACTCACATAGATAGCTTCCCACCATTCCACGATGCGTTCCACGGTGGCGTTCATTCTGCATTTTGTGCACCCTAACCCTTACCCTAACTGGACGCATGTCTAGACAGGACTTACAAAAGTATGTTAAGAACGTCTTTGTGCATTGCAAATGACTATTGGACTTTTTTTTTTATTGCAAAACTCAATTTTCTATTAGTGGCAGGGCTCTTCTCCAAACGATTCCACTTTCCAACTGTATCAGTGAATTAGTGAAGATAGTAGATCCCTTCAGCTGGATTTGGACTTGGTTTACCGATTTCTTGGTCCGTGTCAGTAAATCATTAGATCACATTGGACTCCTTTCCTCATAAATAAGTAAAGAAAAAAGAAAATGTCGTGAGGTCAAGTATTGTTAACTGTGTGATACTATGGACTGCTACCCCCATGCAGCCGGGACCACCGAAAAATGATTAGCAAGTAAGATAAGTGGACAGGTGATAGGGAGGGCGCATATCTATTGAACTCTCCAGATGGGATGGCGCCCTGACCATTGGTTGTCAGTTTCTGGGTAGTCGAATAGCGATAAACTGAGAAGAAAAACGGATGTTCTAGTTACCAGCTGAGAGTGACTGAGAGCAAAACCAGACATCTAGGATTTCCGGTCGAAAGTAGATATATTGTTAACATATTCTTTCTTTCGATTCACTTTCATGACTTTCTTTGCCTTTTGGCTAAGATCAAAGTGTAGTATCTGTTCCGATGGATACTGCACCCCATAGACTGGTATTGTCTTGACCTTCGGGGCTTGATTTACGCCAGTCTATGGGTCTGTCCTGTGCAGTTCCTTCTCACCCTTTGAGAAGGGGTTAGTTTATTGCTAATCGCCTGAGCCCAGGCAATTTTTTAAAGCCTCAAGTACTCTTCCTCTAGAGTGCGCATTCCCACTTTCCGACCTTGTGTCACATTCTACTTTGTGGGCAGTAGATAAATAGGCACTTTCATGTAAAAATAAAATGTTATTGTAGACTTGTCAGCGTGTCCCGATTTGTTGAATTAGACTTGTGTTCACGATTTTGCTATGATTTTCGTTATAATTATTCATTTTTAACCTCTTTGCCGTGTGACACTATTAACTGCCCCCTCATCCACGCAGTCGGGATCACCGAGAAATGATGAGGAAGCGAGATAAGTGGACACCGATAGGGAGGCCGGCAAATCTATTGAACTCCCCAGATGGGATGGCTCCCTGGCAGTTGGTTGTTAGTTTCTTTGTGGCTGGATAGCGATAAGCTGAGAAGAAAAACAGATGTAGCTAGTTCGGGTGATCAACTGAGAGTGACTGAGAGAAACGTCAGACATCTAGGATTTCCGGTCTAAGGTAGATATATTTAGGAGGTGGAGCAGAGATCGGTTCGCTGAGTCAACCGCTTGGCGTCAAACAAAGAAGATTGTCACTGTGGTAGACACGACCGAACAATGATCATCGGAGAGCGTTGGGAGTCCTTAGCTATGATGACGGTATTACACACACACAGACACCCAAGGCACAACTGAGTTATACAAACAACTTGTCTTGTGTTGTGGAGACGATCATTGGGCTGCAACTGTATGGTACATTGAAATTAAAATATTAGAAAGTATCCCCATCAGAAAGCAATTTAGAATACATGAAATGTGGAAATGGAGCTCTTTACTAGAAGAGTATCGCCACTAATGGAAAAAAAGTTTTACCATGGAACAATAAGGATCTTCTGTAATATTTTATTATTTGTATGTATTTATTTACTTGCCTCCCCATGCGGACAAAGTCAGGCACTAAGTCGGTTTTTAATGAGGGGAAAATCCAGCTCCCCAAAACGGGGCATCTGGATTGGGACAAAAATAAAAATTGGCTCAATCTAGAAGAACCCTCCCTAACTGACCAAAGACAGAAAATATGAAGTCTAGTATCAGAACAGATACTATACTTTGCTCCGAACCCAAACAAACTTGGTAAAATTATTGGCTGTAAATAGCTTCCAAAACTGTCAATCTTTTAATACGTGGGGATGTGCTAAGAATTTTAAAGCCACAAATGACTTTCGATTCAATATATTGCTTAGTGAGTTCTGTATATTGCTTAGCGAATTCCAATGCGTTATCTAATCTACATTTTTATGTAGAAGTTCGTCATACCAGATTGTGTAAATGTGCAATTCATTTTGCTATCAATAATAATAATAATAATAATAATGGAGAGAGAGGAAGAGAGGGTAAGGAATGAGAATAAATAAAGAAAGAGAAAAGAGAGGAAGAAAAAAAACAAATAACAAAAAAACAAAGAAAAAGAAAGATGGAGTGGGAAAGAATTTTGTGGGAGAAAGACATAGTAACGGATCTTAATCTAACTTTAACCCTAATTCTTCCAGTTTACATAATCACCATTTTCTTCTATCCCTCTATTTCTAAACCATGGCGGTGATTACCAGCTCAGACCGTGGGCTTAGTGAACCATATCGTCACTTTTAATCTGTAACGGCGAAAGTGTTAAGGTACAGCTTGAATGTCTAAAGTCAAAGGAATTGACTCGATGTTCAAAAAAAAACAATCCAACTAAAAACATCCAAAAGTTGAGACTACTATGAAATAATAATAATAATAATGATAATAATTCTCTGAACAGAAAAGTTTTGCACCACTTTTATGTTCCCTTACGAAAATTAAACTCAAGATATAATTCTATTAAACCTTATGTCTCGAATTCTTATTCCAATTTTGATCAAAATCCATAACATGATTTTAATTCTAGAAAATGTCTAAAATTAAAGGCTGAAGCTTCAGGGGTCTTAAGAAGAAGGTGAAATTCAGCGAATCTTGCTTAATTTATGTCTAATGACTATGGATCAAATTTAATGCAAATCTGAAATATTTTAATTTTTAAATAGGAGATTATGCCCATATTATGTCGCCTAAAAACCGTTCAAAATACTTCATGTCAAATACTTACTGTTAAAATCTCACAAAAATTGGATTTATGATATTTTTACTTCCACGTTAATTAAAGAACGTATTTCAAGGCATAAATACTCCTTCCTTAACCAAAGATATGGTTTAACTTCATTCTCTAATCTTATCTAGAAACAGAAAAGACCATATTAACTGGAATGGTCAATTGTTAAAAAGTTGCATCATATAAACCTGGTTCAAGTTCTTGTCACCTTTGTGAATCTGAAATCCTAACAATTCTTAAGTCCGATTCTACTCTTTCGAATCGCCGTTCTGAAATGTTTTCTTCATGTCCACACAAAAGAAAGTTTAAATTTGACCAATATTAGCAACTTTTAGTATTATTAACCATAAATTTAACCATATCTAATCCTAACCCTTTAATTAATAATTACAATATTCTTAGGCTCTAGTGTTCCACAAGCTTTGCCTTCTGATATTTAACTTGAGTTGATACATTTGATATTGTTCTATACACTTGATAATATTCGTAAAGTCTTGTTAACACATGATATTGCTCTCCCCTTTTTACCTATCTTCAAATTTGACTAAGTCTAACGATAATTTTGTTTAGTTTTGGGGATAACTAAAGATATAAGAAAACTATTTTTTACCTTTTAACAACTATAATTATTTTATAGTGAATATTTAGTTTTTCTTGCATATATAGTTAATTAATACAATTAGTCCTTACTTTTTAACCCTGATATGCTTTGGGTTCATCAATTTTCGCAATAATTGTTATATATATATATATATATATATATATATATATATATATATATATATATATATATATATATTATACACGCGTCGTTAAAGACCACAGAGTTTTCTCTCTTCGCTATCTTTCTTGTTAATTTCTCGACGCGGCAAGCGATTCTTCGGTTTTCGGGTGTTAATTGGTGGAGTATGGTACTTAACGTTGTATCGTGGGCCATTCCTATAGCGGTTTCGGTCTCTCGACCGTCTTCAGGAGGCCGTGTCTTATTGTTACTAAGAACCGTATTTATAGTTTTATTATTAGTTATATATCTATTAATTTACACATGTATGTATATATATATATATATATATATATATATATATATATATATATATATATATATATATATATATATATATACCTTTATTGGTTTATTTATTTATTTTATTTTATTTACTTTATTTATTTATTTTTTATTATTCTTTTTAATTTCTATTATTATTATTATTATTATTATTATTATTATTATTATTATTATTATTATTATTATTATTATTATTATTATTATTATTATTGTTGTTGTTGTCGTGTATTAATTGTTAAAGACTGATAGGGCGTTAGTGTATATATATATATATATATATATATATATGAAGGTATGTTTATGTATGCTTTCTGTGTACTAGGTACGTGCAAAATGTAAAAACATTTTGACCTCCTCCCCTTCACTTAAAATTCACCAAAATTCAGGAAATCAGCTAATTTTAATGAATTTTTCAGTATTTATTAATCAACGATCACGGAATATAATGAAACCATTATTTTTCTTAAAGTCTTAATGAAAGTGTATTATTTGTTGAAAACAAAATAGACCTTTACTAAAGTTATATTTTTATGTATTAATAAAAAATGCATGATTTTTTTTTATTATTATTTAATGAAAATAAAGCACTGTAGATGTTTAAAATTAAGCATTTTTTTTAATATTTCATATATATTACGAAAAAGGCTCCTAAATTCTGTGTTAATAAAATCACTATACCTCGAAGAAAAATTAATTTCTGGAATGTCATCATTGAATAAAGCATTGTTTAATCAATATTTTCAGAAAAAAAAATAATATAACTGCAAAAAATATTTTATGTGATTTTAATGATTAGAGTTTCTGGGAAAATTAAAAATGTGATATAATTATATTTCTCTTTCGCACAGCGTAAGAAATTGTTTTTATAATCTTGAAAATAAACAAAAAATTTAAGAAAAATGAAGATCGGGATCATTATGAAAAAACGAATTTTAAAAATTGGATAATTTCTACTAACGATTAACTTGGATTGGTATGGTGGCCCTGTTCTCTAAGAAACAGATGGGATTAGCCTTACAACCACCACTCACTTTTACACCGCCCTCAAAATTTTATTTTTAGAGATTCAACAATTTCCTTAATTTCATAATTCATCATCAATTATTTGGAAAGTTTGTATTTGTCTTTAAAAAGAGTAAAGAAATTAATGGCTAATAACTTTCCAACTTCTATAAACTATTACAAAACCATTTTGATATATAAAGTTAAAACTTATAAACAGAAATATTATGACATTTTTGTCTTGTATATATTCATACATAGCGATAGTCAATCGGTAAACAAAGTCGTTTGCCGATTGACTGATTTTACTAAACCATGACTTTTGGGAGGGATAATTTTGCTAATTTTTAGTAAAACGTAGGAAATTTTTGTTTTACTTCAGTATCTTATGACTTTTATTCAATAATT
Source organism: Sepiola atlantica (assembly GCA_963556195.1). NCBI lineage: Eukaryota > Metazoa > Mollusca > Cephalopoda > Sepiida > Sepiolidae > Sepiola > Sepiola atlantica. Next base: position 117,645,508 of record OY744518.1, read on the forward strand.
ATCTTTGAAATAGTTCTCAAAAACTTATATTTATCTTTCAAGGGATTTTTACAAGTAATTTCTTCAAAGTTCAAAATTCACTGAATTTTTGTTTTTTTTTAGCCGTCATTATAACATTTTTAATTATAATTTTTTTTCACACGTAAATATACATTTTGTTCCTTTTAGAGATTAAGTTTAGGCTTTTATCTTTCAAACACAATCAAAGTTTACACGGAAACTAATTAAATAATTAATGATAAGCGCTTTTTAATAATCATAGTCCGTATAAGGGACGGCCATTTTTGCACGTACCTACTGTGTATGTAGGATCGGTAGAGATATCTATATTTGTGGATATTGGTGGGTATGTATGAGAATTTGTTTCTGAAACACTTGAATGATGCAAATCTTGTTTAAATTGGTTAAATTCCCATTTCGCCATTTTTTTTGGCTGTTGCTTTCATGAACATTTGAGGACTTTTTGCATGAAATTTTATTTTTTATGATGGTGTACAGTTTTCATAGGTTCTGCCTATCGCCGGCCCTTTTTGCACTCCTTCTTTGTCTATTAGCCAGGCGCAGAGGTACTAGCGCTGGAACGTCTCAAAAACACCCAGTGCCTAGCCTTGTTTCCTTACTAGGACAATGAACGCCGTTCTCTTTCTCTCTATTTGGGCAACTTAGGAAAGTTTTTTCGTCACTAAGTCTCACATGACCAGTCTGGGTCTCTCTTGTTCCAACAGGTTGAGGGTACAGGTTAGACAGCTTGTCTGGCTGCTGTTTCCGACTGACAGGACAGGAGCCCAAACTCTTGGGTAGCGCCAAGAACGGCTGCTCCATCATCAGTTGCATAATACCGTGGGTAGTTGTATGTGCCATGTCGCGCATGGAAAGGGACCCTGCAATTATCTCCGGTGGGCTTTCCCGAGGCCACAACCCCCATGGACCAGGTCGTGACTAATGGACTGGTTGTGTGAGCTTATTGGCACCTAACAAGTACCCACCTTGGCCAACCCACTCTATAATCAAAACAAACATGTCATTACAAAAAAATAAAAGCAAACCTTAACCAGACACCCAACAAAAAAAAAAAAATATATGTAAACAGACATCTCGCTGTGCAGATCCCAGTTTAGGTTGACCCCTCCTATCCTTGTCCTCTTTTCTTTCTTCTCGGTAGCCCCTTACGTCTACAGTGACGGCCTGCCTTGTTTGGGGTGAACTTCGTTAAAAAAAATAAAAAATAAAAATTTGACAACAATGCTCTGATAACAGGAGTCTTATGTTTGCTACTTGAACGACCATGTTGTAGTCGTTAAGAAAGCATTCCTGTGATAATGTGTTCTATAGGTGGCAACTTCTTGGAAAGAAACTCTTTTCATGGAAGTTTCGTTTGAATTTAGATACAAAAAGGAAGAAAGGAGATTTCTTTGCAGTTTTGGTAGAAGATAAGTCCTTGCTGAGAAGGTTTTACGGAGATATTAGGTGACATTAGATTTGAAAATGACCATGTTGTAGTCGATAGGGAAGCTGTCCCGTAGTAATGTATTCGACAAGTTGGAAGTTCTTGGAAAGAAACTCGGTTCATGGAAGTTCCGTTTGACTTTAGGTGCAGAAAAGAAGAAAGGAAAATTCTTTGCAGTGTTGGAAGCAAGACATGTTTTTGCTAAGAAGGTCTTACAGAAGAGGGATGCAAGATGCTGGATATAATATAAGACATTATTTCTTGATGATTGAAATAAAAAAATAGAATCATCTTAGATACTTCATTTTAGTTGTGTCGTCGATCCGACATTGTTAACAAATATGGAGATGAGCCTGTATGACATCTACCAAAAATAAACCAAAAAACATGGCGACTTCATTAGCTGAGCTGCCAGTTTAAACATGGCTGCCCCATTACATATGGTTGCTGACTGCCCCATTAAATATGGCTGATGCTAAAAACTTCATTACTAATCCTAACATTCTGATGATTAATCACAGTTGAAAGTTGTTGTGTTGAAGTGTTACGACAATTATTTAGGCATTGTTTAAATGCTCTTCAAGCAAATTACATCTTGAAGAACAATTAACGAAATTCATTTGCACACAATTGACGCATTCAAGTAGCGTTCATTGTGTGTCTGTTGGCTATTGACTGTTGGCTGTTAGATGCGTCCTCTCATCTAAATCGGAGTTTCGGTCCGTCGAACAAGTTTCAGTTTGAAACAACATTTTCGTTGGTCTGTCACGCTTAAAATTGAAATAGCATTTTCGTTGGTCTGTCATGCTTCAGTTTGAAATAGCATTTTCGTTGGTCTGTCACGCTCAGTTTGAAACAGCATTTTCGTTGGTCTGTCACGCTTTAGTTTGAAACAACATTTTCGTTGGTCTGTCACGCTTCAGTTTGAAACAGCATTTTCGTTGGTCTGTCATGCTTCAGTTTGAAATAGCATTTTCGTTGGTCTGTCACGCTCAGTTTGAAACAGCATTTTCGTTGGTCTGTCACGCTTCAGTTTGAAACAACATTTTCGTTGGTCTGTCACGCTTCAGTTTGAAATAGCATTTTCGTTGGTCTGTCATGCTTCAGTTTGAAATAGCATTTTCGTTGGTCTGTCACGCTTCAAATTGAAATATTATTTTCGCTGGTCTGTCACGCTTCAGTTTGAAATATTATTTTCGTTGGTCTGTCACGCTTCAGTTTGAAATATTATTTTCGTTGGTCTGTCATGCTTCAGTTTGAAATATTATTTTCGTTGGTCTGTCACGCTTCAGTTTGAAACAGCATTTTCGTTGGTCTGTCATGCTTCAAATTGAAATAGTATTTTCGTTGGTCATCCGTCGTCATCCATCATGATTAAGTTTGGAATAGAATTTTCGTTGGTCTGTCACGCTTCAATTTGAAACAGCATTTTCGTTGATCTGTCACGCTTCAATTTTAAAAGGCAGTTTTATCTCTAAACCTACAGATTGAATGGACGTATCTTTTGTTATATTTTTGTCTTTTTCTTTTTATACTTGATTTGGGTTTTTTTATTCGAGCCCGCATACAATGTCGTGATCTTTTTTATTTCTTTTTTTTTGCTGGGACTAAAGTTTCTCATTGCATTCGCAATTGATTATAATTGTGAATTAGGTCAACATTTGACATTGATTAAAATGACCCACATAATTGCGCGCAAATGTTCAACTGTGTTAATAGTTTCATTTACTCAAGCGTCCAAATAATGTCACTGAACCATGTATAAGACGATCTTCCAAGTAATATCACTGATCGATGTATAAGACGGTCTTCCAAGCAATGTCACCGACCAATGTATAAGACGATCTTCCAAGTAATATCACTGATCGATGTATAAGACGGTCTTCCAAGCAATGTCACCGACCAATGTATAAGACGATCTTCCAAGTAATATCACTGATCGATGTATAAGACGATCTTCAAAATAATTGCACTGCCCCATGTATAAAACGATCTACCAAGTAATGTCACTAACCCATACATAAGACGATCTTCCAAATAATTCCAATTACAAGTGTATAAGACGATGTCCTAAATCATGTCACTGACCTATGTATAAGACGATCTTTCAAATAATCTCTGACCTATGTATAAGATGATCTTCCTAGTAATGTCGCTGACACATGTATAACTTAGCCTTGTATAAGACGATCTTGCAAATAATGCCACTTACCCATGTATAAGACGATTTTCAAAATGATGTCAATTACAAGTATATAAGACGATGTCCCAAATCATGTCATTTACTTGTGTATAATGCGATCTTCCAAATAATGTCATTTAGGTTTGTATAAGACGATCTTTCAAATAATCTTGCTGACCCATGTATAAAACGATCTACCAAGTAATGTCACTGAACCGTGTATAAAACGATCTTTCAAATGTCACTTTACTGTGTATAAGACGATCTTCCAAAATAATGTCACTTACTAATGTATAACACAATTTTCCAAATAATGTTACCAGCTTTTGTATAAGACGATCTTCCAAAAATGTCACTTACCAATGTATGAGACGATCTTCCAAATAATGTCACTTACCCGTGTATAAGGCGATTTTCCAAGTCATGTAATTTACCTATGTATAAGACGATCTTCTAAATAACGTTACTTTCCTATATATAAGACGATCTTTAAAATAATGCTACTCACCCGTATATAAGACGATCTACCAAATAAGTTGAAATTGATGATGATCAGCCGAAACTCCAATATTGAACTTAATGGCATTACAAAGTAGAAAGAACAGCTTTTAATATTTTATGATGTTTCTGTGATTATTTTAGTTACTTATGAGTCGCCACTTATGAAGGCCAAACCCCACTCAAGGATACGAGTTAATGAGGTGGATAGCTTGACAATTGAATTATGATGAATATTACGAGAGGATTATGAATCGAATGAACAAAATTTGATGACTAATGAGAACATTTTATGACAAGTGTGTATTGACATTAGATTTTAAGATGACCATGTTGTAGCTCCCATGAAAGCAAACTTGTAGTAACGTTCTCTACAGATTGTAAGGTCTTGGAAAGAAACTCTGTTCATGGAAATTTCATTTGATGTTAGGCACACAGAAGAAAAAAGGAAAGTTTTTTTTTTTACAGTGGTGGTAACAAGACGAGTTCTTGATGTGAATGTTTTACAAGGAGGAACGAGATGTTGGAGCTCAGTCGAGCACTTTCCATGGAAATAACGATAGAGTAGAGAGAGACTGGCAACGTCTCTTCTGTTGGGAAAGAGGCTGTAGTTATTTATATTATTTACATGTTTTGGACAGTTATCCTCATCATTGTTGTTATATTTACAACATCTCAGCATCTCTATCCCTCGGACTTTTTAGGTGCCTTTTTTTTAAATTTCGAATTCAATATACTTTCTTTTTTGCCTCGGCCTTTTGGCTAAGATCAAAGTGTAGTATCTGTTCCGATGGATACTACACGCCTGTCCTGTGCAGTTCTAGGAGGTCCACCCTCCCAGGCTTCGCCTCCCCTCTTTGGGGAGGAGTAAGTTTATTGCTTACTGTCTGAGGCGCCCCTACCGGGGAATGCCGACGGGGCTGCCCAGGCAATTTTTAAATGGCCAGAGTGCTCACCTCTCGAGCGCTGGCTTTTAACCCCACTTGCTCGACCTGATCTTGGGTCACATCTTACTTGTGGGAGTAAGATAAAACTGGCCTTGTGCCTAACTCCGGGAGGAGTAAATAAATATACTTTCTGGAGAGATATAAAGCTTTTATTTGGCACGCCATTTTTTCATGATAAGTTGTATCCGTTAAATAAATTTTTTTTTGTTCCTTCACCAAGGATTGAACTCAGTCACTTCAGAATATATCGTTAATCGACGCCTTTGTATTCACCAGTTCGATTAACATTTTTCTTTTTCTTTTTACTAAAGTGTCACCACTTATCAAGGCCCAAAGGCCACTCGAGGATAAGGGTTTAATGAGCGTCAGGTGGACGGTGAGACAACACCGTGATGATGATGGTGATGATGATGGTGATTGGGCAGAATTTGATTATTTAAGAGGGCGGCTCACTAAGAATTTGTTTACATTGGACTTGAAAACGGCCATGTTGTAGTCAGCTGGGAAGCAGCCTTGTGGTATTGTGTTCCACAGACGAGCAGTTCTAGGAAAATAACTTTGCTCATGGAAGTTTCGTTTAGTTTTAGGTAGAGAGAGAAAAAGGGAAACTATTGACAATGGTTGTAGGTAGACGAGTTTTTGTTGTGACGAACTCCAAAAACATCATTACTTTTTAATAGTATATAGATTAAACCCGCATCCGTGTAACCGGGTAGAGGTCCGATACGAACGAACGTAAAAAGTTACTAGCTTGTATGAGCTACTCTCTTTCTTTCTCCATTCGTTAAGTGGAAGACAATATCAAATGAAAGAATGACAAAATCTATCCATACAAAATAATTAATATTTATTGACAATTCAATAAAATGAAAAATAAAGTTTTCGTAAAAACTGAGGGTTTAAAGAGTCCAAGAATGTTCTGATGAAAGATAGGGGGTTTGTCTGTAAAGAGAAATTGAATACATGTGTTCGTTTCGGCTGATGCCGTGTGTGTTTATGTGTGTGTAAATGAATAGACATGAAGATATGTGTGTGTATTTGCATGCCTTTGTTTTGTTAGTGAGAGAGTATATGTGTGTTTATTTCAGGGAGTGACGGTGGTCAAGACTGACGCTCTGGATGTGCCAAGTTCAAATTCAGCCGGTTCCATAATATCACTTTCACTTAGGGATGTTGGCAACCATTACGTGGTCCCTCCTGCAAGAATGCCAACATCAGAATCAAGCCAGTCAACAAAGTTGTACCATGTTGATTCAAACGAATTTACTTTACTATTTCGGCTGGTGCCATGTGTGTTTAAGTAACTGTGTACATGGTGTCTTTTGACAGAGTGTATCTATATGTTGGCACTGTCTTAATAGTCCATGAAAGTCGGTTGAGACCCTTTGGCTAGGGGTCGGAATCAGCTGTTAAGGACGTACCCATGTTTATCGGATAGAGACGGAAAATACAGGAAGAAAGAAAGAGAAAAACGCTGTTTGAGTTTTTATAGTACATGCTGAAATTCGCAGTGAATATTTCTTGCGTTTTAATTGGTTGAAAGAAAACGCTGATGTGAGCTTTTATCCAATCAAGAGTCAATATGTAATAACCACGTTCATTGCCGCTGCTGCTTCCAACAGATTACTTTTTCCTTTTAATTTTTCTTCTTTTTTGTGTCGAGTGGAAATGGGAGACATTCAAATCAATAGTTTTGTGCTACGTCCGCTCCCAAAATAAAGAAAAGTATTATTTCAGATAGAGGTATTAACTCGACATTTTTCAACCAATGAAAATTATTCCCGCTTATTCGAAACGATTCTTTTTGCGAGCCTGTGTGAAATACCAATTCCTAATAAAAACAGCAACTCGACAACAAAAGACCCAAAGAGACAGTTGAGCCAGAAACAAGACAGTTCGATGACACAACATTTTTCTCCCGCCCCCGTGCCTTCCGAGGCAAGGGAAGCAAGTGACTACCCAACTCATACGCCTAGAAGTTCACACGCTGACAAAAGCCGCATACGCACAATGTCTGCTGAATACACACACTCATATTCACACTACTATACAATGTCACACAACGGAGTGTGCAAATATCTTCACTGGACTATATGTAAAAAGTTAAATATCCAGTGTAGCAGCAAGTCCTAGGAGCATATACCAGAAAGAACGGTTGGAAATAAGCTATACACTATCCACTATGACTATGCAATCCTCACAGCTACATATTTAGAAAACGGAGCTGTTAAACCTGACATAGTGATATGGGTAAAAAGGGAGAAAGTAGCAACCCTAGTTGAAGTCAGTGTTCTTAATGATGCTGGCTTAAACAGAGCAGAAAGGGAAAAGATTACGAAATACCAAGGTCTTATGTACAACATGAAAAGAAACTGGAATCTTAGGAAGATCTCCATCATCCCAGTAATTATAGGAGCAACCGGACTAATGAAAAAGAATTTCAAAAACTACCTGGCGAATATACCCGGTGAACCAAGTGCAATGTGACAACAATACTCCATGCATGGGCGAATGGTGGCTTTGTAGAGATATAGGATACTGTCAGGTGTGAGAAGTTTTCTAGCACAGTAGAGGGAGCCCACTTTCTTTGCAGCAGCCTTGACAATGTCTTCTATGTATTTGTTCCAATTCATGTTAACTGTGAATGTTAGGCTATAAACTATAAAGAATTGCACTTAAAGGGACGGTTAGAATCCTAAAAAGATCTCTCGGCTAGAGTGTCTGAAATAGCGGGTGAATATCTGGCATCCGGTAGCAAAAACAAAAATATAAGAAACTTTTTTTAAAAAACGAACATATAGACATACATACTTCTAACATTCGTGTCTGCTTTCACTTTGCGAACATTCTACGAACACAAGAACTTTTAACTTTTCTAACGAACAATTTACTCACTCAGAATTTCTTTCACACTACTGTAAATTTGTGAATGTGTTTTTTGTTTGTTTGTCGTGCCGACCTTGTTTATGACTCTATACTCCTAACAAAACCGGATGTTTGATTCTTGATCACCTTAGTCGTTGTATTAGCAGCAGCTGGAAAGGCAGTATAAAAAGGGTGCGTTTCTTCACTTTAGTCTCACAAACGTAGCTCGCCTCTGTGATTCTCATTAGGTAATCCAGCTGCAATATTTTCTCCTTGAATCTCTGCTGGAGAGAACAGCATTTTCACTATGATAATCAGGTAAAATTTAATTTTTTGTGGTACTTGTAAGCATTGGGTACACAAGAAGTGCAGTGGAATTACACATAGGTTCAGAGATAATAACCAGTTTTTACCTTGTATGATGATGTATGAAAGTGAAACTTGGCCAGAGAGGGTTGAGGACATACGTTGCAAGGAGAGAAATGATATGAGAATGATACAATGGATGTCTAATGTGTGTGTTAAAGACAAGTATAGATCTGATGACCTCAGAGAAAGATTAAATCTGGATAGTATAGAGAAATGTGTGTAGATGAGGTCACTTCGATGGCATGGCAATGTTGAAAGAATGGTTGAGAGTTCTTGGATTAATAGATGTAGAACAGTTGAGTTAGCAAGGTCAGTTGACAGGAGAAGGTGTCATGTTTTTTGGGGCCTTTGAGAAATAAATTTCATTATTCTTTCCGCAAAAAAAGTTAGTTTACTTTGGTCGTCAGTTAAGAATTTCAATTTCCCATTGTCTGTCAACTGAGCAAATCATAGTTTCGCTTCACTGCAAGTTGAATAGTAAAAATTGATATTTTTCTAACTTTCGAAGAAGGCTTTTATAAAACGTCCGAAAGCTGAGCTACTAACATCTGCGTGTATATCCCAAGACCCTAAAACTACACCAAACTTTTTTTGTAACTTAGTTCACCCGAAACAAGACAAGTTGCCACTGTAGACGTAAGGGTCTACTGAGAATTAGGGTGAAAGGTTTTTTTGGGGGGTCATTCTTAATTGGGAGCTGTGCAGCGAGATGCTTGTTCATATTAGTTTTAAATTTCTGCATGTCGGTACAGTCGGGGAAACAGAGAGCAGGGAGGGTGTTCCAAAGGCCGGCAGCTCGAGGAAAGAAACTATTGGAGTAGAAGGCTCTCCGGCATCTGGGGACCTCCACAGTGAATGGATAGAATTTAGCTGATTGTCGGGTTGGTCTAGTGTATTTATGTCGAGGGGGAACCAGAGCAGCAAATTCATCAGAGCACATTCTATTGAAGTACTTGTAAAACAAGCACAAGGATGCAACATTGCGACGATAGGACAGGGACTGGAGCTTGGTGGATAGTGAAGACCAATTAGATTAACGACTCTTTTTTGGACCTTGTTTAAGAGTGAGAGACTAGTGGGGCAAGATCAGCAAAGGTATCCTCCTCCTGCAGGACAACACTCCGGTCTACAACTCGCATGTCGCCAAATCAGAAGCACGGGTGTGTGGCTATGAAATCCTCCCCCATCCCCCTTACTCTCCTGACCATGCACCCTCTGACTTTCATCTCTTCCCAGCCATGAAGTTGTTTTTGAAAGGAAAGCGTTTCCCAGATGATGCAACCTTGATTTCTGAAGTTACAATGTGGTTGGAGGACCAACCTGGGGTTTCCTACAAAAACGGTGTCCAGAGCTGCATCAAACAATGGGAGAAATGCATAACTCTGGATGGTTCCTATGTAGAGAAAGACTAATAACTGTGCCAAGTTTCATTAATCTACTGCTATGGGAAATGGGTTAGGGGCATTACTTATTGAACGCCCCTTGTATGAACGAGTTTATAGCGGAAATCAAGTCTGTGACCTCAGCAACAAAAAGACTTTCATGAGACAAAAGTATGTCAAAAGATTTTTATGTGTGTGTGTAGCCGGCATAAACCATCCGGTGATGGGAAATAAAGAAAACCAAAGTTTTTCCATATACGTTCTGTTCTTTGTCATTCTTGTTGGATCTTACCGGGCACCCCGAAAGAACGAGTAATGCAACACGTGTAGTGAGTGTATTTTGGTCTGAAGTTGTTGTTAGATATTACTTGTTTACATTGTCTGAGATTTGCCAGATTTGTGCTGGATGAATTTTATCCGATCCAATCGAGTATCTTCTGAGACATTTCTCAATTCGCGTTCAGATTTTCTGGCAGAGAGTCTAAGGGATATAGAACAAAGACATGTATGCAATAATAAATGGACTGTAATAATAAAAGGTACTTAACTCGCTTGCAAATTGTAAAGAAAAAAGTTCTTGCATATGAAAGTTCGTAATTGGATCTTTTACAAGTTCATAGAATCGTGTGTTTTTACTCTGAATCTTTTTTTCAAAGGCGGCGAAAAATATGTGATTGAACGAAGCAGGGTACACCGAATTAATATCAGTATTTTTTAGCACAAAGTAGTCGGCGGTCTTTAGAGAATCTTTTTTCTTCGGTGTTCAGTTTCACTTTATAGTTTATAGCCTAACGTTCACAGGTAACATGAATTGGAACAAATACATAGAAGACATTGCCAAGGCTGCTGCAAAGAAAGTGGGCTCCCTCTACCGTGCTAGAAAACTTCTCACACCTGCCAGTATCCTATATCTTTACAAAGCCACTGTTCGCCCATGCATGGAGTGTTGTTGTCACATTTGGGCTGGTGCCCCATCCACTAGTTTCTCCCACTTAGACAAGGTCCAAAAAAAGAGTCTCTAATCTAATAGGTCCCTCACTATCCACCAAGCTCCAGTCCCTTTCCCATCCTTGTGCTTGTTTTACAATGGAATGTGCTCTGATGAACTTGCTGCTCTGGTGTCTCCTTGACATAAATACACTCGACCAACCTGACAATCAGCTAAATCCCATCCATTCACTGTGGACCTCCCCAGATGCCAGAGAGCCTTCTACTCCAATAGCTTCTTTCCTCGTGCTGCCGGCCTTTTGATCCCCCTCCCTGCTCTCTGTTTCTTTGATTGTACTCACATGCAGAAACTTAAAGCTAATGTGAACAAGCATCTCTCTGCACAGCTCCCAATTTAGGATAACACCCAAAAACTTTCACCCTAATTCTCAGTAGTCCCTTACGTCTACAGTCGCAAGTTTCCTTGTTTGGGGTCAACTATGTTAAAAAAAAAAGGAAACAAAGAAGAGGGGACTTTCGGCTGAATCAAAATATCAGAACCAAAGAGACACTCGTGCGAGTATCGATTTCGTCTTTTGAGGGAGACGTTCGGTCCGAGAAATAGAAACAATTGCTACCAGCACGAATATTTCTTTGGTTCTGGTCTATTTGTTTGGCTGGAAGTCTCCTCTTTTTCTTCCTTGTTCCGGTAAGTGGACCTCTGTGAATTTTTTTGTTTTCATGCTCCCAGAAGACAATACTTCTATACATTATATTGATTATAAAAGGAAGTATAAAGGGACTGGTCGCGATACCAAAGATACCGGTAGCGAAAACAGATTAATTTGTAATTTAGATTGACTTTGACAAAGAAGGGAAAAAAACAATCCTTGTCTTTCTCCCAGTTCAAGCCGATCATAAAAAACGGTCTTAAAGACATCCGTCAGCATAACGTAACAATTGCAAGGAAATCTTAATAAAAAAAAAACTCACGTATCCGTCAACAAATTTATTCCCGGTTAAGTACAATAATTGCGAGGATGGTTTATCTCCAGTTCTCAAAGAGCAATTAAACACTACTCCAATTTTGGTAGAAGTCATAGAATCCTCCTTAATAAAATGACAGGAATGTGAGAAAACCAAATATAATTACCAAACCCAGCAGGAGAGACTTCTATCTACTCGATTATCCACAAATATTAAGAAATATTAGAGAGTGGTTGAATCAACATAGAGTGCGGGGGGAAGAGAAATACATATATAACTAAGAGAGAGATCGGTAATTTTGTTAGTTAATTATAAATTACGGCCGATCAGAACTATTAAAACAGAATGATGGTCAAACATAACTCAATCCCAGAACTAATGTTTTAGCATGTATTCTGTGTTATTAAAGTAAATAGGAAAGAAAACTTAGGTCAACAAACTTAATGAAAGAAAATTTTTTTTTTTTTTGCAAGTTTCTTCTAATATTGGTCCCCCGATTTTATAAATCGGGGGACTTATGTTTTGAGGCATGTCCGTCCTTCCATCCGTCCGTCCGTCCGTATTTTTCTCCGCAACCATCCATTGAATTTCTCTGAAATTTTGCATGAAGTTGTGACTTTGGTCAGATTAGAAAGTGACATTCTCCGATATTAAAAAAAATATCTAGTTAGCCCCCAGGGGGTCAAAAGGCCCCGAAATGGCAAAAAATTACATTTTTTGCCCCATAACTTTTCATCCATTCATTCAATTTCTCTGAAACTTGGCCAAAATGTGGAGGCAATTGTTCCTAATAGAAAATAAGTATCGCTGACCTTGGAAAAAATCTGGTTCGCGCTCCCAGAGAGTCAAAAGCCCCCAAAATGGCAAAAAAAATTACCCTTTTCTCCCATAACGTTTGATCCATCCATTCAATGTTTCTGAAACTTGGCCAAAATGTAGACGCAATTGTTCTGGATATAAAATGAGCATCCTTGACCTCAGAAAAATTCTGGTTCGCGCCCCCAGGGGGTCAAAGGGGGGTCAAAAATGCCCCAAATTGCCCAAATTTATTGCATTTTACACTCGTCACATCGAGTCACATACAGAGGGGGACCACGCACACGTGGCTTGTTAGTTTTGGTATTTACCTACATAAGGATGCAATTAGAAATTGTTTTCATTGGTTTCCTTTGAAAAAAAGGGATAAATAAGTAAAATGAAGAGAACAATTTTGATGTTGACGGTTTTTTATTGTTTGTCTAATTAGACAAACAATAAAAACCCGTCAACATCAAAATTGTTCTTTTCATTTTACTTAGGAAAACATTCACTGAAGAAACTTTTTGAAAACATCTAGAATTTATTATCAAAAAAAAATGTATGTTTGAAAAATGGGCAGAAACAATTGCACAAATAAATTTTTGTTTTAAACCAAATTCAGAATATTTATTAAATTATCATATTATATCTTGAGCTCTATAATGTATACACTATTGAGCTATTAACCCAACTTTTGTGTGAATTTAAATAATATATATATATATATATATATATATATATATATATATATATATATATATATATATATATATATATATAATAATAATAATAGAATTAACGATAATTGAAGTATCGTAAAGTGATCTATCGTGATAAAGTAAAGCTCAATACGTTGAGTAGAGCAATCAATTTTAAAGAAGAAAAGATGAAGATAAAAAATTACATAAAATTACATAAAATTGATACAAATTTTATTACATCGAAAGTTCAGATACAAGGAGTTACACTAATCCTTAAACCATGGATTTTCAAAGATAAAACTCTTCTCGTCAGAGGATAAAATTCGGTAATGTGGTATTTATAATAAGTAAATATTACCTGTTCCGTTTCACTTTGAAAATTGAAGAAGAAATAACAGAAAAGGTTGGGGATAAAGAAATTGCATCTGAACTTTCGATGTAATAAAATTTGTATCAATTTTATGTCATTTTATGTAATTTTATGCAATTTTTTATCTTCATCTTTCCTTCTTTAATATATATATATATATATATATATATATATATATATATTATTTATCCACAGATACGTGTTTCGTTGTCTAATACTCAACAGCATTGGCTAGACGTAGTAACATTCGATACCTGAACTCCAGTGGTTGGCGTCCAGTGCCTTATAGACTGCATTTACAAATCTGTCACCGAAAATAGGAAAATTATATCGTATTTAAATAAACTATCATTTATTTATATTTTTACGTTACTGATAACCGAAAGTATTCAATTTTTTAGAAGTTTACAACCAACACTCATTGAGAGGTTTATAACCAGTACTCATAAAGGAGTTTCCAAGCAGCACGCATAAAGTATTTACAGTCAGTAAGTGTAGTTTAGATAGATCGTTAACGTAGGATGGTGGTGATGGTTGTCCTGGCTGAAGTGTCCTTTGGTTCTTTTCGCTGAGGCTGTTGTTTTTGGCATAGCTGCTGTAGTACTTCAGCTGGACAGAGAACAAGTTGCAGATGATGATGATGACGATGATACTGCCGCGATGCTGATGAGAGCTATGGTTAGTTTGTTGTAAGAAATGAGCCGCTGTGGTTGCTGTGGCAATAGTGACGATGATAGTAGTCATTGTTGACGTGCAGTAGAAGGGAGGAGTGAAGATGCTGATGCTACTGCTGACTATCTTCATCATGGTAGTGAAAATGCTATTCCATCCAGTAGGGGTGACCTTGTTTGTGAGGCTGGAGTGAAGAAACGCACCCTATTTATACTGTTTTGCGAGCTGCTGCTGATACGATGCTTTGATGAGATCTGATTGGTCGGTTCGAGTGACAATGTGTACAGAAAAAAAGGAACTGTGTTGGTTTCAGTTACACAGGCTAAGGTATTCAAGAATTAAACATCTGGTTTTGTTAGAAGTGCCGACTCATAAAATGAGGCCTGCACAACATAAACAGTACAAATATAGAAGTTTACAATTAGCACACGTAGAGAAGTGTACAACCAGCACATTTATGGACCTTACAACCAGCATGCGTATAAAAGTTTACAACCATCACGTGTAGGGAAGTTTATAACTCGTACTCATAGATAAGTTTATCAGACCTAAGAAGTTTACAACCAGTACTGATAGAGATGTTATGTGGTTGGTGATAGTCGCGATCTGTCGGTTGGTAAAGACAGTCTCGTAGAGAAAGCAACCGGCGATAAAATTCCAGAAATAAAGTTCTGCTGACTCCATTCCGTAAACTGTAAAAATAAAAAAAGATTTCAGTGAAGAAAAAATTATTAGAAGGAATAAATTTTAGTCACATACGAAAAGTCTTTATTTCGGCCGGACTGGAACAAAACTGAATACAATGAAATTATCATTAAAAAGAAAGAGTTAAGAAAAGATGAGACGTCAACTGTTAAAAAATTGTTCCATGTCGCTGTGAGTTGGAAGGGGGCCCTCCGCTTTGGTTGACATCTAGAATCCAACTAACTCAGACGTGGGAAAAAATGCATAAGTAGTCCAACGAAAGTGCATCCAAAACTAAGTGTTTTCATTGGATAATAACAATGAATAAGCATTAACAATCATACATCGCTTCCTTCTCAAAACTAGTCATTGATTTAACATTTTCGTCCAAGAATCACCTTTTTTTTTCACGTTCATGTCTGACTTCACACCCAAAAACGCGATGTGAAACGTGAATTTATTATTGATTGCTTGCTGACATCCATAGTGACCATTTTATATGTGAATGCTTAACAAAGATAAGATTTAATTAGATAGGAATTATTGCCAACCGAAAGATGAGGAACATTATGGGAGTACTAAGATTGATCAATGTCATAGACTATGCTTGATTACTTTTGGCGCAGTCCATTTCACTTTTAAACATTGGATTTGAAGAACACCAAATTGTAATCTGCAGGGAAGCAGTCCCGCAGCAACGTGTTTCCTTGCAAAGTAGCTGTATCCGTGGATATTACGCCTGACTCCATTTTGTAAACTGTAAAACTATCTTTCTGGAGAGAAAAATTTATCAGAAATAAATAAATTTTAGTCACATAACAAAAGCCTTCATTTCGACAAGACTGGAACAAAACGGAATACAACAGGACCATCATTAAGAAAAAAGAGTTGAGGAAACATTTG
This sequence comes from Sepiola atlantica, assembly GCA_963556195.1. Classification (NCBI taxonomy): domain Eukaryota; kingdom Metazoa; phylum Mollusca; class Cephalopoda; order Sepiida; family Sepiolidae; genus Sepiola; species Sepiola atlantica. Next base: position 117,661,240 of record OY744518.1, read on the forward strand.
ACGAAAAGAGTTCTATGTTGTTGTGAGTTAGAAGGGACGTCCACTTTGGTTGACATCTGGAACCCAACAGATGCGGGAGAAAATGTATAAGTAGTTTAACAGAAGTGCATCCCATGCAAAGTGTTTTCATTGGACAACGGATCAATCACTCCATGTAGAAACATTAGCTTACATAGAAAGAAAAAAGTCCATCAAAATGTAACTGCGACAGAGAAATTTACTTCCAGCTCTAGTAGAGAAGTTTACAACAAGCATGCGTCGAGAGAATTCACAAACGAGAACTCATAAACGAGATAAGAACGACGTCGGTGAATTAGCTCCTAAAAATAACTACAAAATATCATATGAGTTACACAATGAACTGGTACAGGTATGATAAACCGGTAAAAAAATTCTTATAAAAATAAATAAGTTCGTTAACGTAAAAAAAACCCAAGTAGTTGTGTCTTTCATTTCTGAGGAGGAAATAGAGAGATGACTAGTGAATCTATTTGTCTATGGAACGAGGACCGGATTATTTCCTTTACCTAATCAGGTAACCAAGCTGGCCTTCACTTTACTACATCACTATACAGGAATATCTCATCTAACTACATATCCTTGATCATTTTTGGAAATATTCATATACATTAAAGGGTAGTAATCATGTCGTGAGTTATTTCCCTTGATTTCTGGAAAAATAAATATAGAAAACATATATTTTTAAAGATTAAAAGGAAGTTTCCACATTAATTATACATTATTATTTGTTCTTGACTAATAATCATCAAGTATTAAAACAAACTTTAAAAAAATTCTTGTTTCACAAAATAATTTGCTTAAAAAATTCAGTCACCAAGTTTCCATTTCTTCGTAAACAAGTCGGACATTATTTTATCTCCCAGGCAATGCCGAGTAGGTACAACTAATTGTATATATTTTGCATGCATCTATGAATATATCTCCTAAGGCTAATATCAATATTTATTAAAATTTATTAAAATTTATTAAAAACAGCAGCGGCAGTGAATGTTGTTTTTACATATCGATCCTCGATTGGAAAAAATCTTCAATTAGCAGTTTCTTTCAACCGGTCAAAGATGCAAGATTCACTCTAAATTCCAACGTGTACGATAAAAACCTAAACATTCATCTTTCTTTCTCTTTCCTGTTCTTCTTACAGAGACAACATATTAGCGTACATCACAACCCAACCTGAGGTTTTGGAGGCTGAAAGACCATCGGCAAGCAGCACACACATGATGAGACACACACAAATAACTAAACAAGGTGCTGACCAAACTCTCTCACACACATGTTCATACACATGCATATCTTCATGCTTATCATATGTAAACAAACACGATGCCAGCCGTATTCATTTCCTTCTTACATGCTAAACAACTCTTTCGTCTAGAATGTTCTTGGAATATTTGGACTCTCATTCATTGTCAACACTTTATTTTGCATTGTCTTAACAAGTTGTCAAGAAGAAAAAAAATTTGTATGGATATACATTGTTATTCTTTCATTTGATAATGTCCTACTCTCAACAAACTTTTCATATTATTCTTAATTCGTTGTTTTGCAGATTGCGTTCATATTAACTTTTTGAGAATTCGTTCCTCTATCTTGTTATCAATCACCTGTTATGTATCTCAGTGTATTCATGTGCAATGCCGCATGTGCATATTTAATGAGGTGCATAGATGCATGCTATGAACGACAGGCCTGCAATGGGAGAAATATTTGGCTATGGGACCAACCAAAAAATGGGCTGACCTTTGAAATAGTAATGTCTCTTTAGATACGAGCTTCCATGCTGTGATTATGCCCCACTTGAGATTTTCCAACATTAATGTTCATACCAGATAGTGAACATCATGGTCAGTCATTTTTTATGTCCATATATTAACAGCTTATAATCTTGAGTGGTCCCTCGATGTAACCTAACTGATATCTATATATATATATTCCAGAAGAGGGTGTCAGTTGAGTCTCTGTGGGTTTCAGAGGCTGATGGCCTGTTTGTGTTCGGGTAGACTTATGCATTGATTCGGTCAAGCTCAGAGTTCTGATTGCAAATCTGTCGTTCGGTCGAGAAATATCATTGTAATTTCACAAAATAAAACATTGTTACTTGCTTTAAACTTGAGTTGTAGTTTTGTTTAGAACGAGAATCCTTCTGTTGCAACACTGACCGAGACCACACGATTGACACTAAGGCCAGCGTTGAAATCAAGCTCTGAATCCGGAGGAAGACTATAAACAGACGATCACGATCTGTGCAGTGAATGCACACAGTCGTGCATTCACATCTGGGAGTCACCACTTCAGCCAATCCGAGTTGATTAAAGCGAACAATGAATTTTAACTATCTAACATATAAAGTTATCTTGTGAGATTTTAAAAGTTGGACCTGAATAACATTTAAGCTGACATATCAAACTTTGATTCTGACTAGCCAATTTTCATTTATTATTGTTTTACACTGTTATTGGCACTGTGATAACATACTTTGCTACAGTTTATTTTAAAAATTATTTGGTCCCACCCGGACAACTGGTAATATGGAAACATTTTTCAATAATGATAATTATGATCTAAAAATCAAAATCAGCAAGGTAAATAACTCATATTTTTGATTGAAGAATACAAAAAAAGCTGTCTGCCCTTTTTTTTGGAAAAGGT
>OY744518.1:117666409-117708909 GCA_963556195.1 Sepiola atlantica
GTTAAGCTCAATATACGAGATAGAGCAATTGTAAAGATAGAAGAAATAAAAGTGATAAACATGTACGAATGTCCAAATTTATTTCAAATTTCGATTGTTCAATGCAAGGTGTATTCTGTAATAAACTAGTGTTCATTATTCTTTCCTTAAGCCAAGGCTTTTCAAAGATCGAGATCTTATCATCAGAGGAGAAATACAGATAGATAAGTTGGCTGTAGAAAAGCCAAAGTTCAAGTATTTAAACGGACAATTACCACCTGGACAAACTACAGATTTTTTTAATGAACTTTTCTTTCACTACATTTTTAATAATATTTTTTTAAATATTTGAACTTTGGCTTTTCTACATGGGTTGGTTATCGTATAACCAAGAGAGAGAGAGAGAGAGAGAGAGAGAGAGAGAGAGCGAGAGAGAGCGAGAGAGAGAGAGAGAGAGAAATATATGAAGTTATGTATGTGTATATGTTTATATATTGGTATGTATAACATTCACTCCTAAACTATTTAACTGATCATTATGAAGTTTTGAACACAGTTCTTAGACATAAGGGTATGTAATGTGGCCTATATTTAGTTTTATGCAGAGGGGACAAGAGGGAGTGGAAGTATTTTATGAAAATCCAGATGCCTCTAAATTTTGTGAAATTTTAACAAGGTATTGACAAATTTACTGCGAATACATCACAAATGAGTAAGTAAACCCAAATAAATTGTGTTTGACTAATTTCACAACTGTATTTCCTTTAAAATAGGTTATGTCGCCAATAGTAACGTTTATCAATATTTCGCAAAAAAAAAAATTTAAATAAATTATCTAAAAAATATATTGTAAAACAAAACAGTTTAAAATAAAGATACATCGGTTTCAATGGGCGAGTAACTCGAAAAGTAAAATTAGAATTACTTCCCTTGGATAATCTATCTTTTCAGAGTTATCTGCCCTTTTTCGAACTCAAAGATGTCTACCATTAGAGGCAGTTGCCTTCTCGTTCTCAGTGCTGAACTTGCAGGTAAATTAAATAAATATTTCGATATAAATTCACTATGAATGCAAAAAGAAATACCAGATCTCACTGTATATGTTTTGTGGGGCTTGACAAAGAAATGTTTATTATAAATCTTTGATAAAGAAAGCATTGTTTTTGTTATACGATAACCAACCCATACATTTTTACATTTTAATTTTGACACCCGCCTACCAAAAAAAAAAAAAATGGGGATTTTATAAGCATTATAATTATAGTAATAACATTTTACACTTTCGAGGTTTTAATGATTTTTTTCTGTTTTAAATGAATATGTTTTAGTAATTTTATCGAACACGGTACGAATTGTTTTGTTTTTTTAATATTTTGGTTAAAGTTCAGGGTTAATTTATCTTCCTCCCACAAGGTAAGATGTGACACAAGGTCGGGGAAGTGGGAAAAAAACCAGCGCTCGAGAATTTGAGTACTCTGGCCATTTAAAAATTACCTGGGCAGCCCCGTCAGCATTCCCCGGTAGGGGCGCCTCAGGCGATTAGCAATAAACTAACCCCCTCTCAAAGGGTGAGAAGGTTATCTTGAATTTTTCAGCTTTAAGATGACTGCCATTGAAACAATATTATCTTAACCAAATTAGTTTTATCACAATTTGATTCAATTAATAATTTAATAACCAAACAATACTGTAATAATTAGGTTATATTATTACGTTAGGTATTATTAGACCAAATTGTTATAAAACTAGAACTAATTTGGTTAAGATAATGTTGTTTCAATGGCAGCCATCTTAAAGCTGAAAAGTTCAAGATAACCAAGTTCAGTTTAAAGTAAGAACAATAATACTTATTAGTGACGGAATCTTTAAACGGATGTGTGTGGCGCTCCCCCCCCCCCCTCTATTGTCAAAAAAGTGGGCAAATAGGGAACGTGTTGTGATAGCTCTTGGAGGTGGTTGTCTTACAAAATACTGCGAGTTTGCGACTCTCCGCCGAAACAGGTAGTCAATTAACAGAGTTGTTAGAGTGAAAATGAAGGGGAGCAGGGTAACAGTAGTTTCCAAGTAGAAGAATTGGTGCGGGTAGCCGTGTTTTTGGCAGGGGAATAAAGTCATAATAGCAGGAACAAGTTAATAATGCTTTTCAAATAAATGAATAATCCTTAGCGGGGAATCTGTATACTTGGCAGGGGAATAAAGTTAAAATAGAAGGAATAGAGTAACAATGGAATTCTCTCAGAGTTTCTCCAACCAAAACAGTCGTCTGCTCGCCCTGATGACTTGCTGAAAAAAGTTGCACTCCCACACATGCTCCTGAAACTCATTGCCTTTGCCATTTTCGGTCCTCTTTTGCTTTCAGTGTCAGTATCGTTACCTCTTTTTCCACAAACTCCCAAACGAGAGGAAAGAAAGAAAAAGAGATGAAATAGGATGTAGTTTAATGTCGTACCCAGAACCTTTAATTCAAGCGGGAAGCAAGCTGGGCTTGCTCTGCCAGCGTTTGCAAGTAGCGCACTCAGGGCAGTACCATTTCTGTCTCTCCGGGGGAGCTCTCTCCACACTCACGCATCTAAAATCAAACCATTCGTTGCATCGATCACAGGCAATCATATTCTCATCTCCTTGATGGGAATTGTATTTCGGGCATAACCAAAGTGTGGCCTCTTCTCCCATGGGGCGGCTCGAAATGTTGGATGGGCAAGAGGGGTCTGCAGTTGGTTCTGCAGCCTCAGCGACCTCTGGTGAGAGAGAAAACCCCAATGGAAAAAGATCTTTTAAAGAATGCACCATCACTCTGCCTAATGCAGGCCGACCTGACGATACCCCTGTCTGATTCTAGAATATTCAAGATGGACCCAAAGAACCTAATGGTCTTAGTTTAGGGGGGCTCTTAATGAGGACAATGTCATTTACCTTCAATCAGTTTGTGAAGGGCTCTTGGGGCTTCTCCCTAAGACAGAGGAGATATTCTTCATATCACAAATGTCGGAAGCTTTCCAACCATCCATTGCAAAGCATCATTGCTTCGACTAACTTCTTGCGACCAGGGGGAGCAGTGTTTGTCATGTCACCTGCCTCTAGCTTCAACATCAGTCCAAGGTTTTTCTTGGGTCCCAAGAACATACTAAGGGTCACGGCCTCTAGTCCTCAGTCTGCGAATTCCCAGTAGGTAAGAGGACGATTATTGACTGCACTTTGGATTTCTGAAATAGCGAGAAGTAATCTACTCATCTCCTGCCAATGGTTTTGTGCAGACATGTTTTAATGGTTTACATGCATCTTTCCCACACACCTCCATACCAGGGAGAATGAAGGGGAATAGTGTGTAGCTGGATATTGGAGGTGGCAAATTTCTCTTGATATTCGTGAAACAGAGCGAGTCGGGCAAACAGCTTGCCGCTGCCTACAAATATCCTAGCATTATCTGAATATATTGCTTGAACCACACCATAGAGGGTAGTGAACCTAATTAAGGCCTGCACGAAATATAACATTCCCATGTAAGGCACCACCTCGACATGTATAGCTCTGCTGGACATGCAAGTGAATAGCAAGAGCAAGTGAATAGCAACCTTTTCTTCCGTGGACCTGTTTCTGATCCAAAAATGTCCAGTAAAATCCACTCCAGTATCTTGGAAGGACTCCGCAAACTCGACCCGGGACACTGGAAGGCTAGCCGAATTAGTGGGGAGAACAGATCTTGAATTGTATTTCTTACATAAACGACAAGATGCCAAGGCCTTAGTGACTGCCTGTCTCCCTTGAGGAATCCAAAAACCACTGTGCCTGAACTCCACCAGAGTAGACCACATTCAAAAATAATAAGCTTTGTAATGAGGTGGTCCTTGCCCTACAAGATAGGTTTTTGTAACTCAAAACTGAGGTGAGGAGATCTGTCTATCCGGCCTCGAGAACTGACAAGGGCATCCTGATCCAGAAACAAGTCAAGGGAATGGATCAGCAGGGGAATCGACTTTCCAGAGGGATCCCGTAAGAAATCTAATTCTGCCAAGCAGGATTGTGCCTGTAAGTTCTTCATCACATATATTTTGGCTTTTCTTCCCGCATCGTCTAATGAACATAAATACCAAAGTCACCACTCTGAGAAGATGGGAAAATCGTGAGAAACGTCCAAAGTTGATGCAGGGAATACAATCTATCCCCAGGGCCATAGAAACACCCACACAAGCTGATGCCAGTTGCTGGGAATGCTTGCTGAGGCATGGCATATTTTGTACCGGCCAGACGGAACTTCCTGCCTCCAACCAAGAGGGATCATGATACTAAAATTTAAAAACCAACCTGAGCTTTTTCAATGACATTCCTCTGGTAATTATCGGCTGGGTTTTGAGAGGTATGCATATTACGGAACACCGTTTCGAGTCTGTGGAGAGCAACAAGTTGACTCTTCATCTGAAGGACATCTTTAGCCGTTTTGTGCAAAAACGTTTTTACTTGCCATTGATTGTGAGAGAATCCATGACAAGACCACGTGTGCATCTGTGGCGATATACAACTTGGTGGGGATCAAACACTTGCAGCCCAATAACTCTGAGGGCAAGCACTCTAGAACCAAATATATGGCCATTAGCTCCAAAGTCGGGAGTGTCTTCATCTTGGAGGGGGCTACTTTAACTTTAGCAAAAATCAACTAGGTTACAAGACGTATGTTGTAAACTCATATGCCTCAGCAGACGCATCACAAAACACGAACAGCTCTCACTCTTGACTTCCCAGGTGCAACGGTCAAACTTTAAGTTGCTCAGGCCAGATAGGTCCCGAGCAATGTTCCTCCATAGAAGTTGATATTCTGTTCATCCCATCCTAATCCTCCCTTCCATAATTTGGCCACGAGCACTCGGCTCCGTAGGGACACTGGAAGGCAAAAGGACAAGGGATCTTGGCGGCTTCAGCCAGTATCTTCCACTTGGTCGAAGCATCTGGGTTGCACTTCACCAGGGCGACGCTCATCTCTTCTTTTAGCTGGGCATAACGATAGCCTAACACTTTCTCCTGACTGCCTCCATGGGTGCTGAGAGTGCCATCATGACTCAATTGGAGTTGCATGCCTTCAAATCCCCCCCCCCCTGTTGCAGACACGCTCTTGAGTTGAAGTATAACTCGGTAAGTATCATCTTGTCATTACTAGGTTGTCTACATAAAATCGTTCCTCCATCATAGATCGACAAAGGTCTAGGGGAAACCGTGCTGCATGATATGTTAATATGCAACCTAGGAATGAAGGGACTTGATATAAAACCAAAAATGATGATCGTGTATCTATAGCAACGAAGTCGATCTCCATCGTGGAGAAAGAAGCAAAACTTGTTTTTATCTGACTCCAGTTTCAGATGAATCATTAGAAAGGCTTTTCTAATATCCGCTAACAACACATATTTATTGGACCTGAATGAAAGCAAAAGATTCAGCATATCGTTGGTTAGATTAATGCGGGGTAGGCTGCTTCATTTTAAGAAAGAGTTTCCAACTTTCAAACTACAATTGAAGACCAGGCGATTCTTGGCGATGGAAGTCAGGTCCGTCTTCATGATACGTCGATGAGTAATCCAAATGTAATCCTTGAACTGGTAGGGAAGTACGTTGATCTCCTCAATGGTGCCGTCAAACTCCTGTTGGCGAAACACCTACATGTACTCTTCATACACTCCCTCCTTTGTTAATTTCCTAACCGCCCGGTCTAAAATGTGAAAAGAGACCACGTGATTTAAACGAACACACAATAATTTATCCATGTGTCAAAGTAATTCTACATAATATTTATTGTCTTTTAGGGTAATGGTCTTCTGAAACTATCTTACCCTCTCCTAATCAAGGGGGTCGATCCTCCTCAGGAATCCCTGCTAAACATCAGTTCCAACCCCCTCTGGACCTGGCTGTCCAGGAAGAAATCTCCTAAGGGATCTACATAGGTGGACTCAGACTCCAAGGCAAAGCACAAAAGGAATAATTCAATATTCTCTACCATATCCAGTACTTTGCGGAAAGAGAAGATTACATTATCCTGAAAAGATGGGATCTTCACAGGAAGGAAAGAATCCTCTCTTCCAAAGGGAATAATCCTGGATGGCACTGAGAAGGCCTGGGTACAATTTGGAGGGGTCTCAAGTATCGAATGACATCCAGTCCAAGAATGCCTTGAATCATTTATTGTGTGTTCGTTCAAATCACGTGGTCTCTTTCCGCATTTTAGACCAAGTGGTTACGAAATTAACAAAGGAGGGGTTGGTGCCTCTAGTTAAGTCTCCAACCATGTTATAACCCATTCCCCAGAAATTGTCCAACAGGCCATCCAGATGCTCCAAGCAAGCAGAAAGATCCAGTGTCTCATACATCACGATGAGAAGTCTCAGTACTTGGCCCATTCCCAGATCAGTCTTCAGTGTTATCTCTCGATAACATTCCCTATATTGGCCCTGGAAGGTTGTGAGTGAAAATTCATACTCTCGACCCCCAGAATCAGGGATGTTCAGGGGTCATAGAGCTTGTTTAGACACAAGGGTATGTCTACTGTCCAGTGTCCAACAGGCAGTTAACATGAACGGTCTTGTTTACCCTAGTGAAAGGGATGCGTATGACAGAAGGAAGGCTTCCGTGGTATCGGTCGAGGTAAGGAAGGAGGTGTTCTTGTGAAAGGTAGAACTTCTTAGTTTGTGAGAGCCCTCGAACCTCGGGTAGGTAGGACGGGTGGATCTTGCCTAAAGGCAAAAGTAAGTTACACTTCTATCGACCTGGATAAGTTTTTTTTGTGTTTTAACTTATTTTAAAGCGTTTATTAGTTCAATACAGAATTAGTGTCAACTCTGTTAAGTTATAACGAAAAAAAAATTGCTGACATTATACAGTTAAATGGAGTCTCGATAATCGTTCTAAAGACAAAAATTCAACAAAATACTGGTAGAATATTACATTTTCGCACGATTGGTGACATTTATTGAATGTGTTTCTACCAGTATTTTGTTCAATTTTCGATTTTTGAGCGATTATCAAGGGTCCTCGTGCAGGGCTCACGGCCAGTCTTTTTGTTTTTCGTGCTAACTGAACAGAGTGGACACGAGGTTTGTTTTGAACAACAACAACAACAACAAAAATGCTTTAAAATAAGTTAAAGCACAAATAAACTTATCTAGGTAGGTAGAAGAGTAACTTATCTTGCCTTTGGTAACATTTATTTGTTGTCTATTCGTTTTTTCGCCCCTTTTTTGTTTTGCTTGGCTCCTGTTAAAAATGCCGGAAACAGATCCATAAGTAAGTGAAATATATGAGTAGGATGTTGTAGTTTGCTTGAAGCATTGTGCATAGTGTGTAAAAAGTTGAATTTTGAAGGCGATGACAATGCAGTTTGGTTGAAAACACCGTTGTTTACAAGACAAGGTAAACGAATCAACTGACAATATTGAACAATTCAATAATTTTCAATAAAATATTTATTTACCAATCTAATGTGTCGAGACAGGATGATATGATATTGTTTAAATTTTCGAGGTAAACCTCCTTTTCAGAAAGAAATAACAACTCAATCGGAGTGTGTGTTTCGCCTAGAAAAAATATATTTTTAAATTAAACTTTTGTTGAAGATAGGAAATCATCAAAAGAAAGAATGGCAAAGTCTATCCTGACAAAAATAATAACTTTATATTAACAACTTGTTAAGACAATAAAAAATGAAGAGTTGGTAAAGATTGAGAGTTCAGAATGTACCAAGAACATTCTAGTAGGTATTCCAAACTGAATTTTTTTTTTTTTTCAATATACCAAAAAACTTTGTAAGTATGCATATATAGTGCTGCAAGATATTAAAAAAAAATACCAAATGGTCATTATGGCCATTCAAAGTTAGTCAGACATTGTGTTTTGTGTGATACTGAATACAAGGCCAACTTAATCAGTGTATAACTGAAGATAAAAGCTTCAAATAAGTGAAAAATCTTCATAAATACAGGGTGGGCAAAAATAAGGGTCCTATTTTTAAAAATTCATAACTTTTTTATTTATTGATTTTTAAAAAATTTTTTTTTTTAGAATAAGTAAAGGACCCCTTCCGAAGCAAGCATGAGCCGTATTAGCCCTAAGGAACGTACCCTCATTTAGAAAACATTATTTTTGCTTAAAAAACTCAAAACAGTGTAAAAAACAATACTTTAGTTTTTGTAAGTTTTAAGAAGTGTTTTTCGGCTAAAATTTGTTTTGTTTATTTCAAAAAATCTCGGAAGGGTCAATCTACACACACATAAAGTTTGGTGAGTTTAACTTTTATTTTGTGGAAGTTATTCAAATTCAAGTATAGGACCCTTATTTTGGCCCACCCTGTATAATGCAATAGTTAATTAAAGGAAAGATAATATAGATGGAATTAATCATTTTTAGATATAGCCAGTCTTAAACATTAGTGAAAATCACATGTCACAAAAATTGTGTGGAAACGATACAGAAGAGCAGCTTTGACTTCATATAAGTTTTATTTTAGCAATTAATTAACACATTAAAACTTATTATGATTCATAACATCATACAGATTAAGCTAAAAAAATTTTCATTAACCTATTATTTCTAACATGTAAACATGGTCTGAAGCCCAATTTGGCAAATAGAGCAGAAAAATGGGTCAAATGTACACTTTACCAAACCTTTTGTAAAAAGTTACCCATTAAAATACAAGCCTAAAACCTTTTATACTTGACTAATTTTTGAATGAGGAATTAAAAACAAATTGTTTTCTTTCTAATATTGGAATATTTTGTGGAATGATCCAACTTTTGGCATGTAAAAAAATAAAAAAAGGATTGACATCAAAATCTTGAAATTTGCTTAATAAAAGAAATCATCAGTCAATTTCTTAAGCAAAGGCTTATTATAAAGCTTTAAATTAAATTTTTAAATCATTTTTTTATGCTAAATTTTACATGTGTAAAGATAAAATATATTTATTGAATAATAATATAATGGAAAATTTTACTGGCAGTTTCACTCATCTTATGTAGATTTTATTTGGTTATATGCTTCTGTTATAGCCAATATATAAGGGATATGTCATTCTTTCATCACTTGGTTGAACATACTGGGAAGATCCTTTATAACGTCATCCATTAAAATAGATCATAGACGACCCGTGAACCAAAGAATTGTGAGTTATCAAATATAGAACAGGAACTTCATTTAATGAAATATTTTTCAAAATAAAAGTCAGGCAAAATACTTTTAAACATGGAAAGTTAGCACGAAATTGTAAATATTTATTCAGAAAGAAAATGAGAGGATAGAGAGAGAGAAAAAAGAAAGAGAGGACAGAGAAAAAGGAAAGGACAGAGAGAGAGAAAAAAGAAAGGACAGACAGAGAAAGAGAGAAACAAGAAAGAGAAAGGACAAAGAGAGAGGGGAAGAAACAAGAATGAACGAGGACAGAGGGAGAGAAAAAGGAAAGGACAGAGAGGGAAACAAGAACGAAAGAGGACAGAGAGAGAGAAAGAGAGAGAGAGAGAAAGAGAGAGAGAAACAAGAATGAGAAAGGAGAGAGAGAGAAAAAGAGAGGACAGATAGAGAGAGCGAGAAAATAAAAAAAAGTGGGGCGAGAGAGAAAAGAAAGACCGAGCACTTTGTTTTTGCTACTATTATATGCGTATCAAGTAAGGTGGAAAGAGGATTTATTTTTACATGCGCGGGAGGGAGGAAACATGTTTACACATGCAGTGTTTTCAGGTTAACAAAAAAGTTAACTTACTTGAAAATGAAAAATAATTTAAAGCTATGTCTCTTTTATTGTTGAGCTGTTTGTGATGTTAAATAAGATCAATATGAATCCTATTTATTATTATTGGGGAAACGCTGCTTTATCCAATGCTATCAAAAGCATACTTTGTAAGATTAAATTTGTGTAAAATTTTATTCACTGAAGTTTTCAACTTGGAAATTTTTTATGGAAATAAACTTAAAATTCTATACTTCACCCACCAAATCGACGAAAAAACATTTTTTTGATAAGATGAAATGATTTTTTAAAAGTTAATTAATTAACAGTGTGAACGGCACGGACATTAAAAATCAGGTCTAAAAATTTGTTGTTGAAAAAAATAGTGCAACTAAATGCATTTGTCATTAAAATAGTTACATAATTCAAATCAACATGTAAAAAAAACTAATCATCGTACAAGAAAAAAATGACATTATTAGAAAGAGGAAAAATTGAATTTTATTTATATACTAATTTCATAGATATAACCTGAAAAATAGTCGTGATGTCGTAAGTTAAATTTTACAGAAAATTTCACTGTTTTTACCCATTTTCGCAGCATAAACAGGCCAGTTTGGCATTGCTAAGAGTTTCTTGGTGTGTAAGAAGAAATTGAATAGACATGTTCAATTTGGCTGGCGAGTTTGCATGTTACAGTGTGTGCGTATATTTTTAGCGTGACTCTTTTGCCAGCGAGAGAATGTATGCATGAACTGTGTACATTAGTTCGATTTGCAGTGTGTATATGTTTTCATTATGTTTAGCCGTTTGGGTATGTCTGTTGTTGTGTCTGTCGCGGGCCTCTTGCCCTTTGCCCCAAAAGAACTAGGCAGGATTGTGTCGTCTACAGAATAAAATCAGGAAAGAGAGATAGAAAAACGCTGTCTTTGGGTTTTTATATTACGCGCAAATAGTTGCAAGTTAATATTTCTTATGCTTTGATTGGTTGAAAGAAACTTCTGATTTGAGCTTTTATCCAATTGAGAGTCGATTGGTAAAAACAACATTTCCTGCTGCTGCTCTTTCCATCATCACCATATTCCTTCTACGAATGATTCAGCTACCTGTCTGCGAGAGAAAATTAGGTACTTCTACAGAATTTGAACCGAAGTGCGTTTTTTTTTAACCTTAAACTAACCCTTGTCTAATTTTTAAGTTTAGTTTGGCAAAAGTCGGTTTGGTTTGGTTCAAATTCTGTAGAAGCACCGAAAATTATATAGACCACATCGTCGACGCCGGCCCTAGAGACTAACGACGTAGAGTCCCCATCGAAGATCTATATAACAGGGGGTAGTCACATGGTTGACATCATTGTTCTGGTTTTAATTTTCACATTTTTCTTATATTTTATTTCGGTTACAAACGCAAATGTAATTTCTCTTAAAAAAGAAAATGCCCCCAATTTCGCTTCTAAACTTAAAAGGGTTAGGGTTAAAAATCAAAAGGGAAACTTTTTCTTTATTTTATGCTTTTTGGCATCTTTTTTGCAATCTAAACGCCAAAAATGTTTTCTTTCTTTTCTAGGTGTGAACGCGCAATCGTTTATCCAAGCTTACACTTTGGCCTCAACAAACTTCACAGTCCAGTTGGCATCACCTCAGGTTTCGTATAAAAAGAGCTCTCCTCTATTATATTATATTATTATTATGGGTGAGAATAGCAGTCCAAATAATCCAAATATTACAAATTATCAATCCTCAAATCAGAAATGACCCTTAAGTTTATTAACATTATTTATTATCGAACGTTTTCTCTGCTAGCTGCAGAATACGCACTAACATGGCTGCGTGTCCTTCACGCCTTACAATCTTGGGCCAACGTGTTTGCTTGGTCTATGTTCATATTCTTCCATTCACAAACGTTGTCTACCCATCTTTTCTTTTGTCTATCTTTCGACCGGCTTCCTTGTATTATGCCTTCAACGCATATTTTGCATGACCCTACAATGGAATGCTTAACCTGACCAAACAATCTCACGACTTAACATTTGATGCCAGAGGATATTGATGCGATGCCAGTGAGTTTTCGCAACTCTGCGATCCTGATGTGATCAGATAGTTTATGATCAGTAATGAAGCGCATGATGTGGCGTTGGAAAGTTTCTGCTTTCTGATGTAATTTTACAGTTCAGTTGATACATTCAAGTCTGTATAAGACTACAGGAAGGACATATGCGTTATAGATTTTTGTTTTGATTTTGTATGGTATGCGTTTAGAAGTTCGGTTGTTTTGTTTTTTTCAACCGAAGCCGATTCTTGTGATTTACAGCTGTTTGCCCGTTATTAGATGAAGACAGCTGAACATTATTAACTTTCATCTCATAATTATTGCTTCCATAATAATTAATTTTCATTTACCATAAGATAAATATTTTTACTTGTTTGAAGCCGACATTTTTAGTTATACACTATGAAAAATATATACATTATATGCATATATACATACATATATACATGTCTTTCTGTGACAAAGTATCCGGGACCCCATGGGGATCGGGTACCCTGGTTACGCACTAGTATGCATCTTGGTGGTGATGCTAGGCCCTGTGTAGAGACGAAGTGGAGATATAAAACCAGTATGTATTTGACGTGAAAACGAACTTATTCAAACAATGGAAAAAGGCGCCGGTTTGTCTGGTGGGGTCGTGTTTGGTAGTCAACACCGATCGCCACCACACAAAAGAAGACAGTGTCCAGATGGGAAGTTAGAGATAACGAAAATTCCATTTATTTTAGGGACACGCGAAGTGAGGCGCCCGTCCTCACCCCCCACCCCCCTGAGAGAGGAAAGAGACGCAGAGAGAAATATGGCAGAGAAAGGAGTTTATGACGATAGACACCTTCAATAATAGGAATAGAGACGAGAAGAGTAGAGAATGAGTACACAGGACAGACGGAGTTGAATTGTAATTAGGGTCGGACGCGCCTGACGCTGCGCGCCGATGAAGATGCGCGACGAAGAGAAGAAAACCAAACGAACTCCCCATCATTTTCTTAGCCAGTTAATTTGTGACTAAACAACCACTTGTAAACGAATTTACACACACACAGAGATCCAACGAGATAACTTAGAGCAAACAACTTTCACAAGTACGGTAGACATTAATCTAATGTAAAATCAAATCTTTTTTATTTTTATTAATAATTACTCTTCCATACAAAAACCCCGACCGAGTTGTTGAACATTGTTCTTTTCCTTTTGTTCTGCTTTGAATGATCTTTCGCCCTCACAGAGCCAACCGGTTGCTGTTCGCCCAGTGATCGCTCGCTAATATAAACAGTTTCAACATGGAAGTGTATTTGTAGCTGGACGAGATGACAAGATCGACGACGCCATCATCATCATCGTCGCCATCCCGGGCGAGAGGAATTTCGATCTACATATTTTTTTTTATTGCCACTACGACGATCGGCTGAAGTGTGTTCACGGTCTGGCAGGACTGTGCACGCGAGTGGGGTTCACAACTTGGCCCCGCGACCAGGATATCATACCCCTCTGTGTGTGGTTGACCACGATCCCCACGGTACAGATGCGTGTGGGATTTATATTTCTTTGTTTTATATATGAGCACTGAGGATAGCCATACCAGGAAATAAATGCATAGGATATAGGAGCATTTTACAAATAAGCTGAAACAATAGTATGCTGAAAATAAAAATAAAATTTGTTTTGTGAAATGATGGGAATCTGTCTTTCCTAACATTTGACATGGTTTGAAATTGAATAAAAATATTTTATATACATTTATATATACATTATATACACTATGAAAATTATCATAAGATAAAGATCTTTCACTTGTTTAAAGCCTACATTTTTAGTATACACTGTGAAAATTAGCTTCTGAACCAATAGCATGCAAGACAACAAATTTTCTAATTTCCAACAAACTTTGAATTGTCATAATTCGATGGTCAATTGAGGTACCAAAATAAATTTGCTATCATTATTTATGTTTTGCAAAGGCCTCCGCCCACATTGAAAGTTTTTAGATATAATGATAAAAAAATAATTTGGTTTGGGATACCTGATAATAGTTGACAAGTGTAAATGTTAAGTAGAGTGAAAAAGAAAACATGAATTTTGGGATGAAAATAAAATTTTGGCTTTGAATATCTACTTTTCAAATTTTTTATTCAACTCCAGATGTTTTTGTATAAACAATTTTGATATGAAGTTTTCAAAGAGTAAACAGTTTCTTAACAATTTTCTTTTCTTTTTCCCTCCCTTTGTTTTGTTTTTTTCTTCTTCTTTGCCTGTTTCCTCTCATTTTTTTCCTTCTTTTTCTCACTTTTTTAGCGTTATCACTGTCGACAAAGGGAAGTCTATCAGGCATGTGTACACAGTGTGATGATGTATGGAAGTGAACCTGGCCAGTGAGGGTTGCGGAAATACGTTGTATGGAGAGAAATGATATGAGAATGATAAGATGGATGTGAGTCTTAAAGACAGGCTTAGTTCTGATGATCTCGGAGGAAGATTAAATTTGGACAGTCTAGGGAGATGTGTGAAGAAGAGTAGATTTTGCTGGTTTGGTCACGTTGAAAGAATGGATAAGAGTTTTTGGGTTAGTAGATGTAGAACAGTTGAGGTAATAGGTTCAGTTCACAAGGGATGGCCAAGGAAAACATGGAAGGAAGTGATAAAAATGGATCTATGGGGAAGAGGGATAAATAAAGACCTGGTCAAAGATAGGTTACTTTGGAAGTCAATTTCTTTAAGTCGCCAACACAGATAAAATGGATGTTAAACCGAATATGATGACGACGATGATGATTATTATTATCATTATTATTATTATTATTATTATTATTATTTATTCACTAGAAGTTCTCACACAGGTCATTAGTGATTGCTCACCGACAACCGGTGGTATTCCGTGGAGTCTGAGTGACAACAAGTCTCCCCAGATTTCCAGTATTCTCCACCTCTTTTCGATAGCCACCGCAAATAAACTTGCAGTATCACAACAGCTGTTTACCATTGATTTCTCGCTGGTAAGGACCATTGGTTTTCTCTGGGATTTGGGTGGCAATAAGCCTCCCCAAGGTCCCAGCAGTCTCTGCACTTTCAGTGGAGGTCTGGTGTGTGCTGTCCCTCCTCGGTCTTCTCACCCTCCCTGGCCCTATGCAAATATTTTGTGTGGTGTCAGCCTAGGCTGGTACCATTTTTTTTTTTTTAATTATTTTTTTTATTTATTATTTATTTTATTTTTTTAAAATTATTTTTATTATTATTATTATTATTATTTACTCACTAGGAGTTATCACACTGGTCATCGTCAGTGATCGCCCACTGCCAACTGTGGTATTCCCTGGAGTCTGAGTGACAACAAGTCTCCTCAGACTTCCAGTATGCTCCACCTCTTTTCGTTCATCACCGCTGATGACCTTGCGGTAATCGCAACAGCCACCTACCAACGATTTCCCGCTGATAAGGGCCATTGGTCCCCTCTGGGGCCCGAGTGGCAACAAGCCTTCCCAAGGTCCCAGAGCTGTCCGCGCTCTTCCAGTGGAGGTCTGGTTTGCGCTTTCCCTCCTCGACCCTCTGTCCATAATTTTCGTAGCGTCAGCCTATGCTTGCGCCTCTCTCGTGCGGTTGTATTTTCCCCGGTTCTGTTGTATTGTGCTTCCATGTGTTTGTTCTCCATCCGTTGCTTATGTGGGTTGGTTTCCGCATTCGAGGACATTTCTCAGGATTGTAGCTGTTTTGATCATTATTATTATTATTATTATTATTCCTTTCTTTTCTCTAGGGAAAAGCAATTGAATTCATTCAACAAGATGAACAGAATCGCCGCTGGTTCAGTGAATTCCGTTCAAAAGCAGCATCCACTCCAATCAGCCTAGAATCGGTTGATGGTAAGCCGTCTCTCCTCCTCGTCCCCTCTACGCTGCATCTTCGTAAATGGACAGCCTTGTTTACACAAAATGTTATTTCTCACTTTGAAACCTTAGACATGTCGTAATTTGAGATTCATGAATTCCTTTTTATTTCTTTCAGTAAAAGTGAAGCCGCTTAATTTTTGGCAAAACGAATCTATAAGTTCAGTTCAATGAAAACTCGAGTTGATCTGATTCTCCAAGAATTGTCTTGGATTGGCCGACACATGCATGCGCTTCATTGGGTCAAATATCAGAATTGAGTTAGAAGAATTGTCTAAAAATGTACTTTTAACTTTTTTATTTAATTTCAATGATTGACCAAAATCTGGTAAGATTCTATAATAAAGACCAATGTGTATTTATTTGTATATAAATAAATATAAAAAGATATATGTACTTCCTTGCCCTCATACAAAAGTTAGCGAGTAAAAAACGTGCCTTTTTCTAGCCAGATGAAATCAATTACAGGTTATATGGGGAAGCAAGAAAACAAATAGCTGCCTTAGCATACTTTTATATAGATGAGTGCTGCATTTCGAATCACTTCGATGTTCTTATAACTTCAAATATTTATTTATCGCTATTTTTAGAAAGTAATTTTCCTCCTCTTTTAATTTCCGTCTTTAATTGTAACAATCTCTTCTTGCTTAATTTCTGAACCCATGCATTTCTTACTTTATAACAGTTTTTTTGTCATCCTTTCCAGCCAACCGCTACACGGCCCTGTTGATTCCGCCGTCCCCAGGGGCGGTCACAGACCTGGCAACCAACAAAGACCTTGCTGAGATTCTTAACCATTTCATCCAAGAAAAAAGTAAGTGTAATAAAGAAAACCTTTCACAGATTCTTTCAATGTGACCAAACCAACAAAGTCTCCTCTTCCGCACACATCTTCATATACTCTCCAGATTTAATCTTCCTCTGAGGTCATTTAAGAATCACATTACACATCCATCGTATCGTTCTCATATTATTTCTCTCCATGCAACACATCATTGGTCAATTTTCACTTTCATTATCACACTGCATACACATGCCTGATAGACTCTTCCCTTGATCGACAATGGTAACGCTCTGCTGGTTAGTAATGACAGAAGTTCCCTGAATTTACTCCATCCACTCCTAACTCTTGCAATCAAACCAGCCCCAGCTCGTAATCTAATGGTATCATCAAAGTAACAATATTTCTGAACAACCTCAATAGCTTTGCCATCCAAATATACTTTCTCAACATACAGGTTCTCATTCATGTCCATTGTTTTACACTTCTTGCACACAAACTGGTTATCATCTCTCAACAGTAGAAATAGTGTATTTTTCTTCCCTCCAGCATCATCTGTAGAATACTAAAATGTCTTTCTGTTCAGTCTGTTTGAGAAAAAAAAAATTTTAGGAGCATTGTTATAATGGCAACAATTTTAAACAATGACTCGAATAATGTAAGGTAGATAAATGCTTGCAGCTTGAAATATGAATTATCTCCCTTACATTATTTGAGTTATTATTGCACATTTTTTCTATCTTCTTCTTTTCTCTATATTAATAACATTCTGTGACAACTTCATGTGTTTCTCATCTACTTTTAATCTAAATTTTATTGAAATAATTATTGAAATAATAAAAACTAAAATTTTATTTCTTTTCCTGTATAAGTTTAAAAATGTGCAACCCCCAAAAATATTTATACTAAAATGACATTGATGAATCCCGGGCACCGCTGATTAGGGACAGTACATCTAATCTAAAATAAAATGCCATCTCTTGCCTATAATAACAAGCAGGAAGACTCAGCATTGCCCAGAATTGAATGAGGAACGCTATGTTCTGCATTCGGTTCATAACACCATATTACCTTTCTTAAATGAAGTACTGTTGCCACATCTAGGGAGGCACTGCTCAAAGCATTCTTCGTTGCCTAGACAAAATTTGAAATCAACTCCGTAATCTCATGGGGGATTATCTCTTCTCTTCCTTACAGTCCCTTTCTCACAGAAGAGATATTGCTAGTCTCTCTCTACTCTATCTCTACGGAAAGTGCTTAACTGAGCTCCAATCTTTGGTTCCTCCTTGTAAGACATTCACAGCAGGAACTGGTGCTGCTACCGGATCAGGCTGTCTGAAGATATCAGCTTCCTAGCCCAAAATGCACCAAACATTGATGTTTTATTGTTAATTTTTCTCTTTGCAAAACTCAATCATGATCTGCAAAATCTAAAACAAAAAACAACAATTTCCCTCCCTCTCCCCTTCCCCCTCTCCATCTCTTCCCCCCTTTCACTCAACCAAACACCATGAATAAATACTCGAACATATGAAGAACTTGAAGCATAAAGACTTTCACCAAAATGACTGGATTCGGCATTAAATAACCCGAGGAGGGTTGATATGCCGTAAAACAAAGCAACCAAACCTTTGCTATCACAATGGAAAAAAAAATCTTTCCTTTCTTCCTCCGCGTGCCTAACATGAGACGGAACTTCCACAAACAAGCTTCCTTATGATATCTAATTCAATGTTGCTTCAACTACATGCTACAAGTCGTCAATTAGTCAATTAGTCATCGTCATAAGATTTTAATTTTCTTTTTACGTTTTCAGCGTCTCAAATTACTTATTGGTCCCCCGATTTATAAAATCGGGGGACCTATGTTTTGAGGCATTTCCGTCTGTCCGTCCGTCCGTCCGTCCGTCCGTCCGTCCAGATTTTTCTCCGCAACCATCCATTGAATTTCTCTGAAATTTTGCATGAAGTTGTAACTTTGGTCAGGTTAGAAAGTGACATTCTCCGATTTTTGAAAAAAAATCTGGTTAGCCCCCCAGGGGGTCAAAAGGCCCCGAAATGGCAAAAAATAACATTTTTTGCCTCATAACTTTTCATCCATCTATTCAATTTCTCTGAAACTTGGCCAAAATGTGGAAAAAATTGTTCCTAATAGTAAATAAGTATCGCTGACCTTGGAAAAAATCTGGTTCGTGCCCCCAGGAGGTCAAAAGCCCCCAAAATTGCAAAAAATGACCCTTTTCTCCCATAACGTTTGTTCCATCGATTCAATTTTTTTTAAACTTGGCCAAAATGTAGAGGCAATTGTTCTGGATATAAAATGAGCATCCTTGACCTCAGAAAAATTCTGGTTCGCGCCCCCAGAGAATCAAAGGGGGGTCAAAAATGCTCCAAATTGCCCAAATTTATTGCATTTTACACTCGCCACATCGAGTCACATACAGAGGGGGGCCACGCATGCGCGGCTTGTTTTAATTCGATTTGAAACTTTAATCGTAGAAAAAAAATGATATCACTTTATTTCAGAAATTAGTTTTAATTATTTTTTTCCCAATTGGGAGTCTACAGAAATATTGTGGGGGGTCTGCGTTCGCGCAAATAAAACGTCTTTTATTTATAACTTGAATATTGATACTTAAAGAAAGTATAAGCTTTGAATATAAATAGTTATATGGGATTCAGGGGTTGGAGGAGGAGTTCCTTGGTTTCCTCTTTTTTCCCAAGCAATGCTGGAACACAGGTATTGCTAGTTCTGTATAAAATGACCCGCATATGTGTCGAATGTTTCGACTTTATTTTAATCCGTTGCAAAATGTTTGATTGTTTGATTTTACTTTCCTCCTAATGCGTTCGACGTTGGCAAAAGATCAGCTTTGATCTTCTCTCACTGATCACTTTGAAACCGAATCCACCATAAAAACACAAAAAAAACACCAAAATGTCTCACAACTTTGTTTCCTTCTTCCGTAATCTCTCATTATAAATGCATTTCTTTCGAGGGGAGTTTCATCTAAAATGTTAAAAAAAAATGAAAGATGTGATTTTTCAAAACTATTTAAAAAAAAAATTGCATGTAACTTCTTTGTCAAATTTTTTTTACATTTAAAAAATTTTTTTTACTGATGGATCACCACTTATCAAGACCCGGGGGGGGGGGAGAACTCGAGGATAAGGGTTAAAGAGATTGCCAGTTGGACGAGAAGACCGAAAACAATGGGTGGGATCGACAGAAGATTACAAAAAGGGATTGATTATCTAAGAGGACGACTCAGCAAGAATTTGTTTACATTAGACTTGAAGACAACCATGCTGTAGTCGGTTGGAAAGCAGAATCGCGCTATCTTGTTTTCATTAGCTATTAATTTTCTAAAAATCTAATATGTTGTAAAGTGATAACACCCCTCATGAAAATAATGGGATAAGTCCAAAAATTACTATAAATAATATGTATTAATATTTGTTATGATTGGTTCATTTAGCATAATGGTAAGAGTGTTTGCTAATGGGCCGGGAGACCAGGGTTCAATTCTCGGTCAAGTAATACCAAAGACTTAAAAAAATGGTACTTGATGCCCCCTTGCTAAACACTTAGCATTATAAGGTGAGGATCAAGGGTAAGTGGAGTAATCCTGAGAAAAGAAGTGGAGCCCTCCCCTACATCTTGGTGTAGTAGCTAATAAAAAGGGAACCTTTGGGTTGTCCTTGACTATGGTCGACCACTTTTTTTTATATGTGTCATATGAAAAAAATAAAAACGAAACAAAGCGGCATTCACCCGAGATGTGTTAAGCCGGCTTCCTCCAAAGGAGGAATTTTCTAGAGAATATTAAATTTACAAGCGGTCCCAAGTCGCATGTATATCGTTGTCAAAAGAGATGATGATGATGATGTTAGGTTTTGCAGTTCTTGCAGGAAGGTGTCGACGTCCTCCTACATACAGTCCCTGGTATTCTCAAATGGTCACACATGTGTTCTTCAGAATTATGTGATCTATTCCCCGCTTCTTTTGTTCCAGCTCGTTTGACTCGTTGGTCTAGTGGTCTCCATCAATTCGCTGTTTTGATATCTCATTGTAATACAGCTTCCGATTCCAGTAGCTTTTTTCTAAGAACCGCAGGCTTGTGGAACTCTTTTCCTGCTCACTGTTTTCCTCCTACCTATAATCTTGGTCTTTCCAAGACTAAGGTCAATAGGCATTTCCTGTCTTTGTGATAACAATATTTGTTCTTGTTAGCTCCTTACATCAAGTGGCTTCATGCCTTGTCTGGAGCGATTTCCATAAAAAAGAAAAACATCTGGTGCTGACCAGGCTCACCGTTGCTTAACTCTGGTGATCTAACGAGATTCTGCCATATATATGTTATGTGCGAGTGAGAATAAAATGAAATATAATGTAACATGTAACATGTAACGATATATAATGTAACATGTAACATGTAACGATATATAATGTAACATGTAAGGATATATAATGTAACGATATATAATGTAACATGTAACATGTAACGATATATAATGTAACATGTAACGATATATAATGTAACATGTAACAGTGGCATTGTGTCGAAAATCTGAGGAATACGAGTCTGACTGATAAAGAATATTTATTTGAACGCACATGGTCGGCACAAAATATATCGGCAAGAGAAGAGAGAATTTGTGTGTTTACCTATTTTTTACCTCAGCTTTTAGCCCGGATGCAAATATTACTTTGCTAACAGCACGCTGATCGTTTCAAAATGGACGGTTTTGAGGTTGAAAGTTCCTCCCCTTGATTAGTACCGGAAAAGGGCAACGCAGAAGCTGAATCTCCCCTTCCTCGAGTAATACCGGTCAAACAAGCAAAGGAGAATAACTCGCACACATTTACATAGAGTTTATTTTCTAACTTTGTGTTTGAGTTTATTTATTCTATTACAACACAAATTAAATTTTGATTTTGATTTTTATGTTTTGCCAGAACCGATCTGTGCAATCGGAATGGGTGTCGCTGGTCTATGTGCCGCCCAACAAGCTGAGAAATCGAGTTACAGTTCGTGGAGTTTTCAAGACTACAGCATCACAGCAGTAAGTAGAGAATCACTCGGTAAATTTGTATACAAAATTTGTGTTTGGGAAAATTCTTGAAAAATGCATTGTTACATTTAAAAACAAAAGCAATTTCGATGCAAAGGTTTTCTTTTATTTGAACTGTCCACCCTTTTCTTCTTTGTTCAGTCGATTCTCCAACTTTCTTTCTCTCTTTCTTCATTAAATGCCACTTTTCCCTTGTCTAGGGGGTCAGGCGTTTTTTGATATATTCTTCTTTTTTTTTCTTTTTTTATTTAAGATATTTCACCCTAAACAAGGCAGGTCGCCACTGTAGACGTAAAGGGGCTACTGAGAATTAGGGTGCAGGTTTTGGGTGTCATCCCAAGTTGGGAGCTGTGCAGCGAGATATCTGTTTACATTAATTTTAAACCTCTGCAAGTCGGTACAGTCTGGGGGAAACAGGGAGCAGGGAGGGAGTTCCAGAGGCCGGCAGCACGAGGAAAGAAGCTATTTGGAGTAGAAGGCTCTCCGGCATCTGGGGGACCTCCACAGTGAATGGATGGGATGTAGCTGATTGTCGTCTTGTTCTAGATATTTTGCTAGCTTGTATTTTAGCAGGTCAACTGCCTCCATCTTGTCCAATTACTTGCTTCCAAAACTATCCTTGGTCGGCCAACTTTCCTGCAATTCAAGACATCCATGCTGCTGGTGCTAGTGTGATTGTAAGAATTAGGAGTGGATGGAGTAAGTTCAGGGAACTTCTGCCATTACTAACCAGCAGAGCGTTACCACTGTCGACTAAAGGAAAAGTCTATCAGGCATGTGTACACAGTGTGATGATGTATGGAAGTGAAACCTGGCCAGTGAGGGTTGAGGACATGCATTGCATGGAGAGAAATGATATGAGGATTATACGATGGATGTGTAAGGCTTAGTTCTAATGACCTTAGAGGAAGATTAAATCTGGACAGTATAGGGAAATGTGTGCAGAATGGATGAGAGTTCTAGAGTTAGTAGATGTAGAACAGTTGAGATAGCAGGGTCAGTTTACAGGAGAAGGCCCAGGAAAACATGGAAAACTAGGAGGAAGTGATAAAAATGGACGTCCGGGATAGATAAAGACACGAACAGAGATAGGTTAGTTTGGAAATAAATTTTTAAAAGCCAAACAACGCATTCCAACCTGGAAAACTAACGTTAAACTAAATATGATGATGATGATGCTGTAGTGTTACATGGCTATGATGTAGTAAGCAAAATTTAAAAGTAAAATAAAATAAAAACGACTTATTTGTTATTGAACAACATCAAGATTTTAAAAAATCTCTGATTATTTGAGTATCCATGTGGAAAATTGGACTATCGCAGGATGGACTTAACTTACCATTATTTCCAGGTCGACTCTGACCCAGAATGGTAATATCTTTGCAGTTGTGATAGAAAATTTATTATTTTCCTTATTTCTTTTTAATTTTTTTTCTTGCAAAACTTGTATATTTTCCTAATCTGTTTTCCCCCTTCCAAGGGGTTACTAAATCCAAAAATAAAATCCATATGTAGTTTTTTTTTTTAATTTGATTTTCAAATAAATAAGTGTAACCATTTTTTTTTTTTTAATCTCAGGTTTCAGGTAAAATATTAGTTTTGGATTTGTACTGAATTTCCGCTTCCAACGGTAGATATTTATTTACTCCTTCGCTAGGAGTTAGGCACAAGGCCAGTTTTATCTTACTCCCACAAGTAGATATGTTTTATTCTTTTCCTTTAAAATTCATATGAAAACTTATCTTCCACAGCCTTCCGTTTCTGAACTGGCTCGCAAACCTGATTTTTCTAATCTGTCTATCGTTCCGGAGGATTTCATAAAAGATAACGGCGCCAGTTACAGTTGTAAGTTGTTTTTTCTTTCTTGGACAAATATTTAGTGTGTAGACTTTTAGCATCATTTTTGTCTTTTTATTTACTTTGTCGATTTTTTCTCAATTTATTCTTCAAATCCATTATTACAAGTTTAAAAACTTGTAATAATATGACACAGACATAATGATAAAAATAATCATAAAAACTCTAAAGGATTTTTTAAACACAATTGAAAAAAATTGGAGATCATAACATTCCTTCGACCTAACATCAATAAGACAAACTATGGACAATGATAAATACGGTTCATTAAACGTTTGACTCAAATTAAGTGACAACTTCTAGTATTAATCGAGTGAACAATGGGACAATTAAAATCTGGGGGAAAAGTGGGGCAAAAAATAAGCAATGATAAAATTGATAAAAAAAATCTAACAATGTAACTCTAAAATAGGGTACAACCATAAATTAAAAATATCGTTTCGGAAATTGAAGACAAAAGCTCTGACATAAATGAGTGATATAAAAACTCTGGGAAAAACAATAAAATGAAGGACGGGATCTGATGGATACACAGGTCAGAGTTTACGCAAAAGACTGGGTAGTGTTCAGGTGACTTGAATTTGAAATAAACGAAAGATAATTTTTGTGCAAATCATCGCTGTTTTATTTCTTCAAAGGGAAACAACTTTGCAGCAAACAAACGAAAGTAGGAATCGAGTTGTCTCCCTTACACCCTAATTGATTTTATAATTCGGGAATATCAAAATCTTCACCATACACTAATTTAGAACCAAAAAATCCTTCATTCAATTCAGATTAAATCTAATTATAAAACATAACATTAATTTCTTGTTTCATTACGATTGATCTTGAATAAATTCAGGATAATTTGCACTGTTGCAACGCTTATTTTATGTAGATTAACATCTGCAAATCCTCCCTCTGCGGCAATCGTGGAAAAACAAAATAGAAGTGATTAAGTACAACCGGGTACAGAATCCAAATTCTTGAAAGATGAAAGAATTTAAATTCAAGTTTTAAAGAATGTATACTCAGCTTTGAGGCAATGCTCTCCCATAAAAATAATTGAATACTTTCAATTATGAGTATCGTAAATAAAAAAATATATAAATAAATAACATAATTTAGAATGCAATACAATTTCTACCACTACCGTTAGAAGGTTCTTTGCTTAGTTAGTAGAGCGCCGGATGTCAGTCACTGGGGTCCCAGTTTCTAATCTCAATAGTTCTAGTTGCGCTGATGAGTAGCAGAAACGACAAAACATGTGTCTCTGGATAACTATATTTATATATATATATGTAGGTCTCGTTGAAGACGACGGAATTTTCTCTTTTTGTTATTTTCCTTGTTAGTTTCTCGACGTGGCGAGAGAGGTTTTCTGTTTTCAGATGTTAGTTTAAACATTATGGCTCCGAGTGTTGTTTTGTCAGCCATCTCTTAAGCGCTTTTGATCTATCGATCGTCATCAGGAGTTGTGTCTTATTTTTTTGTGTTTGTGATGTTAGCCTTAATATATATATATATATTTTCTTCCTTATTTTAATTTTATTTCAATTATGGAATAGACAGGGACAACCAGAAGATGACAGATCCTGACGACGACTCCTCCTGGATTCAGAACCCTGCGAGGCGTGTTGTAGCCCGATACTGCTTGGTGCTAAACCTGTTAACCGTGTGTGGCCTTGTGCCAGGAACCGGTGTTCCAGACGGCCTAGCTCTGATACTACAACATTGCCACTGCCCTTCCACGGTGAAGAAGAATTGGACTTTAGAGGAGAGCTGCTTGTGGCTCCAGGAGAGGCAATTCTGCCTTAGTCACCGAACATGTGTTGCCATCCCTGGTTGGTGGTTGATAAAGACATGGCAAGTGCTATCACATGCTAGTTTAAAAAAAAAACACTAGTGGATTGGAGCACAGAGTGGAGCAGGTGCTAGTGTGATTGCAAGAGTTAGAAGTGAATGGAGTGAGTTCAGGAAACTTCTGCAATTACGAACCAGCAAAGTATTACCACTATCGATCAAGGGAATAGTCTATTGGGCATGTGTACGCAGTGTGATGATCTAAGGAAGTGAAACCTGGCCAATGAGAGTTGAGGAGATGCGTTGCATAGAGAGAAATGATATGAGAATGATACGATGGATGTGTATTGTGAGTGTAAGAGACAGGCTTAGTTCTGATGACCTCAGAGATTAAACCTGGACAGTATAGGGACATGTGTACAGAACTGGAGATGGTATGGTTACATTGAAAGAATGTATAAGACTTCTTGGGTTAGTAGATGTAGAACGATTGAGGTAGCAGGTCCAGTTAACAGGGAAAACGTGAGAAAAATGGACTCGAGAAAAAGAGGGATAAATAAAGACCTGGGCAGAGATCGGGTAGTTTAGAAATCAATTTCTAAAAACCGTCTGATGCATGCCAGCATATTAAATGGACGTTAAACCGAATATGATGATAATAATGAGCGGGACACATGGAAATTCCACAGGTTCTTCTGCAGAAATATATATATTGTCTACTTATTTCGCAGGAGGATCATATTAATGGATCTATTCTGAATACTTGATGCGTAGTGAAATTGAAAGATTATCGGAGAGAGATTTTGTTATGTACTAAAGGGTCACCACTTATCAAGGCCCAAAGGCCACTCGAGGATAAGCGTTAATGAGTTTGTCAGGTGGACGGTGAGACAACACCTTGAGGATTGGTAACGATGGTTGAAACTGGGCAGAATTTGATTATTTAAGAGGACGGCTCAACATGAATTTGTTAACATTGAATCTGAAAACGGCAATGCTGTAGTCAGCTGGGAAGCAGCCCTGTGATATTGTGTTCAACAGACGGGTAGTTCTTGGAAAGAAACTTTTCTCATGGAAGTTACGTTTAGTTTTAGGTACATAGGGAAGAAAGGAAAATTTTCCCAGCTTAGATTGCGAAAGGATCCGTTATTAATTCCAATTGATGTATTCAAATCTCCGATCATACAAACTCTTGATTCCGGAATAATCGGATTAGTATGTAATATCACCATTTCCTTTTGAATGATTATATTATATGAAGTTGTTTTTAAAGCCTTCATACCGTGTTTGTTGTTACCCATGCATACGTTTCCACATTTTTATTCATTTTTTATTCATTTTATATTTTTTGAACCTGGTGTCATATTTGGGTATCATTGTACATTTGAACCCTATCTAGTTCACCCAAAAAGAAAAATGAGATTTTTTTTTTTCTTTAACATAGTTTACCCCAAACAAGGCAGGCCACCACTGTAGACATAAGCGGCTACTGAGAAAAAGGGTGAGAGTTTGGAAAAAAAAAAATTTTTTTTTTTTTTACCGCCAAATTTTTCAGTCTATTTCTTAGAAACTTTGTAACTTTTGATTTATTAAAAATCAGTCATGCACATGCGTTCAATCCTCATATACCAACCTTTTAAAAATTTTGATTTCATTGCACCACATGCCCTTAAACCACTATCCGCTTAGAAACTTTGGGTCCGGAAATAGGTGATCATTTTATGTTTAATTTATATGTGAAACTGATCCCTCATTCTAAATTCTAAAATAATTGGGTTTTTTTTCTGGGTGTTCACATGTAATTGCCTAAAAAAGTAGAATCTCATTGGAGGGGGGGTCTTATTAGCCTAGGATCCTCATGTACAAATGTACCCTTATTTGTCTGTTAGACCAAACAAGATACCTCCCCCCTTTCGAAATTAAATAAATGGTCGTTTTTGTTCTCTTTCAGGTAGTGAGATGGATGCTGTCCATGTGATTATCGATCGTCATTTAGTTTCCGGTCAGAATCCTCAGTCGACGCTCACCGCTGTCCAAAATTTGATTCTGCTCTGCAACCAAAAGTAATGCAATCTCTCTGAGGAGTTTTCGCCATTGTTCCCCTTCATCTTCTTGTCAAAAAAGTCGGTAAAGGACAGAATAGTTAACACTTGAGGACTCATAAACCCCCAAATAAAATAAAATAAACGTCACATAATTTATATGAAATGCATTTGGATGAAATTCTTTATCGAACGCGCATAGTTTTAATGTGTGGAAACGATTTGTAAGAGTTTTTTTTAAACGTAGAAGTCTTACAAATCGTTTCCAGGCGTTAATTTTATTTTTTTACGAGTTCTTGAGCGTTAACTATTCTGTACTTTTGCCAAAAGGTCTTTTTCTCAATATGAAATATTTTCATTTCTCTAAGAGAGGGGAGGACAAACGAGCAGACAGTTTCCGTACATTGGGACCGCCAGGAGAGATAATTTATTGTTCACTTCTTTTTGTACCAGTGTTCAACAAGAAAAGCCTGTAATTCAAAAACTGGTTTTCAAAGCAGGAATCATTCTTTCCCCGAAATGGGACTTGGGTCAGACTTTTCAAGAAAAGACATTTGGGGAATGCACATCAACATATTTATGTACACGTGCCACCTACAAAAGGGGCGAGGCTGTGTCTAACCCTAACCTACAAAAGGGTTTATCTTTGCTTTAAGGCTTCTATTTCATAATAATTTCATTTGAATACTTTAATTAATGTTCAGAAGGTTCCAATCCAAACAAGCTTTCATAAAAGGAGAAAATTTTGGAACTTGTACAAAGAAGCGTGCATATTAAATTATCAATACCACAAAAAAAACAGTATTATATACTTACGCAGCAGATTTAAATAAGTATCATCACCAAAAAGTAGGAAAAATTATCGAGTAGAATTTTAATTATAAGCAAAATCCATTTTTCAGGAACAGTAAATTGACATGTTCGAAGGCCGCCATCTTAAGGTAACCAGAGACAAAATTGTCTTCGGTTACCTTAAGATGGGGCCTTTGAACATGTCAATTTACTGTTCCTGAAAAATGGATTTTGCTTATAATTAAAATTCTACTCGATAATTTTTCCTACTTTTTGGTGAAGATACTTATTTAAATCTGCTGCGTAAGTATATAATACTGTTTTTTTTGTGGTATTGATAATTTAATATGCACGCTTCTTTGTACAAGTTCCAAAATTTTATTGGAGTTATCTCCCCTCACAAAATTTTTGGGGTTTTGTAAAGTAAAAAAAAAAAAAAAGTATATATATATATATTAGTACTTATGTAATTAATCATAATTTGCTAAACATTTTTCAATCTGAAAATTAAAAAACAAAAAATAAAACACATTGTAATAATAAAGACGAATATTAAAAATATGAAACTACGAGTAAGATGCAAATATTTTTTAAAATCATTTTAATTTTGTCTGAAATTTTCTGATAAAATGTGCTTCCTCAAAGACGAGACGTTGTTTAATAAAAGTAAAAGTAAAAAACAAAGGTAATAAAGTCCTTTTTTTTGTTATTGAAGTATTTGCTCGTGTCAAGGAATGAAATGAAAAAAGAATAGTAATGCTTTTACTAATATGAAAAAGCTCTCAGCTCTGATGAAGGATATTTTATCATAAAAAAATATTTTAGCATAAAAATTGACGACAAAAATAAAAATGATTTTTAATAAAAAATACATTTGCATCTTATTTGTGGTTTCTAACGGGATTTTTACCAATTTTCAAATTTAAATCCTAACAGTTGCTTCAAAAAACTATTTCCACTTTCACTCAATTAGAAAATGTGGGACTTATGCATAATAGTTCCCCCCCCCCCCCCCCGGAAAAAAAGAACAAAATGACAGCAAAACGTTATGAAGAATTTACTTGATAGCAAAAAAATCTAAGCTGACACCAACAATTACAGAAAATGATGGAGTAAAATTTAAGGAAAAAAAAATAAAAGTAATTTTTTATGAGACCGAATTTATCTTAGAATGGAAGTAAACAGTTCGAGGACGACACGCATAATATTCTGTTTTATTTAATAACATTGAAAATAATCGATCATTTTCTGTAATTATTTTTATGGAAATCGCTCCAGACAAGGCATGAAG
Source organism: Sepiola atlantica (assembly GCA_963556195.1). Classification (NCBI taxonomy): domain Eukaryota; kingdom Metazoa; phylum Mollusca; class Cephalopoda; order Sepiida; family Sepiolidae; genus Sepiola; species Sepiola atlantica. Next base: position 117,695,642 of record OY744518.1, read on the forward strand.
ACACTTGATGTAAGGAGCTAACAAGAACGAAATATGATTATTGCCAAGATAGGAGATGCCTGTTGGTCTTCAACTTGAAACGACCAAGGCTATAGGTAGGAGGAAAACAGTCAGCAGGAAGGGAGTTCCACAAGCTTGCAGTTCTTGGAAAGAAGCTACTGGAATAGGAAGCTGTATTACAATGAAGTATCAAAACAGCGAATTGGTGGAGACCACTAGACCAACGAGTCAAACGAGCTGAAACAAAAAAAGCGGGGAATAGATCACTTAATTCTGAAGAACACATGACATAAGAGTATTTATTAAAAAAAACTGAGTCTAGCAACATCATGTCTGTGAGATAGAGGGTGCAGAGAAGAAGAAAAGGTGTAGCCAATCAAATTACAGATACGTTTCTGCACCTTATCAAGAACCCTCAAATGAGACAGAGATTCACCAGCCCAACGTTTTGCTATCATTTTATATTTTTGCCGGGAGGGCTATTATGCATAAGTGTCAAAAATGTTTCTTCAGAAAAGGATTTTCTTCAGATTGTAAATCTTATTAAAAATGAGAGAAAGTATCAAAATAGTTATTTGTTCAAAACTATTGCTAACAAGACACATACTGTATCAGTATCTAAAAAAAGATACATATGTGAAAATTTACCACCACCCACGCAGTGTTAGGTGGGGGATCTCCAAAAGCTGATTTCTTCATATCATGCAGAACGCGAATGTTTGAAAATATTTTATAATTTAGTTTTCAGAAAGTCCTATGATATGTGAGTATATACAGTATTAGGAATTATGATTTTTATTAGATTTTAAAAATGTAATTTTTTTCAAATTATTTTGGTGGTTGAAGTATTATTGCAACTTTTTTTTTTTCTTCTTTTAATATAAATTTAAAGTTTAAACGAAAATGATATGCAACACACAAACAAAAAGAAAAAACAAGTATCCAATTTGTAAAAATTTATTTTTCAGAGTTTTTTTTTTTTTTAACAAGTACACAAGCCACAAAAGAATTAAAAATAATTTAAAAAAAAAAAAAAAAACGATTTAAAGTCTCTGCACAAAATGACCCCCACCCACCAAACCAAAATTCATTGAATGCTTTTCTCTCAAAAATAGTGAATTTTCTCCCTCTTCCATAAAAGGAAAAGTTTTCCTATAAAACTTTGAGAAATCAAATGAAATGTACAGCCATTAAATACAATTTAGATTCGAGATAAACAAAAAAGACAATACTCATCTCCATTTTCTCCAAGTGCAACTTTGTCAAACTCGACTTCATTCCAGAGTTTGGCATGATGCAACCAAAGAAAGTCGATAAGAATAGTAATTTGAATAATCCAAATTATCAATCCTCATCTAAAAAATTGCGAAACAAAGACAATATTAATAAGGAGAGGTAGTTTGCTTAAAGCATTGTGTGTAATACGTATATAGAGGAGTATTAGAAGGTTATCACAATGCAAGAAATGGAAATATGTTGGCGTTGAGAAGTACGACAAAAACAAGTGATTTTTTTTTAAAATATATATTTAAAAAATAAATTTTTTTATAGCAAATCTTACTTGATTAGACAAACTGATGTAATGTGTGTGACCATGTGTCTTACTTCGCAACGCCGACATATTTCCATTTCTTGCATTGTGATAGCCTTCTAATACCCCTCTATAAAGACAATATTAGTTTATTCTGAGGTCAAAATCCAAGGTTGATCGCTATCTTTTCTCTCGCCTTTGAAAGGCAAACAAAATAAAAAGCAAACAAAATTTCTCTTCTGTATAAAATAGAAAAAAACAATTTTGGGTTTGGAAATTTTTAATGGGAAATAATTGTTTGTTCTCCACTCAAATATTCTTACTTGAAAAAATAAATAAAATTAAAATTTTCTTTTCAAATTTACTTATTTTTCTCAGTCCACAATGTTCATACATTTGTCAAGCATTTGCTTTAAGATAATGAATTACAATTCTATCAAATTGAGAACGTGCACACAAGATTAGAAGTTCTAGAACTTTTCTTGAATTTTTTCTTTAAAAAAAAAATCCGATCCTATTAATACAGAACGTGAGTAGCCAATGGCAAAAAAAGCTGAAATCAAGATGATTCATTGTCTTGAAAAATATTGTCTTGTCTTCCTTTGCCCTCTTATGATAGCTCTCTCTGAAAACTGAAAATGTTACCTTTGCCATGAAATTCATCTTATTTTCATCTTTTTTTTGCCATTAGCTATTCATCTCGTATTAATAGAATCGGATTTAAAACAAGAATTCAGAAGAAGTTTTAGAATTTCTTATCCTGTTTGCACGTTCCCAATTTGATCGAATCGCTTATAAGAATAATAAAACCATCTGCGAGCAGACAGTGGATATTATTCTACGAGTCCAACAGAAAGCGGCTTTGAAATTCCATTTAATCTCATTTTAGAATTTTCCTTCATTGCAGAGAATCTTAAAATGATAAAAAAAAAATCAACAACAAAAAAAAATTTCAATTCTGGTTGAAGAAATAAGAAATGACTTTATGAAGAAGCAGACATTTTTCTTAATTTCTCAGCAGTTTTTCCTTTGAATTGAAATAATTGCAAGCCATAATAAGATTTTACTCTGAATCAATTTTCACAAGAAATAAAAATAACATTTCATACGTTGTTCTCAACTGCTAAGGTGCAACAAACGGAACAAGTGAGGTGTTTTGCTTCTTCGTCTCAAATTTCCATAAAAACGCAAGTGGCTCAAATACTTTGTTCCTTTCAAAACAGAATTTGGTACTTTTACAACTAGGGACGCCATATCGACCTAAATGTTTCCAATTGGGATTTACAGAACAAACCGGAAATGGTCAAAGCAGTTTACGATTTGAAAGTCACAAAAAAAAAAAAAAAAAAAAAAGAAACGTAAAAAAGCAAGCGTACAACTGTAAAACTAAAATAAATTTAACCGCGGCGACAGCAAAAAAAAAAACAAAAAAACAAAAAAAACAAACCTTGTGACAAAAACCCTAACCCATTCTTAACATGAAGGGGTTTAATTGATACTAACCATAAGTCAGGGACAAAAAATTAAAAAGTTGTTTCTTTTAATGCCGGTACTAATTGACTGTAAATCAATGGCTCAGCTATTTCTGGTCTGTTCCGTAAATCACAATCAGAAACATTCAAGCTGATATGGATCCTCAGCTGTAGAAAGACCAGGAATAATTCTAAACATAAACCAGAAAAATAGGAGGGCGAGATAAATTTATTTAAACCGAAAATTCCATCATTAAATTTACTCTTTGATGAATTTTCTAAACAAATTAACTCATCTAAAAAAATTACAAAAAAAAAAAAATCGCATCGACTGAAAAGTTTTCAAACTTAACATTTTAAAGTATTTTCTCTCTCTTATGATTACAGTATACACAAAGGTATTAAGCTGTTTACAGCTGTTTCAAGACGATGTTTATTTTCAGTCATACAATGCAACATGTTGCATTGTATGACATTAATATCTTTGTTCTTTATTTGAAATATGATTTTTTTGTAATCATATAAAAGAGAAAGAAAAAAAATTGTCTTCTAAGCCAAAAGTTTCCCTTTTCAAAAAAACTAAAATTTTTCTGACAACCAAATTTAATCGATTTTATCCACAAAAAAAATTTATTCCAAATATTTAATGAGAAAGAAAAACAAATCGTATAGAAAAGGGCAAAAGATCATTTTTTTTTTCTTACTTTGGGAGCAAATCTAGTTTAATTTGAGGGCCGTGATCTTTAGGCAATTTAGTCCTTTCATACGGCCAGGGGGGGGGGGGGGGGGGTTCATTTTCTTTCACATTTGAGATGAAATCAATTAACATAAAAAGAAAATTTAAATAAATAGGTGGCAAAAAACAAGACCTTCCCATATTTGGTGATTCAGAGTTTATCAAGCAAATAATGAAGAACACAAAAATCATCGATAAAAATAATCTGTAAGAAATATTCACAACTTAATAAAAAAACATTTTTTTTTTTAAAGAGGCGAAGCAAGGGGGGGGTACCCATTGTATGGTAGGATAATTGAAGATGCATACTTCGGGTTTATAACATTTCCTAGGATATTAAAAAAAATTCAGAGCTTGTACAGAAATATACCCTCTATGCTTTCAAATTTTATCGCACGCACACATTCATTTGGTATGTGTAGCTCCCTGGGCTGAGTTTGCAGTGTTTCTGTGAAACCAAAGTTCTCGATGGACGATCAAACTAATACAATGCTTTGTTAAATATAAATATTTGTTCTTACACACATAATTTTTTTTATATGGAGATCGCTCCAGACAAGGCATGAAGCCACTTGATGTAAGGAGCTTAAAAAGAAATACTACAAGATCAAAAACTAGCCAACGATAAGTGTTAGATGGATAGATTCTGACCTAGAAAACAGCAATTCTTCTCCCTTTGTCAGAAACATCGCTCATGGATATGGGAACAAAATAAAGGAAGTGAGAGTTACGAGGTTGACGAAAGTAAACCCGTGGTCCACTTTCTACTCTCCTGAGGATACTGCTCATTTCTCTTATACTAAAAACAACTATATATATATATATATATATATATTTATATATATTTCAAATTTAATAAAAAAAGATTTTAATTAAAAATAATAAATTTTAATAGTAAAAAAAACCAACTTTTTTGTATATATATATATATATATATATAATGTATATATATATATATATATATATATATATATAATGTATATATATATATATATATATATATAATTTGTGTGTGTGTGATCTACAGACAGCTGTTTCGTCGTTTCACGACTCATCAGTGTGGCTAAACACGGCGACCACACCAACCTAAAGATTTGAAACCCGGACGCCAATATATATGACAACTTGCTGAAAAAAAGAATGAATTACAGAAATAAGAAATATCTACAACAAAAGTGCTCTATAATAAATAAAAAATATACAGAGCCAATATGAATCTGAATAAATGAGCAGATGTCTACTTTTCCAGAAATCAACAAACTAGCATCATTAATTTTTGATGAAACCCGGGTAAGTAAACCTCTACTCGATCATTTGAATTAGGGGGATGCATGTTTAACGTACAATCAGCACGGGGTACGTTTCACTAACTGTTGCCAGTCACGACATTGCAAGCTATCCTTCTCACTACAAGAGGAAGCAGGTAGGATATACAGCAGCTGTGCTCAGAGCGTGATGATGGCTCCTCCCCAGTTCTCACTCGTCTGTCTTCAGCGTAATGAGAGAGCAGTGGTTGAATGGATATGCATTTTGGGAAACAGTAAAATCTTGGAGTTTTCAAGCAACGTTGCTTTTTTTTTTTTTTAAGCGGGGAAAAGCTTTAAACAGAACCAGTCCCACCTTTTAAGCGACTGCGACCCTCATCCCATTTGGAAGAAACAGTTGTCACAGGTGGCGTATTATAGTTTTCCTTAGTCTAGATGCCTGCCTTAAACGAAGAGTGAAAGGGACATCTCTCCCGGTGATTCTACCATGCACCCTTAGACACCAATCTGAACATCTCAATGTACCGGCAAATATATATGAGCAATTCTACTTCTTTACACGTGACTCGATTGGTATGGGGGCTTGACTGCTGAAAACGCATCCAAGTTTCGAATCACAGTTTGAAACACTCATCCATTTCAAGCCAAACTAAAGAGCCTTGACATGGTGAAACAGCTGTTTGATGATGAAGTAAATTATATATATATCTATATAAAGATAAATGAAAGAAGAGAGATAAACATGTACTAATGACAAATCTATTTCAACTTCGATTGTTCAATGCAAAGTGTACTCGGTAAAAACATGTTTATGTTTCTTTCCTTTATCTACGGACATTCACCAACTGGACAGACTCCATATTTTTACACGCACACTCTTACTCTCCATTACTTTATATTTTTTTAAATTTTGGCTTTTCCACTGCCAACTTATCTATCTGTGTAATTCCTCTGATAAGATTTTAATCTTTGAAAATCCTTGGCTTAAGGAAAGAAAAATGAACATGTTTTTACCGAGTACACTTTGCATCGAAGTTGAAATAGATTTGTCATTCGTACATATTTATCCCTCTTCTTTCATCTATCTTTATAATTATTCTATCTCGTATTTTGAGCTTAAACTATTTCACTATAGGCTATATCCTCTAAAAGTATACTTTAGTTTCATATTTTATCTATCTATATATATATATATATATGACTACATTCAAGATTTTATTCATTTTACTGATCATCTTTTCAAAACAAAGACTTTTGTACATTTTTACAAACCGTTTCGTTCACAGAAGAACAACCGCCATTAGTATGACAATCCTAGATCTTTCATCCATGGACTCCTCAGAAACCACAAAGTTCTTCAAGATCCAGGATTGACATACTAATGCTGAATGTTCTTCTGTGAACGAAACGGTCGGTAAAAATGTACCAAAGTCTTTGTTTTGAAAAGATGATCAGTAAAATGGATAAAATCTTGATCACTGAAATGTAGCTTAATATTGTTTATTTATATATGCTCTGTTGTAATATGTTAACTATCATCGAGCTTTTACCATGAAAATGTGGGTCTTTAAAAAAATTTTTGAAAATATATGCACATTGCACAAATATATATATATTAGCTGACCATTGAGTGAAGGAAGTGTAGATATAGATACACACACACACATGCTGAAATATGATTAAAATAATAGACATTTTTTTTTCTTCATAAATTTTCCCCATTTTCTATAAATTGTTCAATAACAGGTTGAAATTATGTAAGAACTGGCCAAAAGTTAAAGTTTCTATTCAAATCTATTTCATGCCTAAATAAGTTTTGTTATAAGCCAATCATATTACACATTTTATGTAATCTAAATGAATAAATGTGAAAGCTTTTTCCATCTCTCCTAACTATATTGACTTAAAAAATTTGGTGTTTCACGTGGACAATGAAACTTGCCATTGTTTTTAATGTTATCTTAATGATTAAATGCAAAAGTTTTTTTCCACATATTCCACTATATTAACATTAAAACGGTTTATACTTATTTAATTATGTGTAGTATATTTTCATTCGTCACGATACATTTCTCCCAGGCATCACCTCTTCTTTGAAAGGGAGGCAGTATAGTATATGCTTGTTCCTCACGATACCATCCTCCCAGGATTACCTTCTCCTTATTTGTGTGTTGGGAGGGGGTAGTGTATTATCTATTCTATTATCATTATATCCTGCTCCCAGGAAATTTCTCTTACTTTTTTGTGGAAGAGGGTTAGGGTTCATTCTTCATATCCTCTTAGTCATTACCTCCTCCTTTGGGGGTCAGTGTATGTAGATAGTTCATCATGATATCATCCTCTCAATCTAGCAAAAATATGCGACCGAAGGAAGTATATATATATATATATATATATATATATATATATATATATATTCCATCTTTTCGGTTTTCAACATGACATTGCTCCTGCCTTCAGATGCTCATCTTCATATATATATATATATATATATATATATTACAATTATAATTCCAACCCAGGAGATTAGATTGTCCGATGATCGTGTGTGCGCATGTGAAACCATGGTAACGCTATAAAAAAACAACTTATCTTTTTATGTAATATTAAGCTCTGTCTGAGAAGGCATCGAGCACTGTATGCAAGTGCAAATCAAAACTCTGAATTAGTCCACAAAGCCGATTCTCATAACTATCAGTACACACACTACCTCAAGTAACACCACTTAGCTGGATACTCCACCAGACTAGATGAATTCTTGTCCTGGAATCCGGTAAGACCAAGTGACCATAAGAAAGATATATTATAACATAGTTCACTGGTCGATTGGGGAGAGAAAAATTAATGTTCTTAACCTCTTTACCAACTCAATGTTTTACATGTAAAGGAGAACTTTAATGGAATATTCAAATTTCTATGTATCTCATATAGAGATCAAGTGGAAGAGGCCCCCTGATTTCTGAGAGCTTTGACTGAAGTAAAATGAAACAAAAAAATATATATCTCTATATATTTATATAGATATGCAAAACTCTTTGTGTATAACAAACAGAGCTCTTTCGGCAATTGACTTTATAAACACTGAGATTTCACTTACTCACAATGTGTTACTTGAAGCCGACTGTCTACTAAACGCTAGAGTTCCTTTACCCGGCTGCAGACACCAGTTTAGCCATACTGAAGATCTGTGATACAGCGAAACCGTATTTGCGGATGACTATATATATATATATATATATATATATATATATATATATATATATATACATGAGAGAGAAAGAAGAGCTGGGCCTTTGTTAGAAGGAAAACCGATGTAACATCTGCTGGTCTTATGCAAGTTGCATACGACGAGAGCTTAACGCAAGCTTCGCTGGCATTTACCAGCGTGAAGACACTGTCACTCTCATAATGACTGGATTTTGCCGCCAGCAACGTTTGTTGTACTCTCCTAACGAGTCGACAGATTCTAGAAGATTAATGCAATCAATAGTTTTAAGCAAGATGCGTGAAAATGTCCAAATCTTTGGGAAGAAGAAAGAAAAAAAAAAACAATACCTAAAATTCATTTTTAACCACCACCAAAAGTAAATAAAAAAAAAATTACAAGAAAATATTTATGGCATTTTTATTATTGATTTTTTTTTTTTTTTTTTTTGTTAAATTAATTTCCTTGGAATGTAAATCCTAAATACCAAAATGTCTTTCTTCTTGGGTGGATTTTCTAGAAAAAAAAAAAAAAAAGACCCAAATTTACATAAAAGAATGAGGGGCAGGGGGTAGTTTATCTTTTAAAATTTGATCGCTTTCGTGGTTGCCATCGACCCACAGCAGCAGAAGAGGAAGGGGTGTGGGAGAAAAAGGAGGGGGTGAGGAAATAGAGGAGGAGGGGGTGAGGAAAATGGGGAAGGGGGAGGGAGCACAACTTCTAAACACTTCACTTATGATCAGGAGCACCTTGGCCTGCAGGAACGGCAGGAGCTGCTGCGGCAACAGGTACGGCTTTCTGTTCTGGATGATCAGGTGCAGCTGCCTGCGCTTGCTGTAATTGCAAACAAAACAAAAAAAATTACGTCACATTGAAAACTACATAGTTCATGTAAAAAAACTACATAGTTTATGTAAAAAAACTACATAGGTCATGTAAAAAACTAAAAAAAAAAAAAAAAACTCGATTCGGTTATTTAAAAAAAATTTATTTTTTTTATTACTATTTTCTTTTAAATTTTTTATTACTATATTCTAAGTAAGTCCAGGAGAATTTTACCTTTGACCTGAAACAAAATGTTAACAGTGTACCCCAGTCGCTAGCGTCGGTGACATAAAAAATTTGGGCGTTCCTGAGTTTGGTTGGTCACCTGGTACTGCTCGGGAAAAGTTGTCGCTCCGATGAAGGCCGTAAGTGTCGAAAGGCCTGGTCCAGCGATTACCGCACTCCCACATGGTGTTTGATAGATCAGTGAGCAATTATCCGGATTGGGTCAGCAACTTGGTACCACTGCGAAGCGAAGGGTCATTTCAAGCAGAACAAGTAAAATAAAAATAAAATCTTCAACAATTCGGTCTGTGTTTTTTTTAGAATTTTCTTCTAAAAAAAAACACAGGTGAAGAAAATAATAAAACTTGTTTAATTACAAGGCATTGCAGCTCAATAATTTCTAACTCCTAACTCTGTGTTTTTGGATCGACGCTCTTAATATTTCTGGGCGATTTTTTAGGTTTTTGGCGAGATTGCCCAAGTCCGGTTTGTCTCCTACCGACGTGGACCCCGGTGGCGAGCAAAACTGAGTCTTCGAAGCTTCGCATTATATTGAAATCAGATGGGCATGGCCCGGCCCCTCTCCTCTCCTAATAGAATTTAGTCGGAGAACAAAAGAAAAAATAATGTTTCCTCATTATCATTTTCTCAGCCATATTTAGGATTCTCAATACCCATTTCCAATTCTGGAACGGTAATCATATTTTCATTCCACCCACTCTTTCCTTCTCTTCATCTGCTTCCATCCCCCACCGTTCCCTGGTGAGAAAAGCCCCCCCCCCTCCTCGACTCACTCACAGAAACAGAAAATGTAATTTCACTAATGGCCGTAAGTCCTCTTAACTTATGCCCACAGAAACCAACTTGTCGGCGAAATACCTGGTTTGTTGTTATCAGTTCAGACTACACCTGTCTCGTATACAGGCCATGACTTGGTGCAGACAAGTGACATTTTTTCTAACAAAGCCAGACACTGTGACACCCATCTCCACAACCCTTTTGTTCATTATCAAAAAGAACTGGTTTCTGTATTGGCCGTTATTTTGATACAATAGTGACAGTTGACGCAGTCCAACCCAGACCGTCCAGCGCCTTCATCTGTTGAGACACAGGGAAACAGGCCGGCTATCTCCTCTTATCGATTTTTCATTTAATGAAAATATCCATGTCTTTCCCTGTTAATTCATACTAGCGCGAATCCCTGGTCGTCGACCTTTGTAGGCTCACTTTTAATTCATACTAGCAGTGTATTCTAGCTTTTGATCCATTTGTCTGTCGAAATTTAAGATAGTTGAAAACTGGTCGACCTTTCGCTTTCTCGTAGGAGTCAAAGTATAAGCAGTACCCTCATCCAAATTATAATAATTACGAACTCGTTTTCCCATCAGCTGCCTAAAGACATAGTCACAGAGGAAAGTCGGTTCATACGAATTCCAGCATTCTTTAAGCCCATTTTATAAAGTACAATCTTTTTTGTAACTTCACAACATCTTATTTATCCACTTATAATATAACGAGCACCTTCTCTGTCAGGATGTCTGTCTGTCTGTCTGTCCGTCCTGGGGAATTTTTGTAAACAGAGGGGAGATAAAGTACAATCTTTTTTTTAACTTCACAACATCTTACTTATCTATATAATAAAGGTGAACATACGTATGTCCGTCCCAATTCGCAATGTGAAGAAGAGGAGGTGGTAGGAGAGAAACAAATAAGAAGGTGAAAAGAAAGGGTAGTAGGTATAGACGCGGCGGCAGCAGCTGTTTCTTTCACAGCTTGATACTGGTCAAGAATTCAGAACTCTTATAGCTGACGCACCATGTTTCCGTGACTTCGCGTCGTCAACATTCGGGCAGGTTACGGAAGCGCCCGAGAGTTGACAAGACGAAAACTGACAAACGCTAATTTGAAGACTGGCAGTCGATAAATTACGACAAAGAAAATCAGACTAAAATACATACATACAAATAAAGAACGAACAAACCATAACTAAACAACTGTTAGTAATTAGATGTTTATTTTTGTTCCGTTTTGTCAAAGGAACCATTGTTAATCAAATGTTTTTAAATAAAATGTTTTTTTGTTTGTGCACCGGAAAGTTTCAAAAGATGATTTTGTTTGATTTGTTAAGCAAATGTTATTGTTTTAAGTTTTTTTTTACAATGTTTTTTTTTTTTTTTTACATTTTTTTCTTGACGAAAAAAAACTGTTTATAAGCAAATGTTTTTTGGTTAATAATAGTTTTGCCAACTCTCGGGCATTTCCGAAACCTGCCCTAACGTTGACGACGCGAAGTCACAGAAACATAGTGTGTCAGCTATAAAAGTACCCAGAATTCAGGTTTTAAGCTGTCTGTGTCGGCTGCTTCTGCTTAGAAAGCTAAATATTTTTCTATACAAAAAAAATTTAAATGCAGGTCTTTCAATGCAGCAAAAAGTCCACACTCCCACCCACAATCAGTAAAATTTAAATCATCTAAAAAAAAAAATTAAAAAAAAAAAATTTTAAAAAAATGCCAGAGAAGAATTATTTTTATTTGTTATTTACCTGATGATCTGGGGGTTGTTGTTGGTGGACACCTCCTGCGGGCTGTTGGTGGACACCTCCTGCGGGCTGTTGGTGGACACCTCCTGCGGGCTGTTGTTGTTGTTGATGTTGTTGTTGCTGCTGCTGCTGCAAGTGCATCTGTTGCTGTCGCAAAAGTTCCTGCTGTTGTGCAAACTGGGCCTGTTGCTGGAAGTGCAACTGCTGTTGTTGCTGTTGCTGCTGCTGATGATGTTGTTGTTGCTGCTGCTGCATATGCGCAGCCTGCTGGGGGTCTACACCTTGGGGCATGTGGTTGGGTATGCCTCCTGGCTGTTGCATATGCATGACGTTCGGGTCAATTGGTTGGTTCTGTGAGAAAAACAGATCGCATTTGCATAAGAGGAGAAAGAGTTACGCCGTCTTAAGTGAATGGGAAACAAAAAAACCAAAACAAAAAGAAGACGTTTTAATACAAACTGAGAAAATATTCTTTGGATTTGATTTTTAATCTTTAACTTAAAAAAATAACAAATTAATGAAATTAGATCAGATGAGATTTTAGCAAGAATTTCGTTTCTGTTAATTAATGTTCGTTTTTGTTTGCATTTTTTTGTATTCGCAGAAGAAAAAAGAGAAAAGAAATCATTTCTTTTTTTCTTTTATAAAAAAGTTCAAAACAAGAAACTGGACTTCATCAGAAATTCTATAAAACAGTTCCAATAAGATATATATATATATATATATATATATATATATAAGGATAGAAGAAATAAGAGTGATAAACATGTAACGAATGTCCAAATTTATTTCAAATTTCGATTGTTCAATGCAAGGTGTATTCTGTAATAAACTAGTGTTTATTATTCTTTCCTTACACCTTGCATTGAACAATCGAAATTTGAAATAAATTTGGACATTCGTTACATGTTTATCACTCTTATTTCTTCTATCTTTACAATTGCTCTATCTCGTATATTGAGCTTAACCTTTTCACTATAGGTTCCATCTACTAAAAGTTTACTTTTGGTTTATATTTGATCCTGCTATATATATATATATATATATATATATATTTCAACGGAAATTTACCACCTGGACAATTTGCATATCTTTTTCACGGAACTTTTCTTTTCATTCAATACGTTTTTTTTAACAAAAATTATTTTAATAATTTTTAATAATAATTTTCATATTTTTCAAATATTTGAACTTTGGTTTTTTCGAAAGCTAACTTATCCATCTGTATTTCTCCTCTGATGATAAGATTTCGATCTTTGAAAAGCCTTGGCTTAAGGAAAGAATAATAAACACTAGTTTATTACTGAATACTAGAGTTGGGCGGTTTTGAAATTTTGGTTTCGGTATCGGTTTCGGTTTTTTTCCCTTAAAACCTCGGTTTACGGTTCGGTTTTTTTGAAAAAAAAATTTTTACTATGGAAGCTATTCATTCTCTTGTGTGATGATTAGTTATTATTCAACGTTTAGT
>OY744518.1:117713909-117758909 GCA_963556195.1 Sepiola atlantica
GGCTACTGTGAATTAGGGGTCAGATTTATAGAGAAGCGATAGCGAGCTGGCAAATCCAGCTAGTTAACATTGTTTTCATGTCTTCGTATCCCTCAACTAAGAAATTGTTTGAAAAAGTAATATTTCTATTAGAAGAATGAGATAAGACAAAAATAAAGATGGAACGACAAAATTAGATTTTTTTTTTTATGAGTCACGATACACCAAGGCCAAAAGCCACTCAAGGATAAGGGTCAATGAGATTATCTTTATTTATCTCTCATTTTTTGCAAGTTCATCCTTATCACTTCGTCCCATGTTTTCATTGGATTTTCCCTGCCAGCTGACCCTGCTCCCTCAACTGTTCTATATCTATTAACCCAAGAACTTTTTTTTTCTTATAAACTTCAATTCACCCTAACAAAGGCACTCCATTATACTTTATCTTTCCAACTATTTCTCATATGTATTTATAGCCCTCTCTGTACCTATACCTACAACTTTCTGGTCGTCATTCGGTTTCTGATTCACCTTTTTTTTTTCCACTATACTCCCGTCCCACCTCCTTGTATCTAGTTGGCACGCATCATATGCATTTATCAATCAAAACCAAATCTCACTATGACGAAATATGAAACATGTTCATGAGTTTGATTTTATTTGCTGTTGTATCTGTGAGTTTACTCGTTTTTTCTCGCTTTATATACAACCATTATGATGGAAAAGAGTTAACGTTCGTCTCCTGAAGGTTTTCCTATATATTTTAATCACAGAAAATAAAAACTGCAACTGAAATGTAAGTAACAACTGTGAATTAGGATGCCCCTATAAATCTGGCCCCGAAGTGGGGAGTTGTGCAACGAGATCCTTGTTAAATTTACTTAAGTTTCTGCATGTTAGTGCAGTCGGGGGAAACAGGGAGCAGAGAGAGAATTTCAAAGGCTAGCGTTTTGAGGAAAGAAGTTATTAGAGTAGAAATCCTTCCGGCATCTGGGGACCTCCACAGTGAAGGGGAGTGATTTTGCTGCTAGTCAGGTTGGTCGGGGATATTTACGTTGAGAGGGGAACAAGTGCAGCAAGTTTATCGGAGCACGTTCCGTTGAAATACTTGTACAACAAACGCAGGGATGCGACATTGCGGTGATGAGCCAGGGGCTGGAGCTTGGTAGACAGTGTGGGAACTATAAGGGTAGAGATTCTTTTTTGGACTCTGTCCAAGAGGGAGAGACTAATGGTTGGTGCACCAACCTAAATGTGGCAACAATACTTCACGCATGGGCGAATGGTAGCTTTGTAGAGATATAGGATACTTTCAGGTGTGAAAAGTTTTCTAGCCTGGTAGAGAGAGCCCACCTTCTTTGCAGCAGACTTGGCAGTATCTTCTCTGTATTTGTTCCAATTCATGTTACCTGTGAATGTTAGGTCGAGGAGTTTGAATGTTGGACTCTCGGGAAGAGTGCTACCACTCATGGCAATCGGTGGTTGGTAAGGTTTCTTATAATTGTTAAAAGCAAGAAGCTTTGTCTTGTTATCATTAAATAACCATCCATTTATGGCCCCATTTAAAGAGAGGAAAGACAGAAACAACGTTATTTATGACTGCCTTAATAACAAAGAGATATTGTTGCTCATTTCTAACAAAGTTTTTGGAATAATTAAATAAATGGATCGACTGTAGTTGAGGGAGACTGGAAGGCTCTCTTTTTGTTGGCTACTATGCCGAGATGTAGGGGAGGACGCCACTCCTTCCCCTGGATTGCTCCACTTATCTTTGATCCTCAACTTATAATGCTGAGTCATCAAGTACTATTTTTGGTGCTTCTACAGAATTTGAACCAAACTGGATTTTTTTTTATTTTTAACTCTAATCCTAAAGTAACCCAAGTTTTAGGTTTACTTTGGCAAAAGTCGGTTTGGTTCAGTTCAAATTTTGTAGAAGCACCCATTTTTTTTTAGTCTTTGATATAACTTGAACGAGGATTGAACAATAATCTCCCGGTGCATTAGCGGACATTCTAACCATTATTCCAAATGGGCTGGTGGAATAATAATAAAAATAAACATCAAGTTCTCCGCACGAGTTGATTTGATTAGTATCGTGTTGGTAGATCTGCTTTTTTTCTATTTAGCTTTTACCTGTAAGCATTGGATACTAAAGAAGTACAGTGGAACTACAAGTAGGTTGAGAGAGAATAACCGGTTTGTGTGCAATAAATGTAAGACAATGGAGACGGATGAAAAGTCAGATGTGGAGAAAATATATTTGGATGGCAAAGTTATTGAGGTTGTTCAGAAGTTTTATTACCATGGTGATACAATTAGAGCACCATGGAGGAGAAGATGCTAGTGTGATTGTGAGAGTTAAGAGTAGATAGAGTTCAGGGAACTTCTGCCATTACTAACCAGCAGAGTGTTACCACTGTCGACGAAGGGAAGAGTCTATCACGCATGTGTATGTAGTGTGATGATTATGGAAGTGAAACCTAGTCAGTGAGGGTTGAGGACATGTGTTGCATGGAAAGAAATGATATAAGAATGATACGATGGATACGTAATGGGAACCTTAAAGACAGGTTTAGTTCTGATGACCTCAGAGGAAGATTAAATCTGGACAGTATAGGGAGATGTATGCAAAACAGGAGACTTTGTTGGTATGGTCACACTGAAAAAAATGCATGAGAGTTCTTGGGTCAGTGAATGTAGAACAGTTGAGATAGCAGTGTCAATTGGCAGGAGAAGGTCAAGGAAAACATGGAAGAAAGTGATAAGGATGTACTTAAGAGAAAGAGGGATAAATAATCTGGCCAGAGATAAGTTAGTTTGGAAATCAGTTTCTAAAACAATGATGATTTTGTTGAAGTTGGATTTTATTCCACCTTGTAACGAGCAGTGCTCAAAGTCCATTCAACAGAGTCTGTGTAGACAGGGTTGAGACAGGCCAATGGCAAAAAGTCTGAAATCGAGATGAATTTCCCAATCTAGGTGGGGTGGGGGGTGGTGCTATACGAGTTCCCACCAATTTCCCAACTGCACATATGAAATTTAACGTAAAATGATTGTTAATCTACAATATCTTTTTTTTTCAAACTGAAAGTATTGACTGATATGTATTAAAGGATACAGGCAGACATTCATGGATGAAACAAAAGTCTTCTACCTCTCCTACTCATGAATCGTTTGAAGTATGGCAAAATTAACATTTTCAGAGTGAGGGGAAAGGGAGGCAAAGCAATGCAAGACAAAACGTTTAGAAGAAAGGAGGAAGAGAAAAAAATACAAGAAAAGAGAAAGAGAAGAAAAAAAGAGAAATAAAATCGAGCCAAATTGCAAAAAAACGGAAGTAAAGCTCTAACGATTTGACCGTTTTTTTATTTAAAAATTAAAATTTTTTTTTTTTTAAGGTGGAATTCCACTTTTTCTTAATTACAAAAAAGTGGAGAACTCACATC
Source organism: Sepiola atlantica (assembly GCA_963556195.1). Classification (NCBI taxonomy): domain Eukaryota; kingdom Metazoa; phylum Mollusca; class Cephalopoda; order Sepiida; family Sepiolidae; genus Sepiola; species Sepiola atlantica. The sequence continues at coordinate 117,717,338 of OY744518.1, forward strand.
CTTGATTGCTCCAAATGAATAAACCATCGGTTTAAGCCATCATAGCACTACGGCAAAATCTGCACAGTATCTTGTCAATTTTCCATGAATAGAGAGATGACGTTACCTACTCTACTCATGAATCGTTTGAAGTGCAGCAAAATTAACATTTTCAGAGATAAAAGGAAAGGGAAGCGAAACAAGGTAAGACAAAATTTGAAGGAGAGAGGTAGAGAGAATAAAACAGGAAAAGAGAAAGAGAAAGTCAGAGAGATGAAAAAAAGAGAAATAAAATCGAGCCAAATTGCGAAAAAAAAAAAGGACTAAAGCTCTAGCGATTTGGCCTTGTCGTAAAAAACCCCAAAAGAAATGAAATTCCGCTTTTTTCTGAATTACAAAAACGGCGGAATTCCACTAAAAGGTGGACAACTCACATCCCAGTTGAGATTTTTCCACGAACATTAAATCTTGTTAAGAAATAAAATGGTGAGCGATCCATATAATTTGTTCAACTTTCTTGCTAAGAATAATTTTAAAACCAGAAATTTTATCTGAACGCTTATCATTGGTCGTAAGTAAACATGTATCATCGATTACCAACTTACCTCTTTCGTGAACAATGCTTCCACTTCATTTGGATCGAGAACGTTATCACCATTGATATCTGCAGAGAAACAGAAGGAAGCACCAATAAGACGAGGGGCAAAACACTTCATCAAAAAGAAGAAAATTACTCAACTTCGTTTCCGTGCTATTTTTACAACTAACTGACCACGCTTGGCAAAATTGAACAGTAAATTAAAAAAAAAGAAAAAAAAAAGGGTTTAATTTTATCTACTTATTATATATTTTTTATTATTATTAATTAAATATCAAAAATAATACTTTCCTACTTTACTAATGACTCACCACTTATCAAGGCTAAAAGCCACTCAGAATAAGGGTTACAGAGTTGAATAATGAATTTGGTTGTTTTGTTTTACGGCGTATCAACCCTTTTCAGGTTATTTAATGCCGAATCCGGTCATTTTGGTAAAAAAAAATTATGCTTAAAGTTCTTCATATCTTCAAATATTTATTCATGGTGTTTGGTTTGGTTGTTTTACGGCATATCAACCCTTTTAATGTTATTTAATGGCAAATCCGGTCATTTTGGTTAGAGTTTTTTTTATTCTTCAAGTTCTTTATATCTTCAAATATTTATTCATGGTATTTGGCTTGGTTGTTTTGTTTTATGGCATATCAATTCTTTTTGGGTTATTTAATGTCGAATACGGTCATTTTAGTGCAAGTTTTTATGCTTCAAGTTCTATATATCCTCAAATATTTATTCATGGCGTTTTCTTTGGTTGTTTTGTAGAAGAAAATTGTTTTGTTTTTTTTGTTTTTGGCTTTGCAGAACATTGAGCTTTGCAAAGAGAAAGGAAAAAAAACAATAACATCAATGTTTGGTGCATTTTGGGTCAGAAGCCAGTATCTTCAGACAGCCTGATCCGGTAGCACCAGTGAGTTGAATAATGAAGAATATTATGAAAGGATTGAAAATGATGAATGGAAAGAAGTGTTACGTCTGGATGTTTATACGTTGTTATCGGTTTAATTTCAGCTCAAAAAATGAAGGAAGGGCGAAGTAGAACCTTTAACAAATTTATGTAACAAAAACACTGATTAAATGAAATGTAGAAAACCGCTGTAAGCAAGCTGCTTGTTTGATCATGAGAAACTTCTGTTTTCTTTTCAACTGTGATGACAGACGACTTCTTTTATTCAAGGGCGATAACTCTTTCTTTTAATCTAAGGGAAATAACTATTCTGTTTTGTTAGGTTGCCCTAACAAGAATAAAATTTAATTATGGGGACGGTTTATGACAAGTCTTTGTGGACACTGGATTTAAATACGATCACATTGTAGTAGCATTCCCAATTGATTATTTTATTTTAGATTATCGTTATTTAATCACATTTGTCATTGTTATAAAGAGCTATGTAAATGGAGTTCAAAACTATTTGAATTGTGCAAATATTCCTAGTGGTTCAAAAGTTACAGGAATTTAAAGATCTGAAATTTAGGGTTAAAAATTGACATCATTTTACACAAAAATTACTTGAAATCAGAGACCAAGTCACAACAAATTCAGTAATTTTTGTCACCCTTTTTCTTTAATTTCTGGAGCAATTTGGATAAAACTTGGCATTTTTACGTAAAATTGTATGTTTTTGGATTCCGAACTCAGATTTTATGTACAATTTCAAGACTAATTGATGAAGATTGTTTTTTAAAATCGAAGCAGCCAAACGTGTAAAATTGAGTTTCGAAAAAAAAAAAATATTCATATTTTGCATCTTTGGTTGTTCGAAATAAATACCATTTTAACTCGCTGTAAAAATAATTCAGTCGATAAATGCACATACAAATTACATATTCAGAAAGATTTTCTTTTCTTTCCAACCATATATTTATTTTTAATTTTTAAACTGGTCCAGAAATAAGCGAGAAATGAATTGGGAATCCTAATAGTCCGCAGGGAACCTGAAATTATTATAAACCAGATTATACATTTTTAAATATTCAATCTGTAAACAAAATTGAAAATGCTTCTCTTAAATACAACAGTACCCCCCCCCCCCCAATAAAACGTAATCCTTTTTTATTTTTACATAATTAAAATTTGTATTAAAATTGAATGAATAGTTTATTTTTGGTTAGAGATTTTTTTTCACTTTAATTTGGCAGACATTTTTTTTTTGTTAAAAATCATATAAGTTTTTTGCCATTTGTTTTACGTAATATGTAAACAAATCTTTTAAATGATTATATTTTTTTATTATTATTTTCATTTTTTTCGTCTTCTTGTCTCATGCTGAGGTTAGACATTTCGTGAACGACTTCCTTGTCTGTTGCCACTTCGCTGCCACCCAACAGGATCAAGTAGTCATCTACAAATCAATGGAGTGAGATCGACACCATTGCTTCTGCGCCTTTCCTTTGTGTGTTCTAGGCCAAACCTTCCCCAACTTCGCATGCAACCACTGAGCTTTGCTGCTCTCGGTGTCGAGGGTAAAACCTGCAAACTTGCAGATTAACGAATAGCTGCGATCAACGAGGACTTCATGCAGACCAGACAATCCTGAGGCATGATCTTCGTAAGCTCGATGCAGAAGTCTGGCTCACTTAACAACGACATCACTGGAAATTAAAACTGTTGGGAACGTGAAGGGGGTTTACCTGCGAAACGTCCTCGTGTTTGTTTGTCCTGTGCGCTGCGGGTGAAGGAAAAGAATTCAACATGGCGTCCGTGAACCTTTATTACGTACGGTTCACGCGGAGTCTCGCGAAGTCACATTGCACGCATGCAAATTAGGTGTGCCTCAGCCTAATAAAAGCGGGTCTCTTACCGTCTTCAACGAAACGGTGCGAAGTAAGTGCACGTGTGACGAACGTAGAGATCTGCTTTGGAAGCTGACAGAGGACTTTGTGATCTACGGACAGAGTGATTTCCGTTTCTTTGGACCTTCGTTATTACTTCAAAAACATGCTCACCATATTAATTTTTGATTAAATTCCAAATGTCTCATTTTAAATTATTCAAGAAATAAAATCAAAATCAGAACAAAAGGGGGGAAACGTTTACCGTGAAGTTTAAAGAAAGTTTTAGGGTCGAAATCTTCTGCGTTCAAATGATCAGATTCTTCCCAAACTTCTTCCAATTGCGCTTTGGCCATCTGAAAAGATTTTAAAAGAAACAATTCAAATTAAACGTCATTCAATTTTCATTCAATAATTTTTTTTCTTTCTTTTGTTTTTTTCTCTCTAAAATTAGTTAATTAGTAGGCCATTTTCAAGCCAGCTTCAATGCTATAGTATTTCTTTCGGATATCCTTGGACACATCTCTGAATTGCAACAAAACTGTCCATCCTGTATACGGACTTGCTCCACCATTTTAAGTGGGTTACGGCAGGATTCAGTACTGGAATTTAAAACAACTGACCATCAACTATGCTCAGAAAGAAAAGACCATATATGAATATATTTCAGAATTTTTGCGCTGATGATTGATAATTCATATTATTTGGATAATTCAGACTATTACATGGACATGTGACGCAACGGATAAAGGTGTTAAGTAAAATCAGTTTCAAGTGACCACTTTTTTGAAGTTAAAGGCTATAATGAATAAAATAAAAATTATTTAAGACTTCAACCCAGTCAGAGCTGACAGTACGAGAACAATCTACCCCCGTGGATTAAATAAAGGGTTTAGTTCGAAAAACCGTATAGATTCCCGAGTTCGACAAGGTGCACCTGAAGAAGGTCGGAGGTTACATGAGCCAAAACGTTGTGAGAATAACATCTAAGATGAGAATAGTAGTCCAAATATATATATATATATATATATATAGTCATCCACATACAGACTGTTTCGCTGTTTCACAGCTCATCAGTGCGGCTAGACCAGTTAGTGTCTCAAGCCGGGATCGAAACAATATATATATATATATATGTGTGTGAGTGCATATATATTATTAGAGAAACCCTCTTGGGTTGATCATTAACTTGCAAAAACTATTAAAAGCTCAATATTTTATATGACAAAATAGAGCTTATATATATATATATATATATATATATATATATATATATATATATATATATAAGACTATAATTATATTTTTATCATAATCCAAAATAAAGAGTTTCTATACTGTTATCCAAGCATACAGCTGTTTCCAGATGTGTTTATTATTGGTTATCATCAAAATATGTGTTAGTTCAATTAGAAAATGATGCTAACAAGATTAAAAAAAAAGATCTCTCGAAAATAATGTCTTAAAATAAGTGTTCAGCTTTATTACAAATTATATTCTTAACACGTGTACATCCAATTTGAGACGTAAGCTACAAAAATAGTTAAATAGCTGGGTCATGTTTTAGTGGAAAAGTTTAAAAGTCAGAAGTCACACTCGCGGAAGTCACAAAAGAAACGTGATATCAGCGGGAACATGGAAAGAAGACAAAAATGAAAGTCAGCCCCGGAACAACATCCTACGGAAACTGATCAACTCCAAGTGGCGAGCCACAGCATACACACTAAGATGTACTGCCTTAGTCCTGTGCTATTCCTCTGCAAAGTATGCTTGTCCTGTTTGAGAGAGATCAACACATGGCAAAAAAACTAGACTCAGCATTGAACAATAACTGCCGCTTGATCACTGGCTGCCTGAAGCCTACCAACTTGAACAACCAGCATCTCCTCACTGGCATTGCTCCTTCAGATGTGAGAAGGAAGTTGCCAGCCGAGTAGAGATCACAAAGGCTATCAGTGATGAACGCCATCCCCTTCATGGATGTGAAACAACGGTCAAACGACTGAAGTCAAGGAGAAATTTCTTCAGCCATGTCGAACACCTAACAACATCTCAGGAAGAGACCAGACTACAGCTGTGGACCAGACGGCTAGAGAATGACCTCCCTTTCTACTGACATGGGAATCCCCACTTCCGAGGCCCTTCCTCCTGGTTCATCGGCACCCTGGCCCCAGTGGAAAACACTTATCTGTCTAAGAACAGGAATGGGGCGATCAAAAGTCGATATGAGTAGATGAGGCTACAAAACTGACCCAACCATCTGTGAATGTGGAGAGGAGGACCATACGATAAAACACTGCCTTGTCTTCCCCTTACTGCCCAAATGGTGCAGCTTGAAAGATCTTACAGAGTAGAACAATAATGCAAAGGACTGTGTAAAAAAAGTGGAAAACTGTTGTATGACCACATGCTTCATATAGGGTCAGGGCTTAGGGCTCAACTGTACGACCAGTTGAGCAGTAAGATAAGTCAGAATGCCAAGCACATCAAAATGCCGGTTTATAATAAGGCTAGAATGTTCCATTATGCTCAGAAGGGAAAGTCCATTCTCTGTGTTCTGATTGGCTGAGATTCATAAGTGGCCATTCTAGTGTATAAATGTTCATTCATTGGAATAAGTATTCTTCTACGAGATGGATGCCAGTTGAGACCTTTATGCCGGTAAGTGTTAGTTTGATTCTATACTTCAAAGACACGTAAAGAAAAAGAATGAGGTGGAAGTTCTCTCTCTCTCTCTCTTAGCTGGCGAGATTTCAAGGCGGAAAGACATGTCTGTGTGCTGTCCCCAATGTGGCCGGGTGTAGCGAGGCTATCTATCTATCCATCTATCTATCCATCCGTCTCAAACGTACGAAAATAACGTGTGTCTGTGACTGTTCATCTCTGTTTTAAATAAACCTTATTAAAAAATGAACATTAGTGTCGGAGTAGTTTTGTGTCCGCAGACGATCAACAATCTAGGTTCGACCACACACGAGCATATAAAGGATTTATACACGCTAGGTAAGTGAAAATGTAACATTATTTCAAACTTAAGCGTGACAGACAAACTGAACAGCAAAGTTCTTCATAGAGATAGGTGATTCTTATATAAATAGAGATTTTGTCCGTCTGTCCGTCGGTCACAATTTTGTTAAACATAATAAATACTTTGCGGAATTTGTCTCATTTCGAAATATCAGAGATCTTAACTACATTTAGAAATGGAGAATATTGCATTAATAGTAAATAATAAATTCCCAATAAATAAAGCGGATGCCATGATCGGAAATCGAAACTGAAACCTTTAGATCTTCAGTCTAAGGTTCTACCAACTGACCTATTTGGATTTTCTTATAAATAGAGCTTAAAACATTATCTTAACAAAATAATTATAGCTTTGGTGTAACGTCATGTTTCAAAACATGAATTCAAACAGGAGTGATAATAAATAATTAAATGAATGGGTAAACATTTTCAATAGCGTTGGAAATGATTCTAATAGTCGAAAACAATCTATTTTACTTTAACTACGTATTGCATGGTCGGCGGCAGCGGGGGTGGGGGGGGGATGTCTCAAGCCCCCTCACTTTTTGACTTGGGCCCCCCCCCCCACTTTACGGTCATCAATAATTAAGTTGATATACATGTGTTTAACCGGCCCCACACTTTTTAGGAGAACCCCCCCCCCCCCACACTTTTATAACTGTCCCGCCGGGCCTGTATTGTATGTAGTTCTTTCACAATTATATAATTCTGCCAGCCGAGCAAATATATGCTCTCTTTGGTCGCATAAAAATCTATAAAAATTGAATAAAAAAAAATTGAATAAAAAAAATTTAAAGGAAAAAAAGCCAATTGTAATTTGGGAGGAGACGATGCAATAATTGATTGAATAAGATGTCAAATTGAAGTCACATTCTAAAATGCCACTTCTTCTGCACTCACCGGGTGATGGAGTTTTGGGTGATTCTTGTGCTTCTGTTCCATTTCTTTTATGTGGGCTTCTTCAGCTACCCGATCGGTAGCGTTCATGTGGGCCAGTTTGTCCTTCTTGTCGTGCTCCTTCTTCATCTCGTAGGTTTTAAATTCGTCTTTTCTCCGCCTGTCCAATTCATCTAAATCCGTTGTGGCCTAAAAAGAATTTTATTTCATGTTAGAAAAATATTTTTTCTTTTAAAACGAGAAAAATACCGGTCCCAACACGGGTAAAATTAATTGACCAAACGGAACAATTTGCACCATCTTATGTTACCTTACGAAGATATAATGATACCAAGCCTTATGTCTAGAATCCTTATTCTAATTTTGATCAAAATCCATTAGATGATTTTTAATTCTAGAAAATGTCGAAATTTTCAAGGCGTCTTAAGGGGTCTTAAGAAATTGAAATTCACAGAATCTTGTTTCATTGGTGCCTAATGACTACGGATCAAATTTAATGCAAATCCGATATACAAGGTGTTGCAGTAAAATCCGACACTTGACAAAAAGTAAACAAAATACCAGGAAGTGCTGAGGAGCGTGGTGAAGACCTGGATGGACGAGATTGCCGTCGAACACTTCTACGTCTTCCAGGTGGACTCCGCTCCTGCACGCAAGTCCGAGATGACCCAGGCATGGTTGCTCAACAATATTCCTCACCACTGGACTTGTGGCCGCCCTCCTCACCCGACTGCAACTCCCTTGACTAAGCCAAGACCAACAAGCAAGCCCACAACACGGTCGACTCTCTGAAGGATCGTGAAAGCATTCGCCGCTACAGACAAGGACAAGCCTGTGACTCATTTTGCGCACACCTTCAGATGGTCGTCTCTGCTGCCGGCGGTTACATTGAAAAAATAATGTAGTATGTAACTGTTGATAAATAAATTGTCGGGTCTCTGCATATACAATTTTTGTTTTTATTGCTTATTTCATTTTTTTTTTTTGTCAAGTGTCGGATTTTGCTGCAAAACCCTGGATAGTGAAGGGGTGAGATTTTGCTGCAACACCCTGTATTTTAATTTTCAAATGGAAATTTATGTCCATATTATGGTGCCTAAAAACCCGTTAAAATACCCCAAAAGAAAGTGAAAATTGGGGATTATTTATTAATTGATGTAAATTTTTAGAAAAGGCCTTCCATCCCATTTTTACCCCTTTTGCATAAAGCTAAATTAAACTAAATATAGCCCACATTACGACCCCTGTACATCTAGCAGCTGTGTTTCAAAATTCATAATGATCGGTTAATTAGTTTAGGAGTGAATCCTGTACATAAAAACGTACAAACATACGTAACTTTATAAAGATACAGGAATATTAAATAGACCAACAAACAGCCGTTCCTTGGCCTTTTAGCAATGAACAAAGTGTAGTATCTGTTCTGATGTTTCACTTAGTCTATTCTGTCTCCGGTCAGTGAAGGCGAAGTCCTTCTAGACTGAGGTAATTTAAATTTTTGTTCAAATCCAGATTGTGGGGAGGCAAGCAAGCAAAAAGAAAAAAAAATTCTATTTAAAGATAAAGGAATAATACATAGAACAATGCAAGGGGGGTAACTCAGAGATTTTATTTAATGAATTATCTCCCTTAGTAATTTTTTTTTTTTTTAATATATGTACTAGCAAATATATGCTCTTACCCATATTTTTGCTAGCCTGGTAAACGAACATATACTACACTGACCTCCAAAGGAGATTATGGTATCATGATGAATGCCCCCCCCCCCCCGCCAAAGGAGGCGTTAATGCCTGGGAGGATAATATCATGACAACAGAATAGATAATACACTTACCCCCCCCCCCCAGGGGAGAAGATAATCATGGAAGATGGTCTCATAACAACAGAACAGATACTATATTACCCCCTCCCCCAAACCCCACCTCCTTTAAAAAAGGAGGATATAATACTTGGGAGGACGGTCTTATGACAACAGAACCGATACTACACTATCCACCCCATTAAAAGATAATATAATAATAGATTAAATCATTTTTTTTCCCATTCATTTAGAAATGTTTAGCCCTAAAATAAACATTTTTATTGTTCCTTGGCCAAAGGCTAAGATCAAATGGTATCTGTTCTCGGAAATACAGCAACATCAGACATTTTACTATCGACGAAAATATTGTGTATATATAAGAAAATATGACAATGCAAAATTACAACTGTGTATTACAGAATATTAATTTATTAGAAGCTGTTTATAAAATAAATATGCAAATGAAGACCTAAAAATGTTTGTAGGTGTTTGCAGTTTACTATATATACATTAATATAGTTAGGATAAATGGAAAAACCTTGTGCATTTATTCATTTAGATTTAAATAAATTTCAAAAATATCGAAATACATTATTCTTTCTTAGAAACTTTTCAAGACATTTTACGGTAAATGTGAAGATTAGATAATGGTTCAGAATTTTCGAAATGGTGATATGCAGTAGCTAAAAAAACTGTATATATTTTTTAAGATTATGACATGCTGAATGTATTGGAGTTCAAAATCAATTGAGTATTACGTATTAATAGGAAAAAAACAAACACTTATGATTTTCATAAACGACCTCCCTGATGACATTGTGCCTGAGATGGGTATATTTGTTGATGAGACCATGCTCTACTTTCGTCATGTGGGTAAAACGGACGCGCACATATTCGAGGCAATGGCTGAATCCTTAGTAAATGACCTCTAGTCTGTAGTGGAATGGAGTCATAAATGGATGGTAACATTAAATGCTTCTAAGACAAGGCTTCTTTCATTCAACAACTACAAGAAACCTCTTCAACCACAGATTGCCGTGGCAAATAACACCTTACCTTAGAGTCCAACGTTCAAACTTCTCGGAACAAATACATAGAAGACATTGCCAAGGCTGCTGCAAAGAAAGTGGGCTCCCTCTACCGAGCTAGAAAACTTCTCACACCTGAAAATATCCTATACCTCTACAAAGCCACCATCCACCCATGCACGGAGTATTGTTGTCACATTTGGGCTGGTACACCAACCACTAGTCTCTCTCTCTTAGACAAGGTCCAAAAAAGAGTCGCTAATCTGATAGGTCCCACACTATCCACTAAGCTCCAGCCCCTGTCCCATCGCCGCAATGTTGCATCCTTGTGCTTGTTTTACAAGTATTTCAATGAAATATGCTCCGATAAACTTGCTGCTCTGGTGCCCCCTCGATGTAAATACACTCGATAAACCCGACAATCAGCTAAATCCCATCCATTCACTGTGGAGGTCTCCAGATACCGGAGAGCCTTCTACTCCAATAGCTTTTTTCCTCATGCTGCCGGCCTTTGGAACTCTCTTCCTGCTCCCTGTTTCGTCGACTGAACCGACATGGAGAAATTTAAAACTAATGCAAACAAGGATCTTGCTGCACAGCTCCCAATTTAAGATGACCCCCAAAACATTCACCCCAATACTCAGTAGCCCCTTATGTCTACAGTGGCAACTTGCCTTGTTTGGGGTGAACTATACTAAAAAAAACAAAAAAACAACACTTTATCGGTTGGTAGCATTATCAATACAAAAAGTGGAACGGAAACGAGGTGTAATGAAAAGAAGCAGTCTATTAGTGAGTTATAAAAATAATTTATTTAAAAAATTAAAACATTTATAAAAATATTTGTTTCACAACATAATTCTTTTAAATATTTTAATTTAAATTATTTTAATATAAGCCACTAAAAGACTTTACTTTTCATCGAACATACTTCTGATTTCGGTTTTTAGCGAGTAGCTTCGATTCAATTGAACACGTCGTCATCCAGGAAATAAGCCGATAATACAAGCGTACTCATTTAAATATTGTTTTTCTTCACATTTCATGCATAATAGTAAATTGATTTTAACTCCAATACGTTCAGCATGTCATAATCTTTTTTTTTTAAATACAATTTTTATCACCTTTTCAAAAAAATCTTAACCGTCATCGAATTTTCACATTTACTTATTTTGCTTTCAATCTTTTTTTTTTTTTTTTTTTGGTATTTCTAATTCGTGATCGGCTTAATTTTTTTATTAAAATAAAAAACTTTTTTTTCCCTAAATTTAATGGAAATTTTAGATTATTTCACATTTAAAAAACAGAGAAACATTTTGGAAAATAAATACAATACTTTCCGGCTGGCGTTTTTTTTTTTGGTATTTCTAATTCGTGATCGACTTAATTTTTTTATTAAAATAAAAAACTTTTTTTTCCCTAAATTTAATGGAAATTTTAGATTATTTCACATTTAAAAAACAGAGAAACATTTTGGAAAATAAATACAATACTTTCCGGCTGGCGTTTGTGTCAAAAGGGGTTGATGATGCAGGGGAGATAACTAGGTTTTACTAAGAAAATAAGCCCTGCCTTTGAGGCTAGATCAAAATGTAGTATTCTATTTTGGGGGAATAGGGATCCTCTGCGATGGCCTCTCCCCACTTTTATTTTTACTCTTGGCCTCCCAAAATAATTTTTTTTTTTTTATCTTAAATGGACATCATCTACTTCTAACTCCATCTCTATTAGTTTTGCTCTCACTTAAGTTCCACTCCCATTTAGAGAGTGATCTGATTGTTTTCGGTTCTAAACAAACCGGAAAACAGTGGACAGTCTGCCTCTGATTTTATCTTATTTCCTTGTTTTTGTCTCTTTGGAGGTGTTTTTGTTGTCCCACTCCTCATCATGTTTCATGAGATTTTTAATATCTTTTGTAAAAAATAAATTATTTTAAACCATTGGAGATATTTAAAGTAGAATAGTCCATCGAGCAAATGTGGTATTGTGGTGACAGCTGAAGTGAAAGTGATGAAAGAATGAAAAGAAACCATGCTTAGACGAATTGGTCAACATGCATCTATTTCAGAGTCGGATAGACAGAGAATGACCAACGACACCCCCCTTACTCCCTACACTTTTGGTGGCCTTGTGCCTGATTTGTAAAGTTTGTTTACCCTTTTCTTTTTTTCAAATAAATAATTCAGAGTATAGTATCTGTTCAATCCTAGAATCAAAGGAGGAGAAATCCTTCTAAATTAGAAAATTATTATTTTTTGTTTTTATTTTTTGTCTCATCAAGAGTGCTTCTTTAGGGAGGAGGCCGGATACCTCCCGGATTAAAAAACAGATTTTTTGCCTAACTTTGCTCTCGTGACGAGAGCAAGTAAGTAGATATAAAGACTTTGGAAAACTGACGTTTGTCATGCAAGTCACTTTCAATCAAACTTTATTAGGATTCAACCAAGCAGACATTCTATAGAGTGTTCAGGATAAATTTGATAATTTTTCAACATTCTTTCATTCGAAGTATTTAATAGCGGTAAAATGCAACGGATAGCTGTTTGTATTCGTGGATTTGAGAGTTGGATACGATGGACAACTAGAAAGCACCGGAATATTAGAAGAGAGTGAAATGCATCATAATGATTTGCGGCAGATTAAAGAATTTGGAAATCTTAGCTGCGGTTCGGTGCTTCTTGGATACATTGAGGCCTGTAAGATGTGGGTTGAGACTCACTCAATTCAGACGGCCATATTAAGTTGCTGTCAACTGTTGTCAAACGCTGGGCGGAGAGGGTGGTTGCAGGAAGGCCATGCATGTGTTAGCAGGACTCAGCTCCGTGTCACACCTCCAAGAAACTCTAGAAATGTCTGTCTGAGAACTACCATGACTTAGGATATGACTGCATGCAACCCGACTGATGTCGCTATTTACTTTGCCTCCTCACGAGGGCAGAGTTAGACAAAAGGTCGGTTTTTAATGTGAGGGAAATCCAGCCCCCCAGGATTCTCAAGGACTCGGATCTTGTTTCCAGGTCGAAAAGCTGATAATACAAGGGGAGAAGAAGACTAGATTTCTTTCTTTTTCTGGAGGGAGACAGAAGCAAAACATAAGAAATTTAAAATAAAAGGAAAAAGAAAGCGGAGAATGTGTTTACCTGTTTGATAAGTTTAGCCAAATCGTCCGTTTCGAACGAGTGAGGGTTGCCCAGGTTGATATGTTGCAAAGGAATGTGTTTGCCATTTCGGTTTTCTGCTGGGAGAATAAAAAAACAAAAAACAAAATTAATACTAATCATAATAGACATGAAAGAAAACATGCTGTTTTTGTCCAGTGATATTGTTTTCTAAGCATTTGAGAATATTACTGTTGTCTTTGTGGTAGATAAGAAATTATCAAATGAAAGAATGACAAAGTCTATCCATAGAAAACAATCATTTTTTTTATTGACAACTTAAGACAGCAAAATATAAAGAGTTTATAGAATACAAATGTTCAGAGAGTCTCAAGAACGTTCTGGTGAAAGAGAAGTTGTTTTGTGTGTAAGGAGAAATTGAGTACACATGTTTGTTTCGGTTGGCACCTTGTACATTAAAGAATTGAGCATTTTTCATTTCGGCTGGCGCCATGTGCGTTTATGTGTGTGTGAATTGAAAGTTTGTTTTGTGAGTGAGAGAGTGTGTGTGTGTGTCTAGGAACTTGTATAAATGTGTATTCGTTAAGTTGCGTGTGTGTGCTTTCCTGGCCCCACAGTATGTCTCTTGCCATAATGTGCTCGTGTTGAGAGCCTTTCAAGCCCCCAAGGCGTGGTTGTGACGTGCACGCATCCATAGAGTATGGAAAAGAAAATACTAGAACGAAGAGAGAAAAAGAGAAAGAAAAACCCTGTGTTTAAGCTTTTATAGTATGCATGAATTTTTAGGATTTAATATTTCTAGCACTTATTGGTCAAAAGAAACTGCTGATTTGAGCTTTTGTCCAGTCAAGAGCTGAGACGTAAAAATAACATTCACGGCTGCTGCATCTTCGAACATCTTATTTCGGTTTGTTTTCTCAGTATCTCACGTTTTCCTCTTCAGCAGTCAAACAGATGAAAAGATGAGAATAGATTGGTGGGTGAGGAGATGCAGTACAAGATGGAGACTTAGAAATCAAATTTAAAAAATACAAAAGAGAGAGAAAGAGACAGAGAGAGAGAGACACACACACACAAAGAGAGAGATAGAGAGAGAAAGAGAGAGAGAGAAAGAGAAAGAGAGAGAGAGACAGACAGAAAGAGAGAGTGAGAGAAAGAAAGAGACAGAGAAAGAGAGAGAGAGAGAAAGAAAGACAGAGAGAGAAAGAGAAAGAAAGACAGAGAAGGATAGAAAGACACATAGAGAGAAAGAAAGAGACAGAGAGAGAGAGAGAGAGAAAGAAAGAGAGAAAGAAAGAGAAAAAGAGAAAGAGACAAAGAAAGAGAGAGAAAGAAAGAGAAAAAGAGAAAGAGACAAAGAAAGAGAGAGAAAGAAAGAGAGAGAAAGAGAGAGAAATAAAGAGAGAGAAAGAGAGAGAAAGATAGAGAAAACGAAGGAGAGAGAGATAGAGAAAGAGAAAGAAAAAACGAAGGAGAGAGAGAGAAAGAAAAAACGAAGGAGAGAGAAAGAAAAAACGAAGGAGAGAGAGAGAAAGAAAAAACGAAGGAAAGAGAGAGAAAGAAAAAACGAAGGAAAGAGAGAGAAAGAAAAAACGGAGAGAGAGAGAAAGAAAAAACGAAGGAGAGAGAGAGAGAGAAAAAACGAAGGAGAGAGAGAGAAAGAAAAAACGAAGGAGAGAGAGAGAGAGAGAAAGAGAAAGAAAAAACGAAGGAGAGAGAGAAAGAAAAAACGAAGGAGAGAGAGAAAGAAAAAACGAAGGAGAGAGAGAAAGAAATAGCGAAGGAGAGAGAGAGAAAGAAATAGCGAAGGAGAGAGAGAGAGAAAGAAATAGCGAAGGAGAGAGAGAGAAAGAAATAGCGAAGGAGAGAGAGAGAAAGAAATAGCGAAGGAGAGAGAGAGAAAGAAATAGCGAAGGAGAGAGAGAGAAAGAAATAGCGAAGGAGAGAGAGAGAAAGAAAAAACGAAGGAGAGAGAGAGAAAGAAAAAACGAAGGAGAGAGAGAGAAAGAAAAAACGAAGGAGAGAGAGAGAAAGAAAAAACGAAGGAGAGAGAGAGAGAAAAAGAAAAAACGAAGGAGAGAGAGAGAGAAAAAGAAAAAACGAAGGAGAGAGAGAGAGAAAAAGAAAAAAACGAAGGAGAGAGAGAGAGAAAAAGAAAAAAACGAAGGAGAGAGAGAGAGAAAAAGAAAAAAACGAAGGAGAGAGAGAGAGAAAAAGAAAAAAACGAAGGAGAGAGAGAGAGAGAAAAAGAAAAAAACGAAGGAGAGAAAGAGAAAGAAAAAAACGAAGGAGAGAAAGAGAAAGAAAAAAACGAAGGAGAGAAAGAGAAAGAAAAAAACGAAGGAGAGAAAGAGAAAGAAAAAAACGAAGGAGAGAGAGAGAGAGAAAAAAACGAAGGAGAGAGAGAGAGAGAAAAAAACGAAGAGAGAACGCTGTTATTGATGACAATTGCAATCACCAGTCTTCCCTACTCTTCAGGTCACTTGTGTTACATAATTACCATGGAAACAAAATGTCCTCTTTTTTTACATTTTATTCCGGGTTGTTTCTCACCTACAACAACAGATTGGTTGTTTTTCTTCTTTCTTATATCTCGAAAGGTTAATTAATGAAACATATCCTCCCCCCCCCCCTTCCTACGCCTTGTGAGTACTCGGCCCTTTCCAAGGACAGAAAGCAACAGAATATGTGTCCATTACCATGGTGATTCAGGTTACACAACAGAAGCAATCATCAACTATTATAATAATAATATGCGTAGTGTGTGAATAACTTTGGTCTGCTGGTTTTTGTTAGTGTCTTTGTGTCTCAAGCTAATGAATGTATTGTCTGAAAAAAAAAAACGTCTGAACGGTGAAGCAAGGGTTGTATAATGATCAACCACAATTCTCCTGACCAGTGGTAGGAAGAAATCCAAGATGAGCGAAACCAATGCTGGGATAAGCCTAGAACGACTGGTTTTAGCGTAAGAGTTTTTCCTTCTCTTTCCTTCGCTCTACCGAGTCTTGAGAGTCTCATCTATCCTACTATTTCATCCATATTTTGTCCGTTTTAATTATTAGCATGCTATATAACTTATTTAGAGGCATAATTTGAAAGCCTACATGCAAATAAGTTATCTTAACGCTGAAACCAATTGAGATTGAAAAAAAAGAAAATTTAAATTAATTCTTACAAACTTATTTTTTCAAGTCAACTTAATATAAAAAAATTATATTTTATTATCTACCTAGCTGTCCATACCCGGTGTTGTCCAGGATAAGTTTTACTTTCATAAATAATTTACGTGACTGAAATGTAAAAAAATTTGTTTGCATCCTCTTTAAAAAAAGAGGGGGGGGGGGGGGCAGGAAAAGTAGACCAACCAAAGGGAAATAACTGTATTCGTCAATACAGAGTTACTACCCGCCCAAACAATTGGGAAGTAACTCTATATCGACAAATACAGAGTCACTTAACTTTTTTTTTTTTTTTTTTTTTTTTTTTTTAAATGGTGTCAAATTGAAAATTATTTCGGTCAAATCAAAATTTTTTAGAACGAATTACATCGGATTACATTTTTTCTTTCTACAAACATGTAGTAACGTTGCACACAAAGAAAAACTTAACGGAATCAACTATTGATTTTGTAGGATGAAAGCTATCGATGACAAAAAATGAATGAAAAAAGAATTTTAAAAAACTACTTGGCTAATATACTATGTGAACCAAGTGTAAGAGAGATCCAAACAACTGCACTTAAAGGGACGGTTAGAATCCTAAACTGATCTCTCAGCTGGAGTCTCTGAAATAGAAGGTAGGATGCCCCATCCCCAGCAAAAGACAAAAAAAAAATGATTTATGTTTATATTGCATATAAATCCTATTGATATCCTTTGTATAAGTGATACAAAAATATACAATACTTAATACATATAATCATTCTGACTGATGGCACGGTGGCTAAATGGTTAACAACGAAAACTGAGGACGTGGCTGTGCCGGGTTCGAATCCAGTTCATTCCACAGAAACTTTACATCAAAACTCACACTTGACCTTGTGTCTAACCTCCTAAATAAAATACATATAATCATTCTATTAAAAGTTTGAGATGAATATATAATAATACGCTAAGGCATTTCATGTTCGTACGTACATTATCACATTTCACACACATTAAAAAAAATGAGATCATCTAATAAGCAAAGATGTTGATTGTTGATTAAAGTGATGGCGTTACGATAAAACAAATTCAGATTTTACCCATTTTGAAATGAATTGTTCCAAAATCAAATTATGTCATTTCATCGACTGAAACAGTACAATTTTAAATAAATACATTTCAAAAAGTGATGTATTCGTTTTATTGATTTGAAGAATATTCAACCAACAATTATTTCTACGGTATGAAGACAGATAGTACTCATTGTTTAAAAAAGAATGAAGTGGCTACAATTTTTAAAAAAGAATGAAGTGGCTACCATTTTTAAAAAAGAATGAAGTGGCTACCATTTTAAAAAAAGAATGAAGTGGCTACCATTTTAAAAAAAGAATAGAATTGGCTACCATTTTTAAAAAAGAATGAAGTGGCTACCATTTTTAAAAAAGAATGAAGTGGCTACCATTTTTAAAAAAGAATGAAGTGGCTACCATTTTTAAAAAAGAATGAAGTGGCTACCATTTTTAAAAAAGAATGAAGTGGCTACCATTTTTATAAAAGAATGAAGTGGCTACCATTTTTATAAAAGAATGAAGTGGCTACCATTTTTTTAAAAAGAATGAAGTGGCTACCATTTTAAAAAAAGAATGAAGTGGCTACCATTTTTAAAAAAGAATGAAGTGGCTACCATTTTTAAAAAAGAATGAAGTGGCTACCATTTTTAAAAAAGAATGAAGTGGCTACCATTTTTAAAAAAGAATGAAGTGGCTACCATTTTTAAAAAAGAATGAAGTGGCTACCATTTTTATAAAAGAATGAAGTGGCTACCATTTTTATAAAAGAATGAAGTGGCTACCATTTTTATAAAAGAATGAAGTGGCTACCATTTTTAAAAAAGAATGAAGTGGCTACCATTTTTAAAAAATGAAGAAAGAAGAGACATTCGTTTTTTAATTTTATTTAAAAAACATTTAGCTGACTATGACAATTATTTTCCGGAAGAAGAAAGAGTCATTTTTTTCTTCTTAATAGTATTAACCTTGACAGACACTATTAGTAACAGTAAATGATATAGATTGATTTAGAGAGCACAGTGTAATTTCTACTGGGTATCGCTAGTGAATATATAATTGACTATTTTAGTCATTATATCCTAGTACGACTCATTACATGGTTAATTAAATAAAATAGGTTTTGTATTGGTTGGCCAGCAATATAGGTTGTAATTTTATCTTTCTATCTAATTAGAGACTAAAGCCAATATAGCCTGAATTTAATTTTCTATTATATAAAGGGCAGTTGTCTGTATGTCAGTATGCCCAGCTAAAAATTAAAAAAACAAACAACAAAGCAAACACTCACAAAGTTGATATATTCTTTATCGACGTTGCCCTGGGTGTATAATATCTTACATTTAAAAGAAATTATTTATTTTGGGGGGTTACACTGGGCCAGGTTTCGTCGGGAGGGGGGGGGGGGTTCAGTCATTTTCAATGTTCCTATGTACTTATTTGTAAAGAAAATGCTGACTCATTCCTTGAGGAATCTAGATAAAGGAGAGTTGTCTGTGTGTATGTCCAGAGAGAGGAATTGGCTGGGCGGAGGCTAGCGGTATTCACCCGGTGTTGCCCGTGTGGAGATGTGTTGTTGGTCGAAAGGTTTTTTTAGGAAAAATAATTTCAAATATCATCATGTTTACAATCTGGGATGACATGGTGGCTAAGTGGTAAACGACATGGACTGAGGATCTGGGTGTGCCGGGTTCGAATCCAGTTCATTCCACAGAAACACTTTCATCAAAACCCACACCTGACCTTGTGTCTAATCTCCTGGGGAGGAGGTAAATAAAAATGAAATCGTCATGTTTACAATTTTTGCCTTGAAAGAAAAGCTAAAATTTCCAATAAAAGATCAAGTAATAAAAAAAAATATTTAAAAAAACTGTCAGCATGGTGGTGTTCTTAAAAAAAACAAAACCTATTCACTGACACTGCATACAAAATCAGACTACTTATAACACTTCACAAAGAACTAAAAGTTCTCGAGGTTCATAGGAAACGGGGAATTATTTCGGAACGAAGCATCTCGGACTAGTAAATTTAATTTTAGTGATAGAACGCAAATACTCGGGATTGTAAAAGAAAGAAAAAAATGCCTGCCCCATGAATACTCGGGATAATCAGGGAATAGATTAAATAAGAGAAAAATGGTTGATATGCCATAAGATCCAAAGACCAAAAAAGACAAGAAATAATTTAAGACAGTCATAAAACTTGGGAGTAGAAAAAGTCATAGAAGAAAAGTGGGTGTTTATATACATCAGGGCACATATGAAAAACGCAGTTACACAGGTGAAAATTGCAGTTCCAAATAAATTAACCGGTAAACACTTTGATATATTTATGTATCAGGCAAAAATAGGATCTACACAAAAAATTAGCAAAAATTATGGAGTAGAATTTTAATTAAAAATAAAAATCAGTTTTATTGTTTTTTAAGGTTCCGCCATTGATTCGAGCGAAAAACATGTAAATCAGGGGGACATAACTCAGTCTGTCATATAAACAAGTAGTAAATGAATGGCAGTCGGCAAAATACGATAAAACTGATTTTTATTTTTTATTAAAATTCTACACGATAATTTTTTCTAATTTTTTGGTGAGGATACTTATTTTTGCCTGATACTTAAGTATAAATAATAGTTTTTATTTGGGAATGCGTTTTTCATATGTGCCCTCATCTGTATAAGTACCGAACATTTTTTCGAATTATGTTAACTAATTAAAGTTTCTTCGGTTCGAATTAGCTCAAATATCAAATAGACTTGTTTATTGAGAATGCGGTTAAGTTTATTCTGAGCGCAGGTTTAATAACACATTGGGGAGGCATTAAAATAGTTCAATTTCCATTTGGCAATGAATGCAATGAATAATGCATAGACATTATCGGGCGGGTGCAGTTGAAATGCCAACATTTTTAGATTGCATAATAGAAATTCTGCATCTGGAATTGAACCAAATTGTTTTTCTTTAATCAAAATAAAAGACATTTTATTTTAACATCAATAAACACTCCCAATAGCTATAAAATCAGATATATCCATTCCAATTTGAAAGATTTTTTTTTTTTTTGACTCCAATAAAACATTTTTGTTTTGTTTTTAATTTAATTAACGACTCGGGATAGAGGTTAATGAGATTGTCAGTTGGATGATGAACAATACGATGAGAGGATTGAAAATGATGAACGGAATTGACAAAATCTGATTTCTTAAGAGGACGGCTCAATATTTGTTGACCTTGGACTTTAAGGTGACCATGTTGTAGTCCTTAGAAGTAATCCTGTGGTACTGTGTTCCACAAATGGAACATTCTTGTAAACAAACTCTGTTCATGGAAGTTTTATATGGTTTTAAGAAAGCGAAAGAAAGGACAATTCTTTGCAGTGGTAGTAAATAGACGAGTTCTTGCTCTGAATGTTTTACAGAGGGGGGGGGGGGCAGAGATTGGAGCTCAGTCGAGCACCTTCCATGAAAATAATGATAGAGTATTTATTTACCTCCTCTCCAGAAGGTTAGGCACAAGGTCAGTTTTATCTTACTCCCACAAGGTAAGATGTGACCGAAGGTCGGGTCGGGAAAGTGGGGTTTGAAAAGCCAGCGCCCGAGAAGGTGAGCACTCTGGCCATTAAAAATTGCCTGGGCAGCCCCGTTGGCATTCCCTAGTAGGGGGCGCCTCAGGCAGTAAGCAATAAACTTACTCCTCCCCAAAGAGGGGAGGCAAAGCCTGGGAGGCATGGGGTTCAGTATCCATCGAAACAGATACTACACTTTGATCTTGGCCAAAAGGCCAAGACTAGCAACATCTTTTCTGTGCAAAAGGGACTGTAGAAAAGTGAAAAAAAATCATCCCTCACTAGATTGCAAAGTCAATTTTGTATTTTCATGACAAGAAATAGTGTTCTGAGTGACACCTCCCTAGATGCTGCAATTATTTTAATTTATTTTTTAAAAAAAATGAAGTTTTTTTTCTTCTTAAGGCAGTGCCAATGCAATTTGGTTGCTGACCCCATTAGATATGAGACAACAGTAAATAGATCAAACGACGATATTGAAGAATTCAATAACTTTCAATTAGATCTTTATTTACCAATGTAGTGTATCGAATCAGGAATGTATGGTAGGGTGTCATATTTTTAATTTTCGAGGAATACCTCCTTTTCAAAATGTAATCTCCACTCAATCTGGAGAGTGTTATATAAAATCTATTAATATTTATCTCTATAAATTTTTCGTGTACCAAAATACTAAGTTTTGATATCCAGAATAATAGCCATCCATCGTCACGTTTGTATTGGGTGGTTAATAACTAACATCGTAGAATTGGGACTTTTCGACCCTTTTGAGCTCCTTCTTTCAGACAGGGTATCTTTCTGCCACCCATTTGTATAGTAAATGTCAGTGAACAATGCCCATAACTCTTACGGATAATATTTCTGTGTGTCTACATAAATCTTCAATATATGTAAAAGTCAATGTTTATCAGTGTCCGGTGCGAACCGCCACTGGTATGTCTAAGAACTTCCTCATCACGGTTGGAGTACACCAAGGTTCGGCCCTCTCCCCGCTGATATTCATTCTTGTCATAGACGCCATCACCAAGGATCTGCACTGGCCCTGGACACTCTTGCATGCAGATGATGTTCTGTTTGCTTCAAAGAGTAAATCCGACCTGCAACAAAACAGGTCCAGTCCTGGAAGGACCGACTGCTGTAGTTCCGTCTGCGACTGAACATAAAAAAAACATGGAATATTTAACCACTGATAAAGATGAATATGGCACCATCCAAGTTGACTGACAGCATCTTCTGCAAACACACGCCTTCAAATATTTCAGTTTAACACTCATCAATGATGGCACCATCTTCAGCGAAGTTGCTGTGCGCATCAATGCGACGTGGCTCAAGTGGTGCACCACTACCAGAATCCTTTGTTTTTTATGGAAATCGTTCAAGACGAGGCATGAAGCCACTTGATGTAAGGAGCTAAAAAAAAAAAAAAATACTACTTTAAGGTCAAAAACTAGCCGATGATAAGTGTTAGATGAATAGATTCCGACCCAGAAAACAGCAATTATTCACCCTTTGTCAGAAACATCGCTCATGGAATGTGACGATTAAAGGACAAAATAAGGGAAGCGAGAGTTACGAGGCAGCCGAAAGTAAACCCAAGGTCCACTTTCTACTCTCGATGTTACCGCAAGATCAGTAACCATCAAAAGTCAAAGATCTACCGGACTATTGATAGACCCGTCGCTTTATACAGCTTCAAGTGCTTACCGACAACGGGGAAGGTGAAGCGAATATTCGTCGTCATGGAAACCAAAATTCTTGCTGGATGTCTGGAATTACACTGCTCGACCACATCTGCAATGAGGATATCCGAAGCCGCTACAGCATCATACCGATTGAGGGCAAGAGGCTGTCATAGCGGCTCAGATGGTTCGGACATGTGTTGAGGGTCAACAACAACACCGTCGCGAAACTCGCCTTTGCATTAGGAGTTGCCGGGAAGCGACCGTGAAGAAAGACAATGATGAGATAGGCAGATACCCTGCATAAAGCACTCTGTAAAACCGGCCTACGCCTGTGATCGTGTCAAGTGGATACAAAAATCCATCATTGCGAACCCCTGCCGTAGATCGGGATTAACACATAAGAAAAAGAAGAATGTTTGTTTGTGCATTATAGAAATCGATCTGTTAACCGAACAAATTCAAATAAGATTCAATAAAGTTTAAATTTTCACAGAATCTAAAGACAATATTGAAACTTCTTTTTCAATTTCATCTAGGGTCAAGAGAGACAATTATCGGTTAGGTTCATAAAATAACTAAAATATACTAGAATGTAAAGAAACGAAATTCCTTTATTTTTTGTAATAGATTTTCTTAATTTCTTAAAACAAAAATAAAATGAAACAAAAATATCTCAGTGAAGAATGTATTTAAAAAAAGTTTAAATATTTAAATAATTATTTTTATTGGTATTTTTAAGATTTTTTATAAATAGTAATTCGAATTTGTTTCAATTTGTCAAAGCCATTTGCTGTTTTAGAACTGTCTGTAGGAAAAGCAGTACCAACAAGTAGGTTTCTTTTTTAAAAAGTCATTTTTATTACTTGCCCTCATATTGCAAATGTTATTTTAACTTTTGCAATGCCAAAATTGTAAATATGACTATATTTTAAATGATGTTTTCCTAAGAAACCTTCCGGCCAGCAATATATCTCTACACAGACAACACCGAGTTGAATACTGATAGTTAATAAATATAGCTGCATTATTTTTCGAAATTTTTAAGATGAGGATTAATTATTTGTATTATTAGGACTACTATCTCTTCTTCATTTTTATTTTCACAACATTTCGGTCGATGTGACCTCTGACCTTCAGATGCATCTTTTTCAAACTTGAGAATCTTTGTCGAATTCGAGGAACTTATACTGAATTCGCACCAAACCCTTTATTTAATCCATGAGGGAAGATTGTTCTCGTTCCATCAGCCATGATCGGATAGAAATGTTAATTATGTTATTCTTAGTTATTATCGCCAGTAGTAAAGATCGAACCATCGTCCTTTGGAAAGCAGTTACTTAGAACTGATTGTTAATCAACATCTTTATCTGTTGCGCAACATAATACTTAATTAAAACATCTACTCAGTCATGGCTGACAGAATAAGAACAATCTACTCCCATGGATTAAAGAGGTTCAGTTCTAAATTCTGTATAGTTACACCTCCCCCCCCCCTCCGAGTTCAACAATGATTCTGAGAAAGATAGCGAGAGAGCAAGAGCGAGAAAGCAAGAGCAAGAGAGAGAGAGCAAGAGAGAAAGAGAGAGAGAAAGAGCAAGAGAGCGAGAGAGAGAGAGAGCAAGAGCAAGAGAGAGAGAGCAAGAGAGAGAGAGAGAGAACAAGAGAGAGAGAGAGAGAAAGAGCAAGAGAGAGAGCAAGAGAGAGAGAGAGAGCAAGAGAGAGAGAGAGAGCAAGAGAGAGAGAGCAAGAGAGAGAGAGAGAGCAAGAGAGAGAGAGAGAGCAAGAGAGAGAGAGAGAGAGAGAGCAAGAGAGACAATCTTTATTCTTTAGTCCGTTGCATGTGTGCAACCTTGAGTTCTAATATGAACGACTTGAAGTTTTAATATTTTCTAAGATAAAAAAAATATCAGTCACAGCTGGTTTTCTTTCTTACTGGCTACTTTTAAAATATGGAGATAAAAAAAGAGAGCAGAACATTAACGGCCATCAAAAAAGATTTGTAATCAGAGAAACGGAGGAGATCTGGTAAAGAGGGGAGGGGGGTAAGTTCAGGCTAAAGAATGAATGTGATGAATTGCGGGGGGGGGGGGGGAGGGGGGAGGGGAGCAAAGGACAAGAATAAGGAGAATAGTAAGTTGGATCCAGTGCATTGGGTTTGATTTTAATGGGGAGATCCAGATGGTTAGGTGGGACAAGTGAGAGGCCATTACTGATAGAGAGATCAAGCAAGACCCCCTCCTCCTCCTCCTCCTCCTCCAGCTCCTCCCCACGAAAAAAAATGCTTCCTGTAAGACAACAGGAAAAGTGAGGGAGAGGGAGAGATTTGACCCAGTGGGAAAAGAAAAAAAAATGTTAGTTTTTGTTTAAATAAACTTCTTGATTAGAAAAAGATTAAAAGCGAAATAAAGAAAAAAAAAGTTTTTCTGATTGTTTGAATTTACTTTTCTGTTGAAAAGGGAGGAGGGTATTTTGTGATGAGGTTGTTTACATTAAGGTTATTATACTATCCAAATACTATATAGTCCTTCGTGGAGAACACAATTCCCCTAACTTGAGAAAAGGATTGGGGGGGGGGGGGGGAGGCTAGAATTAGGCGTATAAAAAAAATCTGCAGTTCTTAACATCCTGGCGATGGTGGTTTTGTAGGTGGCGGTGGTGGTGTGTGGGGGGGGGGATAGAAATGGAATTAAATGTAGAATATAGGAACAAGTTATTATGAACAGGGAATAAGTAATTTCCGAGGGGTGGGGGTTAGGAGTGCTGAAGATAAAGGGAACAAAAGAGAACAAAACACAAACTTTGAAGGGGTTGGGCATTATTTTCTTCTTTTTTTATGTAAATCGCTCTAGACAAGGCATGAAGCCACTTGATGTAAGGAGCTAAAAAAAAAAAAAAAAAAAAACAACAACACTACTTCAAGGTAACAAACTACCCAATGATAAGTATTAGATGGATAGATTCTGACCCAGAAAACAGCAATTCTTCCCCCTTTGTCAGAAACATCGCTCATGGAATGTGAGGACTAAAAGACAAAATAAGGAAAGCGGGAGTTTCGAGGCTGCCGAAAGGAAAACCAAGATCAACTTTCTACTCCCCTTTTAATCAGCGTCATCATCATCTTGTGATGCTGACAATTTCTTCAAAAAAAGTCAGGTCTTTTCTCTAACTTCCACTGAAAATGCAACGCGAGAAGCAGGCAGACACTCACACATTTTGCGCTGGTAGAATTAAAAGAAGGAAGAGAAAATTAAATAAATAAAATAAAAAGAAGGTGGATATGATGAAGATGGAATGTTCAGCCAAGCGGGGAGAGGGGAAAGAGAGAAAGAGGGGGGGGGGGATACATCTAATTTGTTCTTTGCCCGAAGGTGATAAATTCTTTTCTTTTTCATCTTTAACCTTTCAAGCATCTGCTGGCTCTACGCACCCCTCAGCCGTGTCTATGGATTATTCTTATTCCGGATATGCTGGGAAAATGAGTATCAACTATGAATCCAATCAGTTTGGGAAAGTTTAAAATAGACATTGCTCAAAGGGATGGCAGGTTGTTGTACTTTGCCTTGTCCTTTACAACAGCAACCTGACTGCACAGAAAGAACAAGGGATCAATAACAACACGGGGGCAGGCCAGGAGATTTTTTGGTAGATGGGAGCATTAAGCTCTATTACCAATGCGAGTACATCATCCAACGATCCATGGCTGGATCGACTTTTAAGACAGAGAGCAAAAGGAAAGGGGAGGGGGTTGGGATGATGATGAGCAATGTTCCGAAGAGGATGCAGACGAGTCCAGAGAGTAGATGAATCATTTAATGGTGGCGAAGCAAGTCTGTTGCAAAAAAAAAAAAAAAAAAAAAAAAAAAAAAGGGATTGGCATTTCTCAAATTCGTTTAAGAATAAACAGATTTTTTAAAAATGCTCTAAAAGCTGAAGCGTACAAATAATAATTGTGCGAGCATTTTAGATGCGTCCATATATTTCAATAATAGGCTCTGTCCATCTTTCTGTCCGTTGGTTGCATCAGTCTGTTATGCGTGAGTTTGAAATAGTTCCGATGAACTTTGCACAAAAAATTTCAAGATGGTCTCGTTTTTCTTTCCTTTTTTTCAGAGATTGTAGAAAGAATTTCAGAGAAACTCCTAAATGGAGAATCAAGAAATGTAAAAAAAGGATGAAAAATAAGGGTCAAACAGTGGCCAAGAGTTTTTTTTTTCTGAGGAGAAGCTTCAATGGGTCGGGTTGGGTTTGTTTATGCTTTATCACACGTCAACCCTTCTTAGATCATTTGATGCCAAAACTGATCGCAATTGAAAATAATATTCAGCTTAAAAAAAAAAATGTGGGAAAAAGGTTACATTATATATACTAGTAAATATGTACTCCTTCCAATCGCATATTTTTTGCTAGACTGGGAGAATGGTATCATGACAACAGAACAGATACTACACTACTGTCCCAAAGAAGGAGGTAATGCCTGGAAGAATGTGCAATGTTCATAGCTGTCTTCATCACTTTGGGGTTCTACTCTATCGTTATTTTCATGGTAGATGCTTGACTAAACTCCAATCTCAGGTTTCCCCTATAAAACATTCACAGCAAGAACTCATTTAGCTACCACAACTGCAAAGAACTCTCCTTTCTTCATTTGTGTAACAAAAACCCAAACGGAATTTCAACGAACAGTTTTTTTCCATCTGTGGAACAATACCACAGACTGCTTCGTTTCTAACTTACACGTTTGTCTCCAAGTCCAAAGTTAACAAATACCTGTCGAGCCGTTCCCATAAGTTATAAAATTCTGTTCATTCTACCTATCGTTTTGTTCACCATCCAATTGACAATCCCATTGACCCTTATCCTCAAGAGGCTTTTGGCCTTGGTAAGTGACAACTCATTAATATATAAAAATTTTAAAAATTATCATTGGAAAAAGTATCAACTATAGGTGGAATAATAAGATAGACTTTACTCTAAAGCCTTGGTCGAGCAACTAACCCAGGAGAAGAAAAACTCGGCCTTTTGGTCGAGATCAAAGTGTAGTATCTGTTTCGATGGATACTGCACCCCATAGACTGGTATCGTCTTGGCCTTGATTTACGCCGGTCTATGGGTCTGTCCTGTGCAGTTCTAGGAGGTCCACCCTCCCAGGCTTTGCCTTCTCACCCTTTGAGAAGGGGGTTTGTTTATTGCTAATCGCCTGAGGCGCCCCTACCGGGGAATGCCGACAGGGCTACCCAGGCATTTTTTGTAGGCCAAAGTGCTAACCTTCTCGGGTGCTGGTTTTTCAAATCCCACTTTCCCGACCTTGTGTCACATCTTACCGCTGTGGGAGGTAGATAAATATCTACTGGCAGTGGTACTGTGCTAATACCCTCATGTTTTGAGAGACCAGAAATTTGGGTTTCAAACAGTCATTGGTCAAGCACGACCTGCAACAGAGCCTCAACAGGACACTCTCCTTCAGCAGACATATATTCATGTTGATGAAGTCCAATAAAAATCCGATTGGATCCACTATGTTCACTTACTAATACCGTTGACAAAAGGTATGAACCCATCACTACCCTTCAGTGGATAAAATTGATGAAACATAAATTTTTATTTTTCATGTTTCGGAACTTTTTAGACGACGATTGATAATTTGTATTATTTGAATTATTCGAACGACTGTTCTCATCTTGGATGCTATTCTCACAACATTTCAGCTGATGTAATCGCTGACCTTATTAGGGTGCATCTTGTTGAACTGAATTTTTATTTAATCCACGGGGGTAGATTGTTTTCGTTCAGTCAGCCATGACAGAGTAGAAGTCTTAAGTAACTCTTAATTATATTACTAGTACCACCCGCACTGTAGATTGAACCTTCAGCCACCCAAAGACCGTCACCGAGAACTGATTATAACTAAGCACTTTATTCGTTGTGCCACAGTCCATTCCAGAGTTCAACAAGATACACCTGAAGAAGGTCGGAGGTTACATCAACCGAAACATTGTAAGAATTGCAGTATAATTAACAGCAGAGAAATCAATATATATATATATATATATATATATATATAATTATTAATGACAATATATGTATTAGCATTAAAAATAATAATGGAATATAATATGAACTGACTATATATATATATATATATATATATATATATATATATATATATTCAGAGTCAAAGGTGACTTTGCCACTGGGTTCGAATCCTTCAACCGACAGTAAATAACATCTCCTACACTGAAGATTGCATAATTATGAAACACTCATATCTGTAGGTAATAATAAATATTCATTCAAAAAATATTGTATACATATATATATATATATATATATATATATGTATATGGGTTCTACAAAAAAATTTTTTTTTTTTTATAATATCTGAAAATGTTCCAACTTGGAAGCTCAATGAAGTTGCATTACAAGCTTCAGAGCATAAATATATATATATATATATATATATATATATATTATTTATTTATATATATAAATCATGGACGGCGGCACCGGGGGGGGGGGCTTGAGCCCCCCCCCCACACTTTTTACCTTGCCCCCCCCCCACTTTATGGTCATCAATAATGAAGTTATATATGCATGTGTTTAACCGGGCCCCCCCCCCCCCACTTTTTAGGAGAGCCCCCCTCCACTTTTATAACTGTCCCGCCGGGCCTATATATATATATATATATATATATATATATATAATATATATTTTTAATAACTAATATAAGTTAGCAAAACATTTATACGGAACAAAACTTAGATTTAGTATACAGAACGTTTATGTTTTTGCCTTTTAAGGGAAGTGGGGTCTGATCAACTCTGCTGAGAAGCCATGAAATTAAATAATGTCTTGTTTTTAAATTCCCGAAACAGTTTTTCATGGTAAACAACTGATGATCCCTTAAATAATGTTAGAAGCAAACTAATATAATAACTGTAAAAACTAAATTGACTTACATGAGTGATTTTCCACTGAACGACTTGGGACTTAAGGTGCTTTTTTATTTATTTTTTAATTTTTTATAGTTTTAATGGTTGAGAAACTTCCGAGACTATATATATATATATATTATAGATGCATTCCAATCATACAAACAAATAACTTTTCCCAAACACAATAAAATTTAATTTTCTACCGACCTGTTTTAAAGTTCTGAAGAAACTGTTTTAAAGTTGTTGTTTTTTTTAATTTCAATATAAGATTTTATTGATATTTGTCTTTCAGGCCCAGTCAAAATCAAACATGTCTTCTGCCGGCAGTTTTCATTCAACCTCTTTATCATAGTTAACAGTTTAGAACCTTAATAGCAATAAAGTGCAACGGATAGCTGTTTCTAGTGGTGGGTTTGAGAGCTGGAGACTATGGACGACTGGAAAGCATCGAATAATAGATACAGCATAACTGACGAGTGACCCTTTTTTCTTTAAGATGGGACTGTCTTTATACACATAAAGACACACAATATTGTGCGCATTAAGTTGAAAAAAAAAAAAAATCAACATTAAAAAATAAATCGCTCGTCACTGAAAGTAATAGACTGGACATAAAACTATCAATGACAAGAAAAAGAATTGTACATTTAGAAAGAGAAAAGATTACATTTTTTTTATATCCAAATTTTATCAAAATAACCGAAAAAATAAATGAGTTTTTACACGCTGAAATCGAACGAAATTTCACTGTAGTTTTCACACACTAAACTAGGCTGGTTTTTGATACCTACATTAGAGTTCCGCATCACCCTTTAAAGAGTAGAGAGTGGACTTCCGGCTTACTTTCGTCAGTCTCGTAACTCTCGCTTCCCTTATTTGACCCTTTACTCCTCACATTCCATGAGCGATGTTTCTGACAAAGGGGGAAGAATTGCTGTTTTTGGGGTTAGAATCTATCCATCTAATACTTATCATTGGCTAGTTTTTTACCTTGAAGTAGTGTTTTTTTTTTTTAGCTCCTTACATCAAGTGGCTTCATGCCTTGTCTGGAGCGATTTTCATTAAAAAAAAAAAAATTTAAAATTAAAAAAAAAAAAAAGTGGTGACCACCAGCAGAAAAATGGTAAGAGAAATTAAAGCAAATAAATCAGTAACTTTAAAAGATTGATAATTTTAATTTTTGGACTACTATTCTCATCTTGGAAGTTATTCTTCAAAACGTTTTGGCCGATTTAACCTCTGACCTTCTTCAAGTGCATTTTGTTAAACTCTGGAATCTATATGGAATTTCGAACTGAACTAATCCATGAGGGTAGATTGTTCTCATTCTGTCAGCCATAATTGAAGAGAAGTCTTAAGTTCCATTTTATTCTTAGTATCGCCTGTAGTGAAGATTGAACTTTCAATCTCTTGAAAACTGTCACTTAGAACTGATTTTTACTAAACACCTTTATCCGTTGTTCCACGGATCTATGATGGGTTCAGTTCGAAATTAATAGGATTCCCGAGTTTGACAAGATGTACCTGAAGATCAACAAGAAAAGAACAATTAGTTACGGACTGCAAAGAGAAAGCGTAAAATCGTGTACAACATGGAGAAACGACCTTTATTAAGAAAAAGACTTTGGGAGTCTTTGTTTGCTTTGAGAGCATTCTGAAAAGAAAGTTAGGATAGAATATGATGTATACTCGACTTAGTCATTCATCCTGGTAATCATTGAAATGTTGCAAGATGTAGACACACACGCAGCAATCCCCCCTCTCCTTGAACTAAAAAGGATAGGAAAAAGATTATGCTCTGATATGTAAGGTACCTCCAAAGTGGGGAAATCTAGGGATATTATTGTAGCTGCCTTCGCACATAACAGCATAAAGGGTCTCATATTAAAGATGGCCTTGTACTGCAGTTTTGAGCTCTTGTGAGACATATGTTTGAACTAGCATTTCCTTAGCAGGCATTTTGCTTTGATGGGGATGCAAAGGATTGATGAGAGGAGTAGGAGAGAGAGAAATGCAGAGGAGGGAAGAGAAAAAGAAAAAGGGAGAGATAGTTGGGAAGGGGAGAGAAGGGAGAGAGAATGGAGAGAGAATGGAGAGGGGGAGAGAGAAGGGAGAGAGAAGGGAGAGGGGGAGAGAAGGGAGGGGAGGGGAGAGAAGAGAGAAAGGGAGGGAAAGGGAGGGAAAGGGAGAGAAGGGAGGGAAAGGGAGAGAAGGGAGGGAAAGGGAGAGAAGGGAGGGAAAGGGAGAGAAGGGAGGGAAAGGGAGAGAAGGGAGGGAAAGGGAGGGAAGGGAGAGAAAGGGAGGGAAGGGAGGGAAAGGGAGAGAAGGGAGGGAAAGGGAGAGAGATGGGATGGTAAGAATGACGGGAGGGGGAAGGTAAGAGGGACGGGGGGTGTGAAGACAGGATGGTAAGAGACGGGGAGGGAGACGGGATAAAAAGAGGGGGGATAAAGAGAGGGACGGAGATAGATACGGGATAGAGAGACGATGAAGAGGGTGGGGAGGGCAAGGGAGGAGGAGGGGAGAGTGTGAGGGGGGGTGCAAGAGAGGGGAGAGAGAGAGAGAGAGTACGAGAGGGGGAGAGAGAGAGAGTGCGAGAGGGGGAGAGAGAGAGAGAGTGCGAGAGGGGGAGAGGGAGAGAGAGAGAGCGAGAGGGGGAGAGAGAGAGAGAGCGAGAGGGGGAGAGAGAGAGAGAGTGCGAGAGGGGGAGAGAGAGAGGGGAGAGAGAGAGAGTGCGAGAGAGAGAGAGTGCGAGAGAGGGGAGAGAGGGGGGAGAGAGAGTGCGAGA
The DNA here is from genome assembly GCA_963556195.1 of Sepiola atlantica. Lineage (NCBI taxonomy): Eukaryota > Metazoa > Mollusca > Cephalopoda > Sepiida > Sepiolidae > Sepiola > Sepiola atlantica. The sequence goes on from OY744518.1 coordinate 117,749,731, forward strand.
GGGGGGAGAGAGAGAGTGCGAGAGGGGGGAGAGAGAGAGTGCGAGAGGGGGGAGAGAGAGAGTGCGAGAGGGGGGAGAGAGAGAGTGCGAGAGGGGGGAGAGAGTGCGAGAGGGGGGAGAGAGAGAGTGCGAGAGAGGGGAGAGAGAGAGTGCGAGAGACGGGGAGAGAGAGAGAGTGCGAGAGAGGGGGAAAGGGGAAAGGTGGGTTAGGGAAGAGGTGGGAGAGGGAAGGAGAGAGGGAGGTATAAGGAGAGAGGGAGGTATAAGGAGAGAGGGAGGGATAAGGGGAGAAGGAGGAAGGAGGAGGCGAAGAAGGAGGAGGAGAAGGAGGAAGAAGAAGAAAACGAGAGCAAGAGAGAGGGGAAGGAGGGAGAAAGAGAAGTGTAGGGAGGAAGGAAGTGGTGGGGGAAGGAGAGGTGGGGGGAGGAGGAGAGGTGGAGGGAGAGGAAAAGATGTGGAGGGGGTTGGGGTGGGGAAGGAGAAGAGAGGGGGAGAGGAGAAAGAGAGGGGGAGAGGAGAAAGAGAGGGGGAAGGGAGAAGGAGATGGGGAAGGGAGAAGGAGATGGGGAAGGGAGAAGGAGATGGGGAAGGGAGAAGAGGGGGAAAGGAGAAGGAGAGGGGAAAGGAGAAGGAGAGGGGAAAGGAGAAGGAGAGGGGAAAGGAGAAGGAGAGGGGAAAGGAGAAGGAGAGGGGAAAGGAGAAGGAGAGGGGAAAGGAGAAGGAGAGGGGAAAGGAGAAGGAGAGGGGAAAGGAGAAGGAGAGGGGAAAGGAGAAGGAGAGGGGAAAGGAGAAGGAGAGGGGAAAGGAGAAGGAGAGGGGAAAGGAGAGGGGGGAGGGGGGGAAGGAGAGGGAGAGCGAGGAGAGGGAGAAAGAGGGGATGAGGAGATTGTGTGTGTGTGTGTATAGGCATTGGTTGGGGGGGGGGGGGGGGGCTTTCAAAACAGGATTAAAACAGGGGAGAAAGTTTAGCAGAAACAGGGAGAAGGAAAGAAACATAAATTTAGTCAATATTTTAGGGAGCAGAAATAAAAAAGGGTTTACTGCAAAGAATATTTGTATGGGTCGCACATAAATGACAAAAGCATGGCACCACAGGACAGAAGGAGACAATATGTGTAAAGCAGAGGAGTATTGCCTTTGTAAAGAGATGGAGGGAGGGGGATGATGGGGTGAGGAAGATATAGGATTGGAGATCCCCCCCCCCCGCCTCCCCCCAATGTGAGAGATAAGACCCAGTGCAATATTGAACAGAGTTGAGGAATAACTAGTGGGTGGGGGAGATGAACAAAGTGCTGCCCTGTCAGCTTTTGGAAGATTAGGGGGGGGGGGGGGAGAAGAAATGAAATCGCGTTGGAAGTTTCAGAGCCTTCATTTAAGAAGACACAGTGGTTGGAATAATTGACAAGAAAAAAAAAAGGCACCCAAAGAGGGGGCATGGGTGAGGGAAAGAAAAAGAGTTTAAAAAAAAAAAAACTGAGTGGCTAACTAAAAACTCCAGGTAGGGGAGGAGGATATATGCCTTTGTTGAAAATGGAAGAAAAATTAGAATAAGAAAAAGAGGAGGTTGAAGGCAAGAAGAAAGAGATTATCTTCCTAGCAAAGAATATTTTAAGTGATGAGGATAGCAAAGGATGGCTTAATTCTTGGTTGCATGATTAAAAGTGCTCAATGTGAAAAACAACAGAACTAAATGATACTGAAAACAATTAAAATATGACCATTGAAATATATATATATATATATATATACAGGGCGTTACGGAGCCCTCCAAAAAGGAGCATGCTCCTTTTTGCTGGAGCGAAGGGCTCATTTTATATTCAGCGGGAGTGGAGCGGGAGCAACTCCATTTGGGACTAAGAAGCTCCTCGCTCCAAAATTATTTGATATTTTTTTCTTTTAAAACATTAGTTTTTTTATTCAGCAATATAAAGGAAAAGAAAAAATGTCTCAGAGTTTACTCTGAGTTATTTTTTAAAATTATATCTGGTAAATGTATATGAGATAGGGAGAGGGAGGGAGAGACAGGGAGAAAGGAGAACATTTGAAGTTCTCAGATTTTTACATCTATGTGTTAAATTTTTGATGGGACATTTTCTTAAGGCAGAAGACAGACAATTTGTCACCAAATGTCTTTAAAGGCGCCAGTAAGTCTATAGATGTCTTTGAAGTTATTTTCTTATAGATTTGAATTTTTTTTTATTTATGACAACGGTTTTATTGTGATTGAATAAATAAGCCAATTTTTCTTTTAATTCATGTTTTTAAATAAAGAATTTTAGGTTCAATTATACTATAGGGGCCGTTGGATTTTCTCGCCCATTTCGCTCGGTATTCACCCAAATATTCGATAAAATTGATTTTTGGGTGAAATGGTACATTTTGTCCTGACAAAAAAATTATAATTTATTTTTTAGCATATATCAAATTGAATTGTTATGCCGCATTTTTACCCGCTGTTGATGTTCTTTTTATGTTTGCTTTTAAATTCGTTAAATTCCGTTAAAACTTGCTTTTGTAAATAGAATGTTCAAAGTTTTTTTTTTGTGTGTGTAATAAAATGTGAAAGCAGTAAAAAATATCTTTAGTCCAAGGAAAAAATATATTTAGTCCAAGGAAAAAAAAACAATAAAAACCAACATGGCCGCCAGCGATTAAAACCTGGAATTAAAGTTAGATTCTCAACATTTTAAAAAGTAAATGAGAATTTTATTTCAGGACCAAAAATACAATTAATACCAGCAATCAGTTTCATCCTAAATTTGGGCGAAAACCAAGCGAAATGAGCGAAAGAAAACAGCGGTCCCTATTCTACAATTAAACCAATGTTTAAACTTAATTAAATTAAAGAAAATATCTTAAATTTTAATTTTAAAAAGCAAATAATTAGATTTTCTGACAAATGTTGTGTTTTTTTTAGAACCGAAAGTAGATTAGATATCTTTCTTTATTTTAAAAAATCTATAATCAAATATTAAAATTGTAAACAGTTTGCTTTTGTTAGAGATTTCAAATATAGACGTTTTACCTTTTTTTTTTTTCAAATTTTTCATTTTAATAAATGGTTTGCCCGACCTAGGAATACTTGCTCCAGTTAATTTTTTTTTTTTGGGGGGGGGGGGGGGGGGGATTTGACCCGATATTTGTTCAACTCCCAAGGTTTAGGCCAGATATTTTGTATGAAATTTTAAGACATTAAATGGATCTCTGAGTTATTTATTGACAATTTATTGATATTTTTGGGGCAACTTATGAAAAATATTTTTTTTATTCAATCCTTAAAAAATAAACTTCATTGGGTTTTTTTCGCCCCAAATTGTACTATAGAATAAAAATGGATGAATCGATTTGTTTGAAAGAACTTGCGCGTTTCTCTGTTATAAATAATAATATGCATTATACGATATAGTTACATTCGTAAAACAAACAAATATTAAACAACAACATGACGAGTAATGTTGCCCTGACTGTCTCTCCTTTTCCAGAGAAATGTTTTCTTTAAAAAGAAAATAATCACTAATAATGTTTAAAAATAAAACTTTATTTACTTAAAACAAAAGAAAAAATATCGGGTCAAATTTTCCTTTCCTGAAAAAATAGGTTGTTATGTAATGAAAATTATTTTATACCTCAGGAAACGAAAATTTACGTATAATCTTATACTTCGTCCGACATGTTCTCCTATAACTCTCAAAATATTAGCGACATTTTGTTAAATATTATCTTATGGTCATACACTTAAAGTTACATCCCAACACATATCGATGAGATCCTTTGACGCCCACCCCTATCCTTCGACCATTCATTGGCAGAATATAACGTTTATGAAAGAAGGTACATTTTCATTATGGAGCGCTGAAAAAGAGCCGCTCATTTTTTATAGGAGTTGGAGCAGGAGCGGCTCCTTTTTGAAAATGGGGAGCGTGAGAGGAGCCAGCTCCAATTTTCGGCGTTGGAGCAGGAGCGGGAGCAGCTCCAAAAGAAGTGGAGTGTGTAAAGCCCTGTATATATATATATATATATATATATATATAGTACAATGCTTTTAAAGGCTGTGGGCAATGCAAATTCCGGGTAAGATGTAAGTAGGAAGGAACAAAAACAATAAATCGAAAATGAAATATGACTTACTATTTATTTTCCTAAAATCTTACATAACAGCAAAAGTGTTGTTTGCTGTTCCTGTGATGTCCGGATGATTAAAAAATCATTATTTAATATTTCGGGAAAAGAAACTTCCCTTTGTCAAAAATAATCAAACCACAAGAAATTTCTCCAACTATGCAGAGAATGGTTTGGTAGTTTTGTTTTACGGCATATCAACCCTTTTTGGGTTATTTAATGCCGAATCTGGTCATTATAGTGAAAGTTTTTATGCTTCAAGTTCTTTATATCTTCAAATGTTTAATCAGGGTTTTTGGTTTGGTAGTTTTGTTTTACGGCATATCAACCCTTTTTGGGTTATTTAATGCCGAATCTGGTCTTGTTTTCTTCTCTTTTTTGTTTCTTTCCCCTTTTAATATCTGTTTCTATTTAACCCATAGTTGGGACCCTAACAGGTACTACCACTCCGGGTCAGGGTGGACCTGGGAGCAATGGTAATTAAGAGGAGGCTCCACATTCCCCAAAGTCCGTAAGCCGGATCTCACCATCGGATGTAGTTTAAGGTCATATCCAGGACCGGGAGTAGGGTAGGAAAAATAAAAATAAAAAAGGGGAGGGAGAAAGGAAGAGGGGCTGTTGTTTTTGTTTTTGGTTTTGTAGAACATAATTAAGTTTTACAAACAAAAAAAACAAAAAAAAAAAAAAAAAACGTCAATGTAGGTGAATTTCGTCTCAGGGAGCCACAGGGCAGCCTGATCTGGTATCACCAGATGCAGAGAATGTGACAAAATAATATATATATATACATATATATATATATATATATATATATATATATATATATATGTATATATATATATATATATATATATATGTATATATATATATATATATATGAGGAATAAACGAAACAATGTTTCAGACAAAATGTAAAAATAAAAATAGAATAAAGGATAAGCAAATCAACAACTAGCAAAAATAAACTTAAAAACACACATTGAAAAGTTCTACCGAAATATTTCGATCGTTAAAATACAATCATCATCAATCGGTAGCAGAACACCTGCTGATGATTGTATTTTAACAATCAAAATATTTCGGTAGAACTTTTCAATATGTGTTTTTGAGTTTATTTTTGCTAGTTGTTGATTTGCTTATCCTTTATTCCATTTTTATTTTTACATATATATATATATATATTTATTTATTTTGGTACAGAAAAATTAGTACAACATTCGTACTGTCGGTTTCAAGCACGGAAGGACTTAGCCATCCGGCTCTCTTCAGCTTATGTTGTTATCTGTTAGAGCCGGATGACAAAATCCTTCTGAGCTTGAAACCGACGGTACGAATGTGGTACTAATTTTTTCGTACCAAAATAAATAAATATTACGCTCTTAATTTTTCACTTTAATTCTTAATTAATCAAGCACTCTGCTGGGATTTTTCCTGCTATATTACAAAGAAGTGTATATATATATATATATATATATATATATATATATATATATATATATATTACACTTACTAGCTGCACCGAAGGAGTGTTGCCCGGGATGCAGTGAAGTCATTATAATTTTTATTTGTTTGCACATTTTTAAACACTAAGATAGACAACTATTATAGTCAATCTAAAATGAGTTACCCCCCCTTGCTGATTTTTATTTTTTAGTGATTATTTTAAAATGTTTTATATTAATATATGAATTGTAGCAAGTATATTATTATATTGTACGATTCTTTCTAGACATGAGGTTTAGTATAATTATATCTTGATTTTAATCTTAGTAAGGGGGCATAAGAATGGTGCAAAACTGTTCTGTTCAGGGAATTCATTTTACTCGTCTTGGGACGGGTATTCTAGTGTGTGTGTGTGTGTGTGTGTGTGTGTGTGTGTGTGTGTTGAGAAGTTCATTCTTTATGGTCGTTTTGTCATCCATCCAAACAAATCTTGAATTTTCCAGAATGATGATTTTTAAGTCTTTTTGGATGCTGTTCTGGTCTTTTTCGTCTGATGAAGCATCAATCCGGAAAATTCAAGATATGTTTGTATACCTGGTTTGTCTGGATGGATGATGAAACGGCCGTTAAGAATGAACCTCTTCACTGATAAAGATATAGTCACTGGAATCTGTATTCTATTGTTTAATTATGCATGCTCTAGAAATAAAAATATCTATTGACATTAAACCTTGAAAGTCTGACTACAAATAATATATATATATATATATATATATATATGCAAACATTGTTAAAAATAACAGAATTTGTCTGTTTAATTATACCTTTTTTTCTTTTTTCAATTTCTCTGATGGTCTTTTTTGCATTAAAATCAAAACAATAAAGTTCCATAGGTTTTACAGGTTTCTCAACAACTTAAAATTAATAACATCACATATGAAACCAGTGGTAACATTTTAAAATGCTTAACATAATGCGATTTTGTTCTGTGATGCCATCCAGCGGTGCTGAATTAAAATCGTCAACGACTTCCTGGGAAAAACGTTTTCTGCGCGTTTCTTTCTCCAGCTGTTTTGTTCATTTGCTTTTGACACCTGTGAAATCTATGGAACATTTATAAGTTTTTTTGGTTTTAATACTAAAAGACCATCAGAAAAATAAAAAAAATAAAAAAAGGTATAATTAAACAAACGAATTCTGTTATTTTTAACAGTGTGTGTATAAATGAGAAAATGCTGCCTAAATACACACACACAATATATATATATATATAAATATATATATATATATATATATATATATATATAAACATTCAATGAATTAAAGCATTACAATTGTTCCAAGAATTAGAACATCGAGTCCAGTATGGTGTACGATCGTTTCCAAAACATTTTGGAAATACTTTATTTTATTTTATAAATTAATAAAGCTAATCCACAACGTCTCTTCAACAGCGCCTTTAGCAACACAGAAAGACAGAGAAAAAAATTAAAAAGCTTGTTGTAGAGAAACATCCACTGACAGAAAGAGTCACCGGTTGATATGTATGGGGGGGGGGGGGCACAATGGTACCTATAAACCAAGAGAGAGAGAGAGAGAGGTGGGGGGGGGGGTACAATTACCAGCCAGGTTGAATGATTCGAACAAGTTAGAATGTATAAGTAGAAAGGACACAAATCCCAACTATGTCCAGACCAGATACTTTAAAAGAAAAAAACTTAAGCATTTAAAAAGCCATATAAAAGAATAAAGGAAGAAAAAAAGAAAAAACAATGTCTTTAAATTTCAGCTTTCAGAAAGCCATACAAAAGAGGAAAAAGGAAAAGAAAAGATGAAAAGAAAAAAAACCAAAAAACAATGTCGATCTACAAGTGAGTAATTAAGAATTGCCCATGAGAAAAATCTAGTCTCATCAGTGAAAAAAACTGAGAAACTACAAATAAACTAGTGTACACCCTCCATCACAAATGACGGGGAAAACAAAATTATGCTTCACCAGTGTTCACACTAGTATTCATATAATCATACAATTATGTCAGTAATTTAATTTTTCATATATAAATTATCATTTCTGATGACCTGAAAAAAAAAAAGACCCACTATTGACTATTTAGAGTATAGGATAAGTTTTTCTAATGTTTTTTTTTTCTTCAATAGGATAGGACGGAACTATCGCAAGTTGTAAAAAAGAAACGTGAATCATTTCTGATGACCTAAAGAAGAAAAAAAAACACCAACCTTGACTTTTCTTCTTTTGATTATTGGGAGGTGAGAGGTAGATATTAAAAAAATGACGCCTCATGTTAAAAACATGAAAGATGTTAGCGGAAAGGGTTAAAAATAAAAATGAAAGAGAACGATCGTCGCTCACTTAAAGAAATAAGAAAGAAAAAAACAAAATGTCCAAAATTGGGAAGTTTAAAAAAAAAAATTTTAATTTAAAAAAAGGAAAAAAAACAAACAAAAATAAAACGTATAAATTGGTATAGAAAGCAAAATGGAAAAATAAAAAAAATAGAAAGAAAACGTCTGATTATGGAAATAGAGTTGTGTTCTCTCTTCGGACAGACTTTTGTGTAATGGAATGGATATATATATATATATATATATATATATATATATATAAATAAATACATATGGCGTTTTATTATAGAGTGGAGGATAAAAAGGTAAATGTATCCCTGTTTTCAGACTTAGTATTATTTTATATTCTGAAATTCTAAGGAAATTCATAAATTGAAGAAACAGTCAAGTTCGTCAAGTCAAAAATACCTTTTGCATTCAGTCACTATTATCTCCACTCTCCCCCTCCCAGCCCCTCTCCATAATTGAGACTTCATCTCACCTTTATGTTGGCAAAGAAGCACAGGACCCAACAGATAAGTTCTATGCATATCACCTTGACTTTCCTCTCTAACGTTTATGTAAGCCATCCAACAGCCATCAATCAACCAGCTGGCTGAGTATTCACCCAGAGTGGGGAGGGTGGAGTATTTTTCCTTGAGACCATGATTCAGAGTGAGAGAATGTGTACCCTTATGATTGAACTTTGCTTCACCCTCCTCCTCTCTCTCTCTCTGGGGAGAAATGAATTGACCCAAGAAGTGGTTGGAGGCAAGTGTGGTGTGTGCTGGTCCTAATGGTAGTTTAAAAAAACTGGTATTTCCAAACTTCTTTTTTAGATTATGGAGGAACCCCTTTTGGGATATTTAAATTTTTTATCCAAGGACAGAGACAAAAGTAGCTCAACTGTCTTTGTTTTGACTTTTCTTGTGTGTGACATTCGCGTATACACAAGATTTGTTTTGAGCGTTTCACTCCTAGGAGTAAAATTCAATTTTACTCCTCATAAAAAGAAACATTTTTTTTTCTCAAAAGAAACTTAAAAACAACTAGCAATGAAATGCCCCTTCCGATAGCATATTTTTTGCTAGAATATATATGTGTTAGGTTTGCTAATGCACAGTCGATTGGGACAACGGAGGGGGTAATGCCTGGGAGAATGGTTTCATGACAACAAAACAGATACTACACTACCTCCTTGCATTGAACATTAAAAGATAGTACATTAGTCTTAAATAGTAGAGTAAACTATATTGAGCATTAAAAGATAGAAT
>OY744518.1:117765061-117767561 GCA_963556195.1 Sepiola atlantica
TGTAATAACAACGAAACAGCTAGCTGTGGATGACTACCTCTAATTTTATATAAATATATGCTCTTTACGTGCTAATCGAGCACTTTGAGAGTAGGCGTTCCATTTAAGCTGTCGTTAATTTATAGGTTAACAAATGGAGTTTGCTTAAGGCACTGTATTTAGCCTACTATTAATGCGACCTGCACGTTAGGGCGAGGAAAGAGATCAGACTACAGCATTCGTAATAACGGTTTTGATTCTCGACAACGGTGTGCTGGCGAGTCGAATCTGCACCGAAGAGTTCTAATAACAAAACGGTTAACTGTATGCGGATAACTACCTCTAATCTTCTATCTATATATAAAACTCAATATCTGTATGTGATGTTTGTGTGTTCTAAAAGTTTATTTTTATGTCAAATTTATCGGTGATGACAATGGAAGTGTTCCGAATCTCTAAGTGCACCCCTAAGCGGGTTACGAGCGCATAACCACCTTAAAATTTCAAATATATCCTATTTTGATGAAATTTATATAATATGTACAAAATTCTCCGGGGAAGACAATGGAAGTGATTCTGAATCTTTATGTCACCCTTTATGTGTTGAATATCTTTGTGCTCCCACCTGTAAGTGACCCATGGGGACAGAACTCACTTAAAACTTTAAATACATATATCCGATTTTAATGAAATTTGAACCCTATGTATAAGACACTAATTCAGAAAGTTTTCCAACATTTTACTTTCTTCCAACTATATTAAGGGGCGAAATAGGAGAGGGGGGGGAGCAATAAAAACAAAGAAAGTAATATGATGTTATGAGCCTAGTGAAAAAGTATGTAGTGATCCTCATTCAATCCTGATAAACACCAGATCTTCCTCCTAGTGTTATTATATATATAATACAGAAGTATGTACTAAAAGGACTTCTGTACATTATTATTGTTATTATTATTATTATTATTATTATTATTAGCTCTACTATTTACTGAACCAAATTCAAATAAATACCACAAAATATCCCCCAATAATATATTAGTTTTAACGTTTAATGTGTGAAGAGGAAAGGTCTCTCAAAAAGTTTTCAAGATAAAAAAAATGAAAACAATATTTTTAAATATTTTCTGTTTTTCAAAATTTTCTTATCTTTTTGTTTTTGCTGGGGATGGAGCATCCTACTGGATGCCAGACATTCACACGCTATTTCAGGCACTCCAGCCGAGAACTCTTTTTAAGATTCTAACTGTGCCTTTAAGTGCAATTGTTTGTATCTCTCTTGCACGTGGTTCACCGGGTATATTCGCCAGTTAGTTTCTGAAATTCTTTTTCATTTTTTTTTTTTCATAGTTCACCCCAAACAAGGCACTGTAGACGTAAGGGGCTACTGAGAATTAGGGTGTAAGTTTGTTTTTTTTTGGGGGGGGGGGGTCATTCTAAGTTGGGAAGCGTGCAGTGTCCTATAATTACTGGAATGATGGAGATCTTCCTGAGATTCCAGTTTAATGTGCTTCCCAATGTCTAATCAAAAACCGGAAAGCAGAATATTAACAAAGCCGTAAGTTACAGGTTTCTGTGTAATATTGTTTTTTTTTGTTTTGTTCGTTTTTTCTCGCAAACAAACCCACATTTGTCTTATAAGTAAGGGTAGCAGTGCTAAAAATAAAAAAGGGTCGGATTAATCATAGTTTGTATGATATTTAAAAGTGCTCAATATCTTGTGAATACTGACCAGAACAATTAGCTCAATCCTACGTTGACCTAACGAATTGTTAGGGGAATCAAACGAGCGACAAACATTTGTATTTTTCTTAAATGCGATTCTGAGCAACATGTTTCTTTTTTAAGTTTTAATTTAAAAAAAAAAAGAAAAAAGGTTTTGTAAATAATTTTCGCTCCCGTTTTTTTATTTGTAGATGTTTTTGTAGATTTGTAGATTTTTTTTTTTAATAAGAATGTTTGTGGTGCATGCCTGTTTGCAAACAAATACATAAAAATGCACATTGTTTGCACGTGAAAATCGAGAAAGAAAGGGGAGTATTTTTAGACAAGGGTAGGAGATTAAATAAAGAATTGGAAGTGGGGAAAGAATCGTTATTATTCCTCCCCCTCTCCACTCAATCTTATAAAGTAGAAATGAGTGAGGAGAAAATGGTGGGAGGACAAGGTGTTGATGTTTTCATTGTTGGGCTTTGACAGAGATAAGAAGGAACTCAAATGCCATACATTGTTATTAAAATTTTTTAAAAAAAACAGAGAGCGTTCGTAGGCTTCCTACTCAAGGTTTAAGCAGAGTATGTAGCTGTTAAACACACACACAGACAGAGAGAAAGAGAGAAAAAGAGAGAGAGGGTAAGAGAGAGAGATAGGGAAAGAGAAAGAGGGTAAAAGAGAGAGATAGGGAAAGAGAGAGATAGGGAAAGAGAGAGATACGGAAAAAGAAAGATAGGGTAAAAGAGAGAGAGAGGGTGAAAGAGAGAGAGAGGGTGAAAGAGAGAGAGAGGGTGAAAGAGAGAGAGAGAGG
>OY744518.1:117770061-117805061 GCA_963556195.1 Sepiola atlantica
GAGAAAGAGAGAGATAGAGAAAGAGAGAGATAGAGAAAGAGAGAGATAGAGAAAGAGAGAGAGATAGAGAAAGAGAGAGAGATAGAGAAAGAGAGAGAGATAGAGAAAGAGAGAGAGATAGAGAAAGAGAGAGAGAGATAGAGAAAGAGAGATAGAGATAGAGAAAGAGAAAGAGAGATAGAGATAGAGAGAGAGAGAGACATTCAAATAAATATTGTCAGTTCACCATTATCATAATCGGTTTAACCTCCGTTTTACATGCTGGCATGTGTTGGACAGCTTTTAGAAATTGACTTCAAAACGAACCTATCTCTAGCCATATTTTATTTTATTTATCCCTCCTTGCAATAAATGAAGAAAAAACAAAACAATTTGGTTCATTTATACAATAGTGGCACCAAAATCGTGTTTTTCCTTGATTTAAAAGCACAAATAAACCATAACAATCGACATTTGTCTATTAATTCTAGCCAAAAACGATCTTGAAATTGACAGTTAAAAAATTGAAAAGAATAATAATAAAAAAAAACACTGTGACGATCATTTTTTTAAATATAAAAAATAATGGGGTTGGGCATGATGTTCACATCGTAGCCTTCAATATTTAAAAATGATTTTAAAGTGTTCAAATTGTGTAAGTAAGAGTAATTTCTGGCTAGAATTAAAGCTAAAAGTAGAATCCTATGGTTCATTGTGCTGCTAAACCAACTATGCCACCATTGTGTCCATGAACTTGTAGCAGTTATCTCCCCCTCTCAAACATAATTGCACCGGTTTGCCAGTAGGTGTCGTGTTTCACCGTTAGGTGGCGCAGGAAAACGACGACCAGAGTTATCTGTCCTTCTTGATTATATAAACCGGTGCACAACGTCAGACAGACCTCTTTTTCAGTTTTGGCCACGGTAGACGACAGTCATCGGAGACACTGCTCGTCTCCTTGTCTGACCCACAAAATCACACGTGTTCAAATTCATAAACACGTTTTTCTCGGTAAGAGATTTTTCTTCACACACGCATTCATATTCCTACAGAGACAATTTCTTCTCTAGAACATTTTATTTTTTTTTTTTGATACTTGATTCATACTAACATATTTTTTTTGTTTTTTTCCTTCCATAATGCTATTGGCATAAATATATTTTATTTCGCTTCAGTGTTTTTTTGTTTATTTGATCCGGCTAAGAAAACTGTTAGAGTGAATACGTTCTGCTTTACCTGTGGAAATAAATTAAAGGGAAGTTACTGTGTGCAAATATATAGAGTTCTCTCCCTTGATTTCTTCATTATATATATATATATATATATATTAAATAATGCAACTTCAAGTGTGTTTGCATGTGTTTCTAGTGCCTCCACATTACACATTATTGTTAGCCTCTTTAGTGTTAATCAATAAAGTGTTGTCTTAATACTGGTGTTAAAACAGAATTAAGAAAAAAGGTTTTGACAAGGGGGATTTTGTTTTGAAAGGATTGATAATTTTTATTATTCAGACTACGGTTCTCATCTTGGATGTTATTTTCACATTTCGACCAATGTAAACTCTGATCTTCTTCAGATGTGTCTTGTCAAACTCGGGAATCTTCATGTCTAACTCGGAAATGTGTACAGACTTTCGAACGGACCCCTTTATTTAATTGTCCACAAGGACCCGTGGTGCAATCGATAAAAGTGCTAAGTTACAATCAGTGCAAGGTCTTCTGGGGGTTAATAGTTAAATCCTCAGTACGGGCGATACCAAGAAAACAATTACAAATTATTTAAGACATCTACTCGATTGGCTAAGATCAAAGTGTAGTATCTGTTCCGATGGATACTGCATCCCCATAGACTGGTATTGTCTTGGCCTTCGGGGCTTGATTTACGCTGGTCTATGGGTCTGTCCTGTGCAGTTCTAGGAGGTCCACCCTCCCAGGCTTCGCCTCCCCTCTTTGGGGAGGAGTAAGTTTATTGCTTACTGCCTGTTGCGCCCCTACCGGGGAATGCCGACAGGGCTGCCCAGGCAATTTTTAAACCCCACTTTCCCGACACGACCTTGGGTCATATCTTACTTGTGGGAGTAAGATAAAACTGGCCTTGTACCTAACTCCTGGAAAGGAGTAAATCAATACTCGATCATGGTGACGGAATGAGAACAACTTACTCTTGTGGATTAAATGAAGGGTTACGTTCGAATTCCCGAGTTCGACAAGACGCACCTGAAGAAGATTGGAGGTTACATCGGCTGAAATGTTATGAGAATAACGTCCAAGATGAGAACAGTAGTTTGAATAATCCAAATAATACGGGAGTGGGGGGGGGGTGGTATTTTGGATTTTTTGTTGAGTATTTTATATAGTTTGGCGTTTTTTATCTTTCATTTCATCATTAAAATTAACGAGAAAAGTATTTTAAAATTATGACGATTTTGCATAGATTTGATTTCAGAAAAATTAAATGTTAAATATTTTTTTCAAAAAGTTTTAAAATTTAAAACAAAAAACAGATTAATTAATAAAATAATGGCACCTTCAATGAAACACTCAAAATATTAACTTTTTCTAATAAAAAAAATAAAAACAATAATGCAAATGTGACACATCGACTGAAAAAGGCCATTTCAAGCCTTAGCGTGAGACACAGACGGAAAAAGGCCATTTCAAGCCTTAGCGTGACACATCGACTGAAAAATGCCATTTCAAGCCTTAGTGTGACACACAGACGGAAAAAGGCCATTTCAAGCCTTAGTGTCAGACACAGACGGAAAAAGGCCATTTCAAGCCTTAGCGTGACACATCGACTGAAAAATGCCATTTCAAGCCTTAGTGTGACACACAGACGGAAAAAGGCCATTTCAAGCCTTAGTGTGACACATCGACTGAAAAATGCCATTTCAAACCTTAGTGTGACACACAGATGGAAAAAGGCCATTTCAAGCCTTAGCGTGACAAACCGACTGAAAAATGCCATTTCAAGCCTTAGTGTGACACACAGAGGGAAAAAGACCATTTCAAGCCTTAGCGTGACACATCGACTGAAAAATGCCATTTCAAGCCTTAGTGTGAGACACAGACGGAAAAAGGCCATTTCAAGCCTTAGCGTGACACATCGACTGAAAAATGCCATTTCAAGCCTTAGTGTGACACACAGACGGAAAAAGGCCATTTCAAGCCTTAGTGTGACACATCGACTGAAAAATGCCATTTCAAACCTTAGTGTGACACACAGATGGAAAAAGGCCATTTCAAGCCTTAGCGTGACAAACCGACTGAAAAATGCCATTTCAAGCCTTAGTGTGACACACAGAGGGAAAAAGACCATTTCAAGCCTTAGCGTGACAAACCGACTGAAAAAGGCCATTTCAAGCCTTAGTGTGACACACAGATGGAAAAAGGCCATTTCAAGCTTTAGTGTGACACATCGACGGAAAAAGGTTATTTCAAGCCTTAGCGTGACATAGCAAAGAAATTGTTATTTTCAGCTTAAATGTAAAAGTTCAAAATAATGCTTATTAAAACTTAAGTGTGACAGACTTACACATAGAAAATAGCCTGTCTCTCAGAGATGAGAACTCATCTATATAAAAAAAAAAGACAAAGAAATAAAAAAAAGGTGAGGAGGAGAAAGAGGAGGTTGTGGTGATGTTTGCAGATGTCCATTCTACTTCTTGCCAACCAGAAAACAAATGAAGTGGATAGAGGAGGAATGAGTTTCGGTTTTATGGAAAAGTTGATTAAAAAGCAGAACAAATAAAAGAGGAGAGAAGAAGGCAAAGCAGCAGACTTTGAAAAGGGAAACAAAGTAAAATTCAATTAGGGAGAGAGGGAGGGGGAAGGAAAGTGAAGAGAGGAGGAGAGAGAGGGTAAGAAGGAGGGGGTAGAGAACAGGAGGGTGAGAGTGAGGGGGAGGAGGGAAACTGCAGAGGAGGAGGAGGAGGAGGGAGAAAAAGGCAAGTGAAGAAAAATGCTGAGCAAAAAAACAAGGGAGATAATCGAGTCATCTGCTTCTCAGTTTCTTTTTAGGAATGATGACTGGCTTTAATAAAAATGTCGCTTTTTTTTTCCGCCTTTCTCACCGAGATTCCATTTTATGAGAGAGGTGGGGAGCATCTCTCCCACCTCCAAGAGAGGTCCACATTTCAGCAAGTTTAGATATTGTTAAATCTGACTCACGGGAATCCCCCTCCCCTCCTCCTCCTCCTGTAGCATATTCTCAAGTATGCAAAAAGAAAGAGCAAGACTAAAATAATAAACAGAAAGTGCTCAGGGTGAGAAGGTGGTAGTGGTGGTTGTGGGGGGGTGTCGGGTCAAAAATACTGTTTAAAATGCCCTCTCCTTCTCGCTCTGCAAAATTAGATGATCTTACTATTTCTTGAATTCAGTAATGAATGGGAGGTGGCACTAGTGAAGTGGATAACAATGCAAGTTTGAATTCAGTCAATTCCATAGCACCACTTTCATTATGGATGTTGGTAACATTCATGCAGCCCCTCCTGAAAGAATCAAAGAAACCAATGCCAGTAACCAAAATCAAGCCAGTCAAAAGTCATAGTATGTCGATTCATACCAATTTACGTTTTCTTTTTTTTAAAAATTAATTTTTGGTACTTTTTTACATTGGGACCCGCACTAACTTTGACCATGACCCTAAACCCTACTGCTAACCCTAATCCCCACTTTGACCCTAACCCTAACGATGGGGGTCAAAGTTAGTGTTGACCCAAACGTAAAAAAAGCACCTAATTTTTTTATTCACCCCATACAAGGCATATTACCACTGAGACGTGAAAGCTACTGCAATTATGGACCAGATTTATAGAGAGCATTCTATGTGGGGAGTTGTGAAGATAGATGTTTGTTTATATTACTTTTAAAGTTCCGCATGTTGATACATTTGGGTGAAACAGTGAGAAAGGAAAAAATTCCCCAAAACACAGTATCCTATCCCTCTACAAAGCCACCATCCGCCCATGCATGGAGTATTGTTGTCACATCTGGGTTGGTCCACCATCCACTAGTCTCTCCCTCCTAGACAAGATCCAAAAAAGAGTCGTTAATCTAATAGGTCCCTCACTATCCACCAAGGTCCAGCCCTTGTCCCATCGCCACAATGCTGCATCCTTGTGCTTGTTTTACAAGTACTTCAATAGAATGTGCTCTGATGAATTTGCTGCTCTGGTTCCCCCTCGACGTAAATACACTCAACCAACACGACAATCAGCTAAATCCCATTCATTCACTGGAGGTCCCCAGATGCCGGAGAGCTTACTACTCCAATAGTTTCTTTCCTCGAGCTGCCGGCCTTTGGAACTCCCTCCCTGCTCCCTCGACTATACCGACATGCAGAAATTTAAAACTAATGTGAACAAGCATCTCGCTACACAGCTCCCAATTTAGGATGACCCCCAAAACTTTCACCCTAATTCTCAGTAGCCCCTGACGTCTACAGTGGCAACCTGCCTGGTTTAGGGTGAACTAAGTTAAAAAAATAAATAAATAAATAAAAAGCGGTCCGAAGAAAGAAGCTATTAGAATAGAAAATTTTCCAGCATCTGAGGACCTCTACAGTGAAGGGGTGGGATTTTGCTGCTAGTCTGGTTGGTTGAGGAGTATTTACGTTGAGAGGGTACAAGTGCAGTAAGTTCGGAGAATATTCTGTGGAAGTACTTGTAAAACAAGCACAAGGGTGCAACATTTCGACGATGGGACAGGGGCTGGAGATTGATAGACAGTGCAGGATATATTAGATTAAACAATATAATCATGGATATACGTGATTGACGTCGCCAAGACTGGCTCGTTTTAAAATGTAAACCGTAAAATTCTGTTGGTTCTATGGCATGATTTTCACTTATGGATGTTGTCAACCTTCACGTGGTCCCTCCTGTGAGTACCTGATTCTAGAAAGACACGGGGGGGGGAAGACCAACAGCAGAATCGAGCCAGTCAAAAACCTTGTGCCATACGGATTCATAGAAATGTAATAATAAAAGTCGGTGTGGGTAAAAAAAAAATAGGATTAGTATGGTAAATTTCCACGCAAGGTTAAAAATTAAGTAGAATAAAATTTTTCGAATTAGAAGTTAAGTACGGCTACGTGTTCTGGCAAGTGACATCACACAGACAGTGAAGAAGAAGACAACAACAAGAGAGGAGATGGAAACTTTGGCTGCCACATCACCGCAACAATACAACCAGCTGATTGTTTCAGTTAAGTGAATGCACTGTAGGGACTGAAGAGCACCCTAGCTATGCTATACAAGGGGCTTGTTTTTTTTTTTGTTCTTTTGTTTTTGACAGAAAGTTGTTCTGTTTCTGGATTGATAATTTGTATTATTCGGACTACTGTTCTCATCTTGGATGTTATTCACACGTTTTAACCATTGTAACCTCTGACCTTTTTCATGTGCATCTTGTCGAACTCTGGAATCTGTAGAGAATTTCGAATGGACCCCTTTATTTAATCCACGGGGGTAGCTTGCTTTCAGTCATAGCTGACAGAATGAGAGCAATATACCCAAATGGATTAAATAAAGGGTTCCGTTCGAAATTCAGTACAGATTGCAGAGTTCTACAAGATGCATCTGAAGAAGGTCGGAGGTTACATCGGCTAAAATGTTCTTAGAATAACATCCAAGATGAGAACAGTAGTCCGAATAATCCAAATAATCTAAAGAAAGTTTTTTTTTCGTTGTTTTTTTAATTTTTTTTTTTTTTATAAATTGAACGCATTATCAAATCAGCATCATAAAATCACAGCCATTCATAGAAATTTCATCGGAATAAACAATTTTGAATATGCACGTCGAGTATAAAAAAATTGTTTCTAACGTCGGTATAAAAAAAAAAAAAAAATTTAACTTAGGAAAAGTAAATAAATAAAAAAAGGCTTTCGTTTTTAATTCTATGTGCTCTCCCCTCCCCTCTTCACTCCTTTTCTATCTCTCTCCCATTGATTTATCTTTGATTAAACAATTCTTCAATACCATGGAAATACAAGAAAAGGGGATTAAGGAGAGACTAAAATTTTACTGCCGAAATATAGACAATCATTGAAGATTAGAAATTCTATTATTTTGAAAACTAACCTTCTTTTATTTATTTTTATGATAAAATTGTACGCAATCAATCCGTAACTGTTCATGAGAAAATTGAAGTGTGTCAGTAGGGAGTTTGATGTATCCTTTTAAATTTATATCCATCAAGAGATTCAGAACATACTCCTCAGCATCTATGTGTGTGTGTATGTGTGTGTCAGCATATTTGGTTTAACATCTGTTTTACATACTGGCATGTGTTGGACGTCTTTAGAAATTGACTTCCAAACTAACCTATCTCTGGTCAGGTCTTTATTAATCCCTCTTTCTCTCAAGTTCATTTTTATCACCCCCCCCCCCCATGTTATATTTGGCCTTCTTCTGTGAACTGAACCTGCTACCTTACCAAAGAACTCTCATTGATTCTTTCAATGTGACCATACCAACTATGTCTCCTGTTCTGCACACATCTCCCTATACTGTCCAGATTTAATCTTCCTCTGAGATCAGACCTAAACCGGTCTTTAACACTCAAATTTACACATTCATCGTATCATTCTCAATCATTTCTCTCCACAGAAAGTATGTCCTCAACCCTCACTGGCCAGGTTTCACCATCCATATATATTTTGTCCACGCCTGTATTCTCATCGATCTTCACTGTCTTACACTTCTTGCACACAAATTGGTTATTCTCTCTAAACCTATCAGTTTTTATCCACCCAATGCTTACAAATACCACCAACGATTGAATTGCACCAAACCCCCTTTCCACAAATTGAGTGTGTGTGTGTGTGTGTGTGTATATATATATTATAAGCCCCCTTTACTAAAGGCTGGGCACTCTGAGTGAGTTTAATAACAAGCAGTACAAATAGCTTCATGCAAGATCCAAACACAGTTTGTTGATCACTTTCAACTGCTTGTGTAAAATACCCGTCGACTCGGTATTTACAAAGTTAAATTCTTCCTTAATTATTAGGTAATTCGTTGTGGCCGACGGGGGAACGCTCTTGACTACAAATCAGTGGCGATTTGTGATCGGAGTTCGAGCCCGTTGACCGTAGAGAATTAACTTCCTGCACTGAAGATTGCGTTAGCATGAAACATCGATGTCTGTGGGTAATAAATAATTAATATTTATTTATAAGATATTTATAAATAAATATTAATTATTTTAATACCTACAAACATCGATGTTTCATGCTAACGCAATCTTCAGTGCAGGAAGTTAATTCTCTATGGTCAGCAGGCTTATATATATATATATATATTTATTATATAAAATTTTTGCAACTAGACCCACATAGCAATGTGTCTGACAAATCGTTGTTTGATTCTGACAAGCCAATTTATTTTCTTCCTTCTACCATGTTCTTCGCAAGAAAATAATATTTCTAACATCGGTAAAAACAAAAATAACCTAGGAAAAGTAAACCTATTTAAACAAGAATAAAAGGTTTTCTCTTTCAATTTTTTATTTTTATTTCCCCCACTTTTTTTCTCTCTCCCATCCATTTACCTTTGATTAAACAGTTCTTCAATATCACGAAAATACAAGAAAAGGGGATTAAAGAGAGAGAATTCATTTTTATTATCGAAAGATAGTCAATCATTGAAGATTATAAATTTCATTATTTTGAAAAATAACCTTTTATTTATTTTTAAGAGAAAATTGCACACAATAAACCCGTAATTGTTCAAGGGAAAATTAACGTGTATCAGTAGGGTGTTTGCTGCATCCTTTCAAATTTAAATCCGTCAGGGATTCAAAACATACTCTTCAGCATCTGCATATGTGTGTATTATATATAAAATTCTCGAAGTTAGCCCCATATAGCAATGTATCTGACTAATCGATATTTGATTCTGACGAGCCAATTTTTTTTCTTCCTGCTATCATGTTCTTTGCAAGAAAATAATGTTTCTAGCATCGGCAAAAAATTAACTTAAGAAAAGTAAGGATATTTAAAAAAGGGCTTTCTCTTTCAATTTTCAATGGATTTAATTTGGGGGGGGGGGGGGAATCACTCCTTTTCTATCTCCCCCATTCATTTATATTCATTTGTTAAACATTTTAATACCATGAAAATCCACGAAAGGGAATTAAGGAGAGAATACATTTTATTGCCGAAAGATAGTCAAGATTAAAAATTTCATTATTTTGAAAAATAACGTTCTTTTCCTTTTTTAAGAGAAAATTGCACGCAATCAACCCGTAATTTCTCATGGGAAAATTGAAGTGAGTTTGCTGAATTCTTTTAAATTTTGATCCGTCAAGAGATTCAGAACATACTTTTCAACATCTGTATGTGCGTATATGTATGTATGTATATAAAATTCTTAAAATTAGACCCATATAGCAATACCAGATGTTTGCTTAAAGAATAAGATCCGGGTCTAAGGTTTACGTTAATATTTTCCCATTTTAACGCCTTTGTCACACACGCTACATAATTCTTTTTTTCAAATAATTATGCATGTGCCATAAACATCCCGCTGTGCATCTTCTTTTTCCTATGTTTCACCGTTGTTTAATGAATTTAAAATCTTTACCTTTGCTGAAGATGTTCATTGATCCGAACGAAACCGGTAATCTCTTGTTTTTTATAATTTTTTCCTGTGTTTAATTTGTTTTTCCTTTTTTCTGAGAATTATCTTAGAGTTAATTTAAGTATTTTATAGATAAATAATAAGCATCACTTCCTAAAATAGTAGAATAAAACTAAATTAAAATTGCCGGAATGGGTTGCGTGATTTATGTTGCTAAGTCTGAATTGTCGTTTCGAAATAGCGGACCTCTGAGGGTTGCACATGAGTTTAAAGTTTTCCTTTTGAACGTTTGTCTATTATGTCACACTACGTTGTATATTTTTTTTCAATCAAGAACTTTTTATGTACTTTTCTGACAAGCTGGAGGTGAATAGATCCAATATTGACATAATAATGTTTGGTTTACTTAAAGCAAAACGATTCGTAAAATAATTTGCACTAAAATGTATTTGTTTTGAAAATGTTTTGTAAGAAAAATCAAAAAATCTTGGCTATTGGAATATAAATGAACTTTGCTTACTCTGTTGTTACTGGTTGACATTCATCAAGCTTAAATTTGTAGAGGTTGGTAAACAAAGTATTGAAAGTATATGCTGAAACATATTTTCACAAATATATATATATATATATTTTTTTTTATATAGAATTCCCCGAGTTACATAATATACTGGCTGTACCTACTTTGTGTAGCCCGGAATTTTTTTCCTTTAATTTCTGTTTCGCTTTTCTTTTTTTTTTTGTTACTATGCTGTTTTTTTTATACCCATTTCTTTTTTCTTTTTGTAAATAGGATTTTGTAAGTTAAATTTAATTATTACTATATTGTTATAAAACTATAACTAATATTGTTATAGTAATGTTTTAATCTCTATTTATAAAATTATTGGATGTAAATAGCTTCCAAAACTTTTAATCTTTTAATACATGAGGATTTGCTAAGAATTTTAAAGCCAGTTTAAATGACTTTCTATTAGACAGTTTAAATGGTTTCAAATTCCTTTCAGATTTTAAAGGGTCACAAAGTAATTATTCTTTTTCTTCATCTATTAACAAAAATTTTTTTAAATGTCTGATTTGTTTACTAAGAAACAAAGTGCATTCTGGTGGATTTAATTTTGTAATTAAATTTTTTTTAAATAGGACTTTTGTTTAGTACATTATGTTATTGGATTTTTAATTTTAATAACTAATCAATTAATAGTAAATAAAAAGAAATGTGTAAATTGCCTAGAGGCGAAAACCACACACTCTTTTCAGTAATTACTAATGTACATCCTCTGTCAAAAATGACGGGAAAATAAATTTATGCTTCGCCAGTGTTCGCATTAATATTCATATAGAATCAGAATTACATCAGTAATTTAATTTTTCATATATTAATTATCATTTCTGATGACCTAAAGAAAAAAAAACACCTATCATTGACTTTTTATTTAAAGGGGAGGATTTCTTTCGAATTCCTTTCAGACTGGGGGAGGGGGTCTGACTTGCTATTTCTTTTCCAATATAAATCTTTCTAGTGCTTTTTTTATTATTTTAATAGGATAGAACTAGACTATCGTTAGTTAAAAAAATAAACGGAGTCATTTCTGATGACCTAAAGAAAAAAAATCCCACATTTTTTATTTATTTATTTTTATTTTCTTTCTTTGATTATTGGAAGGTAAGGGAGGAGCTAAACTTACAAAAAAAATGACATCAGAGACGTTAGCGGTTAAAAATGAAATTGAAAGAGAACAATCGTTGTTCACTTAAAGAAATAAGAAACAAAATGTTACAAATTGAAAAGTTTAAAAAAAGAAAAAAAAGAAAAAAAAGAAAAAAAGAAAAGAAAAAAGTAAAAAAGAAAAAGAAAAAAAGAAAAGAAAAAAGGAATAAAAAGAAAGAAAACGTCTGATTATGGAAATAGATTTGTGTTCTCCCTTCGTTGGGCAGACTTGTGTGACAGGACGGATATATATATATTTATACATACACATTGCTCTTTATTATAGAGTGGCCGATACAGCAAGATATTTTCCTTCCCTGTATCCACACTGAGAGATTTTTGTAATATTTTAGTATCTACTTTTTCCAATTTGCTGTCATGCGACCATCACATTCCTGGGCGAGAAAGCAAAGAAATGGAATATTAAAATAAAGAAGCATCAGCTTTTCTCCTTTGAGCTGATCACACACACACACACACACACACACACACACACATACCACTAGAGTTGTTGCCAAAAGTGGGCCACGGTTGTAGGAGGAGGAGGAGTTATTTAGGGGCAGAAAGTTAAGCAAAACCTGCAACCTTGTGCAGACCTCCCACCCTCACCCACATCAAAGGGGTCAGCTAGAGAGAATGGGTAAATAAAACAGGCCCATGTCAAAATAACACCCAAGATTGATAAGGAACTTCAGGGAGACAGAAGGAGTTGACACAATATGGTAAGGAAAGATGGGACCGTAGGTGTGGTGGGAAAAAATGACTCAGTGGAAAGGAGGATACAATGGACAGAAGAAAAATAAAGTACAAAAGTTAGATAAAAAAAATAGATAATAAAAGTATATATATATATATATATATATATATTATATATATATATATTTAGATTTTTCACTTATAAGATAGATTATTCAGTGAAAGACCGGGACTAGGCCAATAAAAATAATGATACTAGATTACAGGGTACAGAGCATTTATATGTGATTTTTTGAAGGCTTACCAAAGCGTTCAGGAGCTACTTTTCTAAGACATTTTCTATTTTTTCTTTTTATCTTTTTATTTTTTTCTTCTCTTCTTGAGTGACCCCAATTAAGGCAACATCACATTGTGTATTGTCAGTTGTTGAAATTATTATTCCAGGTACTTAATTTCCCTGATGATCTGCCAAGCAAGGACCTGCTTGGTAGTGAAACACGTGTAGGAAAAAACTCTTTAATTTGAATATATATGATAAATAAATAATCTTCGAAAGAAAAAGTCTTTTGTGGTGATGATTAGTCTCCTGAATGCATGCTTTGGTAAGCCTTCAAAAAATTATATATATATATATATATATATATATATATATGTGTGATTTATTTAGATACTGTATATTACATATTTCAGCAATGTATCTAAATAAATTATATTAGCTCTCTTATATGATCGAGCACTTTATTTTATTTCTTTTCATATACAACCTGACACTATATATATATATATATATATATATATATATATAAAAGACGCCTGACACCATTGATCACATTTGGATGTGACCTGGCATTTAGGAATCTCATCATGAATACACTTGTAATGTTTAGCCACACTGAAAAGTCATCATATGACACAGCTCTTTGTGGATGGCTATATTTTATTTGTTACATAATCGTTAGAGTGTCCGTTAATGAGCCGGGATAAAAGGGTTCAATCCTCAGTCGAGTCATACCAAAAAGTCGAAATTGACACCTCCTCGCTGAACACTCAGCAGCGTAAGAATTAAGGGTAAGTGGAGCAATCCAGGAAAAGGAGTAGCATCCTCCATTACATTTCAGTGTAGTAGCTAATGAAAAGGGAGACTTCAGGTCACCCACCCTCAACTACGATCAATCCATCTCTTATATAAAGGGCACTTGTCTATATGTATGTATGTATGTATGTATGTATGTATGTCTGTATGTGAAGCTTCTCCTCAAAAACTACCCGACGACATGTCAAAAAGTTTATATCTTCAGCACCGTACATATCCTGGGATCATAATATCTCAAAATCGCAAATAACGATTCACTCGCTGACAGTCAACCGGACCACTTTCCGACAAAAGGTAGCAGTTTTTTTCGTATTTTACACGAAATTGCAACGTTAATATGTACTAAATTCGAAATAATCTAATGTATTTATGTACTAATCCGATCAAAATGCAGAGTCATTGTAAACATCCCATAATCCCTTGCCGGATGTACCCGGTCTTGCCCTAAATTCTGTCCGGTTCTATCAGATCATCCAATAACTTCTGTCCGGATGCATCAATAACAACATAGGAATCCTACGTTAAGAGTGTGTAGTGAAACAAGGGTTGCTCAATCACATCCGCACCTGTCCCATAATCCCTTGCCGGATGTACCCGGTCTTGACCTAAATTGTGTCCGGTTATATCAGGTCATCATGACGTCAGAGAGTGGCAGTTTTTTTTCCCTCTCACACTTTCTTTCATAATTATTAATAGACGTTAATATTTTCCTCCCCCCTCCCTCCCTGTGGCCGTTCTGTTATCATGATAGGAATTACCTCCTCCTTTCAGGCCAAATTGGGGGGGGGGGGGGTTACGGTATTCGCTGGTGTGAGCATTACCTCCTCCTTTCTTGAGAAGTGTTGAGGTAGGGTAGTATCGGTTCCGTTGTCATGATGCACTGATCCCATGCATTACCTCCTCCTTTTTTGAGAAATGTTGAGGTAGGGTCGTATCGGTTCCGTTGTCATGATGCCCTCATCCCATGCATTATCTCTTCCTTTTTTGAGAAATGTTGAGGTAGGGTCGTATCGGTTCCGTTGTCATGATGCTCTCATCCCATGCATTATCTCCTCCTTTTTTTAGAAGTGTTGAGGTAGGGTCGTATCGGTTCCGTTGTCATAATTCACTATTCCCATGCATTATCTGCTCCTTTTTTGAGAAGTGTTGAGGTAGGGTCGTATCGGGTCCGTTGTCATGATGCACTATTCCCATGCATTATCTCCTCCTTTTTTGAGAAGTGTTGAGGTAGGGTCGTATCGGTTCCGTTGTCATGATGCACTCATCCCATGCATTATCTCCTCCTTTTTTGAGAAGTGTTGAGGTAGGGTCGTATCGGTTCCGTTGTCATGATGCACTCATCCCATGCATTATCTCCTCCTTTTTTGAGAAGTGTTGAGGTAGGGTCGTATCGGTTCCGTTGTCATGATGCACTATTAGGATACCTAAGTGATTTCAGGAGTGCTTTGGACTATTTCGAAGATCAGAAGGAGAGAGGATACCTAAGGTATTTCATGTGGGTTCATGAAGCCTCCTTGATTTTCTAAGTACTCGGCGTTGTCCGGGAGAAAAGTGCTCAATATCCTAGATAGAGCTACTGTAGTGATAGGTTTGGAAAATATTTTAACGCCATCTTCGTTCCCCTTTGGACTATTTCGCAGATCAGAAGGAGAGAGGATACCTCAGTGATTTCAGTAGTCTCAAGGAGGCCTCCTTGATTATCAAAGTACTCGGCGTTGTCCGGGAGAAAAGTGCTCAATGTCCTAGATAGAGCTACTGTAGTGATAGGTTTTGGAAAATATTTTAACACCATCTTCGTTCCCCTTTGGACTATTTCGCAGATAGAAAGTAGAGAGGATACCTAAGGGATTTCATGGGTGTTCATGAAGCCTCCTCGATTTTCAAAGTACTCGGCGTTGTCCGGGAGAAAAGTGCTCAATATCCTAGATAGAGCTA
This sequence comes from Sepiola atlantica, assembly GCA_963556195.1. Taxonomy (NCBI): domain Eukaryota; kingdom Metazoa; phylum Mollusca; class Cephalopoda; order Sepiida; family Sepiolidae; genus Sepiola; species Sepiola atlantica. Next base: position 117,785,062 of record OY744518.1, read on the forward strand.
CTGTAGTGATAGGTTTGGAAAATATTTTAACGCCATCTTCGTTCCTCTTTGGATTATTTCGCAGATCAGAATGAGAGAGGATACCTAAGGGATTTCAGTAGTCCCCAGGAGGCCTCCTTGATTATCAAAGTACTCGGCGTTGTCCGGGAAAAAGTGCTCAATATCCTAGATAGAGCTACTGTAGTGATAGGTTTTGGAAAATATTTTAACGCCATCTTCGTTCACCTTTGGACTATTTCGCAGATCAGAAGGAGAGATGGTACCTAAGGGATTTCAGGAGTGCTCATAAAGCCTCCTCGATTTTCAAAGTACTCGGCGTTGTCCGGGAGAAAAGTGCTCAATGTCCTAGATAGAGCTACTGTAGTGATAGGTTTGGATAATATTTTAACAGCATCTACGCTGAAAAGGATGGGGTAATCGATAAGAGTTATTTCAGTAGTGCTCAGGAGGCCTCTTTGATTTTAAAATACTCGGCGTTGTCCCGGAGAAAAGTGCTCAATATCCTAGATAGAGCTACTGTAGTGATAGGTTTGGAAAATATTTTAACGCCATCTTCGTTCCCCTTTGGACTATTTCGCAGATCAGAAAGAGTGAGGATACCTAAGTGATTTCAGGAGTGCTCATGAAGCCTCCTCGATTTTCAAAGCACTCGGCGTTGTCCGGGAGAAAAGTGCTCAATATCCTAGATAGAGCTACTGTAGTGATAGGTTTAGAAAATATTTTGACGCCATCTTCGTTCCCCTTTGGACAATTTTGCAGATAAAAAGGAAGGAGGATACCTAACTGATTTCAGTAGTCCCCAGGAAGCCTCTTTGATTTTCAAAGTTCTCGGCGTTGTCCGGGAAAAAAGTGCTCAATATCATAGATAGAGCTACTGTAGTGATAGGTTTGGATAATATTTTAACAGCATCTACGCTGAAAAGGATGGGGGAATGGATAAGAGTTATTTCAGTAGTCCCCAGGAGGCCTCTTTGATTTTGAAATACTCGGCGTTGTCCGGGAGAAAAGTGCTCAATATCCTAGATAGAGCTACTGTAGTGATAGGATTGGAAAATATTTTAACGCCATCTTCGTTCAACTTTGGACTATTTCGCAGATCAGAAGGAGAGAGGATACCTAAGGGATTTCAGTAGTGCTTATAAAGCCTCCTCGATTTTCAAAGTACTCGGCGTTGTCCGGGAGAAAAGTGCTCAATATCCTAGATAGAGCTACTGTAGTGATAGGTTTAGAAAATATTTTAATGCCATCTTCGTTCCCCTTTGGACAATTTTGCAGCTGAAAAGTAGGGAGGATACCTAACGGATTTCAGTAGTCCCCAGGAGGCCTCTTTGATTTTCAAAGAACTCGGCGTTGTCCGGGAAAAAAGTGCTCAATGTCCTAGATAGAGCTACTGTAGTGATAGGTTTGGATAATATTTTAACAGTATCTACGCTGAAAAGTATGGGGTAATCGATAAGAGTTATTTCATTTGTGCTCAGGAGGCCTCTTTGATTTTGAAATACTCGGCGTTGTCCGGGAGAAAAGTGCCCAATATCCTAGATAGAGCTACTGTAGTGATAGGTTTGGAAAATATTTTAACGCCATCTTCGTTCCCCTTTGGACTATTTCGCAGATCAGAAAGAAGAGAGGATACCTAAGTGATTTCAGTAGTGCCCAGGAGGCCTCCTTGATTATCAAAGTACTCGGCGTTGTCCGGGAGAAAAGTGCTCAATGTCCTAGATAAAGCTACTGTAGTGATAGGTTTGGAAAATATTTTAACGCCATCTTCGTTCCCCTTTGGACTATTTCGCAGATCAGAAGGAGAGAGGATACCTAAGGGATTTCAGGAGTGCTTATACAGCCTCCTCGATTTTCAAAGTACTCGGCGTTGTCCGGGAGAAAAGTGCTCAATATCCTAGATAGAGCTACTGTAGTGATAGGTTTGGAAAATATTTTAACGCCATCTTCGTTCCCCTTTGGACTATTTCGCAGATCAGAAAGAGAGAAGATACCTAAGTGATTTCAGTAGTCCCTAGGAGGCCTCCTTAGTTATCAAAGTACTCGGCGTTGTCCGGGAGAAAAGTGCTCAATGTCCTAGATAGAGCTACTGTAGTGATAGGTTTTGGAAAATATTTTAACGCCATCTTCATTCCCCTTTGGACTATTTCGCAGATCAGAAGGAGAGAGGATACCTAAGGGATTTCAGAGGTGTTCATGAAGCCTCCTCGATTTTCAAAGTACTCGGCGTTGTCCGGGAGAAAAGTGCTCAATATTCTAGATAGAGCTACTATAGTGATAGGTTTAGAAAATATTTTAACGCCATCTTCGTTCCCCTCTAGATAATTTCGCAGATCAGAAGGAGAGAGGTCACCTAAGGGATTTCAGAAGTCCCCAGGAGGCCTCCTTGATTATCAAAGTACTCGGCGTTGTCCGGGAGAAAAGTGCTCAATGTCCTAGATAGAGCTACTGTAGTGATAGGTTTGCAAAATATTTTAACGCCATCTTCGTTCCCCTTTAGACTATTTCGCAGATCAGAAGGAGAGAGGATACCTAAGAGATTTCAGGAGTGCTCATAAAGCCTCCTCGATTTTCAAAGTACTCGGCGTTGTCCGGGAGAAAAGTGCTCAATGTCCTAGATAGAGCTACTGTAGTGATAGGTTTGGATAATATTTTAACAGCATCTACACTGAAAATTATGGGGTAATCGATAAGAGTTATTTCAGTAGTGCTCAGGAGGCCTCTTTGAGTTTGAAATACTCAGCGTTGTCCGGGAGAAAAGTGCTCAATGTCCTAGATAGAGCTACTGTAGTGATGGGTTTGGAAAATATTTTAACGCCATCTTCGTTCCCCTTTGGACTATTTCGCAGATCAGATGGAGAGAGGATACCTAAGTGATTTCAGGAGTGCTCATGAAGCCTCCTTGATTTTTAAAGTACTCGGCGTTGTCCGGGAGAAAAGTGCTCAATATCCTAGATAGAGCTACTGTAGTGATAGGTTTAGAAAATATTTAAACGCCATCTTCGTTCCCCTTTGGACAATGTTGCAAATGAAAAGGAAGGAGGATACCTGATTTCAGTAGTCCCCAGGAGGCCTCTTTGATTTTCAAAGTACTCGGCGTTGTCCGGGAAAAAAGTGCTCAATGTCCTAGATAGAGCTACTGTAATGATAGGTTTGGATAATATTTTAACAGCATCTACGCTGAAACGGATGGGGGAATGGATAAGAGTTATTTCAGTAGTCCCCAGTAGGCCTCTTTGATTTTGAAATACTCGGCGTTGTCCGGGAGACAAGTGCTAAATATCCTAGATAGAGCTACTGTAGTGATAGGTTTGGAAAATATTTTAACGCCATCTTCGTTCCCCTTTGGACTATTTCGCAGATCAGAAGGAGAGAGGATACCTCAGTGATTTCAGTAGTCCCCAGGACGCCTCCTTGATTATCAAAGAACTCGGCGTTGTCCGGGAGAAAAGTGCTCAATGTCCTAGATAGAGCTACTGTAGTGATAGGTTTGGAAAATATTTTAACGCCATCTTCGTTCCCCTTTGGACTATTTCGCAGATCAGAAGGAGAGAGGATACCTAAGTGATTTCAGGAGTGCTCATGAAGCCTCCTCGATGTTCAAAGTACTCGGCGTTGTCCGGGAGAAAAGTGCTCAATATCCTAGATAGAGCTACTGTAGTGATAGGTTTAGAAAATATTTTAATGCCATCTTCGTTCCCCTTTGGACAATTTTGCAGCTGAAAAGTAGGGAGGATACCTAACGGATTTCAGTAGTCCCCAGGAGGCCTCTTTGATTTTCAAAGAACTCGGCGTTGTCCGGGAAAAAAGTGCTCAATGTCCTAGATAGAGCTACTGTAGTGATAGGTTTGGATAATATTTTAACAGTATCTACGCTGAAAAGGATGGGGTAATCGATAAGTGTTATTTCAGTTGTGCTCAGGAGGCCTCTTTGATTTTGAAATACTCGGCGTTGTCCGGGAACAAAGTTCTCAATATCCTAGATAGAGCTACTGTAGTGATAGGTTTGGAAAATGTTTTAACGCCATCTTCGTTCCCCTTTGGACTATTTCGCAGATCAGAAGGAGAGAGGATACCTAAGTGATTTCAGTTGTCCCCAGGAGGCCTCCTTGATTATCAAAGTACTCGGGGTTGTCCGGGAGAAAAGTGCTCAATGTCCTAGATAGAGCTACTGTAGTGATAGGTTTTGGAAAATATTTTAACGCCATCTTCGTTCCCCTTTGGACTATTTCGCAGATAAGAAGGAGAGAGGATACCTAAGGGATTTCATGGGTGTTCATGAAGCCTCCTCGATTTTCAAAGTACTCGGCGTTGTCCGGGAGAAAAGTGCTCAATATCCTAGATAGAGCTACTGTAGTGATAGGTTTGGAAAATATTTTAACGCCATCTTCGTTCCTCTTTGGATTATTTCGCAGATCAGAAGGAGAGAGTATACCTAAGGGATTTCAGTAGTCCCCAGGAGGCCTCCTTGATTATCAAAGTACTCGGCGTTGTCCGGGAGAAAAGTGCTCAATATCCTAGATAGAGCTACTGTAGTGATAGGTTTTGGAAAATATTTTAACGCCATCTTCGTTCACCTTTGGACTATTTCGCAGATCAGAAGGAGAGAGGATACCTAAGGGATTTCAAAAGTGCTCATAAAGCCTCCTCGATTTTCAAAGTACTCGGCATTGTCCGGGAGAAAAGTGCTCAATGTCCTAGATAGAGCTACTGTAGTGATAGGTTTGGATAATATTTTAACAGCATCTACGCTAAAAAGGATGGGGTAATCGATAAGAGTTATTTCAGTAGTGCTCAGGAGGCCTCTTTGATTTTGAAATAATCGGCGTTGTCCGGGAGAAAAGTGCTCAATATCCTAGATAGAGCTACTGTAGTGATAGGTTTAGAAAATATTTTGACGCCATCTTCGTTCCCCTTTGGACAATTTTGCAGATAAAAAGGAAGGAGGATACCTAACATATTTCAGTAGTCCCCAGGAAGCCTCTTTGATTTTCAAAGTTCTCGGCGTTGTCCGGGAAAAAAGTGCTCAATATCATAGATAGAGCTACTGTAGTGATAGGTTTGGATAATATTTTAACAGCATCTACGCTGAAAAGGATGGGGGAATGGATAAGAGTTATTTCAGTAGTCCCCAGGAGGCCTCTTTGATTTTGAAATACTCGGCGTTGTCCGTGAGAAAAGTGCTCAATATCCTAGATAGAGCTACTGTAGTGATAGGATTGGAAAATATTTTAACGCCATCTTCGTTCACCTTTGGACTATTTCGCAGATCAGAAGGAGATAGGATACCTAAGAGATTTCAGTAGTGCTTATAAAGCCTCCTCGATTTTCAAAGTACTCGGCGTTGTCCGGGAAAAAGTGCTCAATATCCTAGATAGAGCTACTGTAGTGATAGGTTTAGAAAATATTTTAATGCCATCTTCGTTCCCCTTTGGACAATTTTGCAGCTGAAAAGTAGGGAGGATACCTAACGGATTTCAGTAGTCCCCAGGAGGCCTCTTTGATTTTCAAAGAACTCGGCGTTGTCCGGGAAAAAAGTGCTCAATGTCCTAGATAGAGCTACTGTAGTGATAGGTTTGGATAATATTTTAACAGTATCTACGCTGAAAAGTATGGGGTAATCGATAAGAGTTATGTCAGTTGTGCTCAGGAGGCCTCTTTGATTTTGAAATACTCGGCGTTGTCCGGGAGAAAAGTGCCCAATATCCTAGATAGAGCTACTGTAGTGATAGGTTTGGAAAATATTTTAACGCCATCTTCGTTCCCCTTTGGACTATTTCGCAGATCAGAAAGAAGAGAGGATACCTAAGTGATTTCAGTAGTGCCCAGGAGGCCTCCTTGATTATCAAAGTACTCGGGGTTGTCCGGGAGAAAAGTGCTCAATGTCCTAGATAGAGCTACTGTAGTGATAGGTTTTGGAAAATATTTTAACGCCATCTTCGTTCCCCTTTGGACTATTTCGCAGATAAGAATGAGAGAGGATACCTATGGGATTTCATGGGTGTTCATGAAGCCTCCTCGATTTTCAAAGTACTCGGCGTTGTCCGGGAGAAAAGTGCTCAATATCCTAGATAGAGCTACTGTAGTGATAGGTTTGGAAAATATTTTAACGCCATCTTCGTTCCTCTTTGGATTATTTCGCAGATCAGAAGGAGAGAGGATACCTAAGGGATTTCAGTAGTCCCCAGGAGGCCTCCTTGATTATCAAAGTACTCGGCGTTGTCCGGGAGAAAAGTGCTCAATATCCTAGATAGAGCTACTGTAGTGATAGGTTTTGGAAAATATTTTAACGCCATCTTCGTTCACCTTTGGACTATTTCGCAGATCAGAAGGAGAGAGGATACCTAAGGGATTTCAAAAGTGCTCATAAAGCCTCCTCGATTTCCAAAGTACTCGGCGTTGTCCGGGAGAAAAGTGCTCAATGTCCTAGATAGAGCTACTGTAGTGATAGGTTTGGATAATATTTTAACAGCATCTACGCTAAAAAGGATGGGGTAATCGATAAGAGTTATTTCAGTAGTGCTCAGGAGGCCTCTTTGATTTTGAAATAATCGGCGTTGTCCGGGAGAAAAGTTCTCAATATCCTAGATAGAGCTACTGTAGTGATAGGTTTAGAAAATATTTTGACGCCATCTTCGTTCCCCTTTGGACAATTTTGCAGATAAAAAGGAAGGAGGATACCTAACTGATTTCAGTAGTCCCCAGGAAGCCTCTTTGATTTTCAAAGTTCTCGGCGTTGTCCGGGAAAAAAGTGCTCAATATCATAGATAGAGCTACTGTAGTGATAGGTTTGGATAATATTTTAACAGCATCTACTCTGAAAAGGATGGGGGAATGGATAAGAGTTATTTCAGTAGTCCCCAGGAGGCCTCTTTGATTTTGAAATACTCGGCGTTGTCCGTGAGAAAAGTGCTCAATATCCTAGATAGAGCTACTGTAGTGATAGGATTGGAAAATATTTTAACGCCATCTTCGTTCACCTTTGGACTATTTCGCAGATCAGAAGGAGAGAGGATACCTAAGGGATTTCAGTAGTGCTTATAAAGCCTCCTCGATTTTCAAAGTACTCGGCGTTGTCCGGGAAAAAGTGCTCAATATCCTAGATAGAGCTACTGTAGTGATAGGTTTAGAAAATATTTTAATGCCATCTTCGTTCCCCTTTGGACAATTTTGCAGCTGAAAAGTAGGGAGGATACCTAACGGATTTCAGTAGTCCCCAGGAGGCCTCTTTGATTTTCAAAGAACTCGGCGTTGTCCGGGAAAAAAGTGCTCAATGTCCTAGATAGAGCTACTGTAGTGATAGGTTTGGAAAATATTTGAACGCCATCTTCGTTCCCCTTTGGACTATTTCGCAGATCAGAAGGAGAGAGGATACCTAAGGGATTTCAGGAGTGCTCATGAAGCCTCCTCAATTTTCAAAGTACTCGGCGTTGTCCGGGAGAAAAGTGCTCAATATCCTAGATAGAGCTACTGTAGTGATAGGTTTAGAAAATATTTTAACGCCATCTTCGTTCCCCTCTAGATTATTTCGCAGATCAGAAGGAGAGAGGTCACCTAAGGGATTTCAGAAGTCCCCAGGAGGCCTCCTTGATTATCAAAGTACTCGGCGTTGTCCGGGAGAAAAGTGCTCAATGTCCTAGATAGAGCTACTGTAGTGATAGGTTTGCAAAATATTTTAACGCCATCTTCGTTCCCCTTTAGACTATTTCGCAGATCAGAAGGAGAGAGAATACCTAAGGGATTTCAGGAGTGCTCATAACGCCTCCTCGATTTTCAAAGTACTCGGCGTTGTCCGGGAGAAAAGTGCTCAATGTCCTAGATAGAGCAACTGTAGTGATAGGTTTGGATAATATTTTAACAGCATCTACACTGAAAATTATGGGGTAATCGATAAGAGTTATGTCAGTTGTGCTCAGGAGGCCTCTTTGATTTTGAAATACTCGGCGTTGTCCGGGAGAAAAGTGCTCAATATCCTAGATAGAGCTACTGTAGTGATAGGTTTGGAAAATATTTTAACGCCATCTTCGTTCCCCTTTGGACTATTTCGCAGATCAGAAAGAAGAGAGGATACCTAAGTGATTTCAGTAGTGCCCAGGAGGCCTCCTTGATTATCAAAGTACTCGGGGTTGTCCGGGAGAAAAGTGCTCAATGTCCTAGATAGAGCTACTGTAGTGATAGGTTTTGGAAAATATTTTAACGCCATCTTCGTTCCCCTTTGGACTATTTCGCAGATAAGAATGAGAGAGGATACCTATGGGATTTCATGGGTGTTCATGAAGCCTCCTCGATTTTCAAAGTACTCGGCGTTGTCCGGGAGAAAAGTGCTCAATATCCTAGATAGAGCTACTGTAGTGATAGGTTTGGAAAATATTTTAACGCCATCTTCGTTCCTCTTTGGATTATTTCGCAGATCAGAAGGAGAGAGGATACCTAAGGGATTTCAGTAGTCCCCAGGAGGCCTCCTTGATTATCAAAGTACTCGGCGTTGTCCGGGAGAAAAGTGCTCAATATCCTAGATAGAGCTACTGTAGTGATAGGTTTTGGAAAATATTTTAACGCCATCTTCGTTCACCTTTGGACTATTTCGCAGATCAGAAGGAGAGAGGATACCTAAGGGATTTCAAAAGTGCTCATAAAGCCTCCTCGATTTCCAAAGTACTCGGCGTTGTCCGGGAGAAAAGTGCTCAATGTCCTAGATAGAGCTACTGTAGTGATAGGTTTGGATAATATTTTAACAGCATCTACGCTAAAAAGGATGGGGTAATCGATAAGAGTTATTTCAGTAGTGCTCAGGAGGCCTCTTTGATTTTGAAATAATCGGCGTTGTCCGGGAGAAAAGTTCTCAATATCCTAGATAGAGCTACTGTAGTGATAGGTTTAGAAAATATTTTGACGCCATCTTCGTTCCCCTTTGGACAATTTTGCAGATAAAAAGGAAGGAGGATACCTAACTGATTTCAGTAGTCCCCAGGAAGCCTCTTTGATTTTCAAAGTTCTCGGCGTTGTCCGGGAAAAAAGTGCTCAATATCATAGATAGAGCTACTGTAGTGATAGGTTTGGATAATATTTTAACAGCATCTACTCTGAAAAGGATGGGGGAATGGATAAGAGTTATTTCAGTAGTCCCCAGGAGGCCTCTTTGATTTTGAAATACTCGGCGTTGTCCGTGAGAAAAGTGCTCAATATCCTAGATAGAGCTACTGTAGTGATAGGATTGGAAAATATTTTAACGCCATCTTCGTTCACCTTTGGACTATTTCGCAGATCAGAAGGAGAGAGGATACCTAAGGGATTTCAGTAGTGCTTATAAAGCCTCCTCGATTTTCAAAGTACTCGGCGTTGTCCGGGAAAAAGTGCTCAATATCCTAGATAGAGCTACTGTAGTGATAGGTTTAGAAAATATTTTAATGCCATCTTCGTTCCCCTTTGGACAATTTTGCAGCTGAAAAGTAGGGAGGATACCTAACGGATTTCAGTAGTCCCCAGGAGGCCTCTTTGATTTTCAAAGAACTCGGCGTTGTCCGGGAAAAAAGTGCTCAATGTCCTAGATAGAGCTACTGTAGTGATAGGTTTGGATAATATTTTAACAGTATCTACGCTGAAAAGTATGGGGTAATCGATAAGAGTTATGTCAGTTGTGCTCAGGAGGCCTCTTTGATTTTGAAATACTCGGCGTTGTCCGGGAGAAAAGTGCCCAATATCCTAGATAGAGCTACTGTAGTGATAGGTTTGGAAAATATTTTAACGCCATCTTCGTTCCCCTTTGGACTATTTCGCAGATCAGAAAGAAGAGAGGATACCTAAGTGATTTCAGTAGTGCCCAGGAGGCCTCCTTGATTATCAAAGTACTCGGCGTTGTCCGGGAGAAAAGTGCTCAATGTCCTAGATAAAGCTACTGTAGTGATAGGTTTGGAAAATATTTGAACGCCATCTTCGTTCCCCTTTGGACTATTTCGCAGATCAGAAGGAGAGAGGATACCTAAGGGATTTCAGGAGTGCTCATGAAGCCTCCTCAATTTTCAAAGTACTCGGCGTTGTCCGGGAGAAAAGTGCTCAATATCCTAGATAGAGCTACTGTAGTGATAGGTTTAGAAAATATTTTAACGCCATCTTCGTTCCCCTCTAGATTATTTCGCAGATCAGAAGGAGAGAGGTCACCTAAGGGATTTCAGAAGTCCCCAGGAGGCCTCCTTGATTATCAAAGTACTCGGCGTTGTCCGGGAGAAAAGTGCTCAATGTCCTAGATAGAGCTACTGTAGTGATAGGTTTGCAAAATATTTTAACGCCATCTTCGTTCCCCTTTAGACTATTTCGCAGATCAGAAGGAGAGAGAATACCTAAGGGATTTCAGGAGTGCTCATAACGCCTCCTCGATTTTCAAAGTACTCGGCGTTGTCCGGGAGAAAAGTGCTCAATGTCCTAGATAGAGCAACTGTAGTGATAGGTTTGGATAATATTTTAACAGCATCTACACTGAAAATTATGGGGTAATCGATAAGAGTTATTTCAGTAGTGCTCAGGAGGCCTCTTTGAGTTTGAACTACTCGGCGTTGTCTGGGAGAAAAGTGCTCAATATCCTAGATAGAGCTACTGTAGTGATAGGTTTGAAAAATATTTTAACGCCATCTTCGTTCCCCTTTGGACTATTTCGCAGATCAGAAGGAGAGAGGATACGTAAGTGATTTCAGTAGTCCCTAGGAGGCCTCCTTGATTATACAAGTACTCAGCGTTGTCCGGGAGAAAAGTGCTCAATGTCCTAGATAGAGCTACTGTAGTGATGGGTTTGGAAAATATTTTAACGCCATCTTCGTTCCCCTTTGGACTATTTCGCAGATCAGATGGAGAGAGGATACCTAAGTGATTTCAGGAGTGCTCATGAAGCCTCCTTGATTTTTAAAGTACTCGGCGTTGTCCGGGAGAAAAGTTCTCAATATCCTAGATAGAGCTACTGTAGTGATAGGTTTAGAAAATATTTAAACGCCATCTTCGTTCCCCTTTGGACAATTTTGCAAATGAAAAGGAAGGAGGATACCTGATTTCAGTAGTCCCCAGGAGGCCTCTTTGATTTTCAAAGTACTCGGCGTTGTCCGGGAAAAAAGTGTTCAATGTCCTAGATAGAGCTACTGTAATGATAGGTTTGGATAATATTTTAACAGCATCTACGCTGAAACGGATGGGGGAATGGATAAGAGTTATTTCAGTAGTCCCCAGGAGGCCTCTTTGATTTTGAAATACTCGGCGTTGTCCGGGAGACAAGTGCTCAATATCCTAGATAGAGCTACTGTAGTGATAGGTTTGGAAAATATTTTAATGCCATCTTCGTTCCCCTTTGGACTATTTCGCAGATCAGAAGGAGAGAGGATACCTAAGTGATTTCAGGAGTGCTCATGAAGCCTCCTCGATGTTCAAAGTACTCGGCGTTGTCCGGGAGAAAAGTGCTCAATATCCTAGATAGAGCTACTGTAGTGATAGGTTTAGAAAATATTTAAACGCCATCTTCGTTTCCCTTTGGACAATTTTGCAGATGAAAAGGTAGGAGGATACCGGATTTCAGTAGTCCCCAGGAAGCCTCTTTGATTTTCAAAGTACTCGGCGTTGTCCGGAAAAAAAGTGCTCAATGTCCTAGATAGAGCTACTGTAGTGATAGGTTTGGATAATATTTTAACAGCATCTACGCTGAAAAGGATGGGGGAATGGATAAGAGTTATTTCAGTAGTCCCCAGGAGGCCTCTTTGATTTTGAAATACTCGGCGTTGTCCGGGAGAAAAGTGCTCAATGTCCTAGATAGAGCTACTGTAGTGATAGGTTTGGATTATATTTTTACAGCATCTACGCTGAAAAGGATGGGGTAATCGATAAGTGTTATTTTAGTAGTGCTCAGGAGGCCTCTTTGATTTTTAAATACTCGGCGTTGTCCGGGAGAAAAGTGCTAAATGTCCTAGATAGAGCTACTGTAGTGATAGGTTTGGATAATATTTTAACGCCATCTTCGTTCCCCTTTGGACTATTTCGCAGATCAGAAAGAGGGAGGATACCTAAGGAAGTTCATGTGGGTTCATGAAGCCTCCTCGATTTTCAAAGTACTCGGCATTGTCCGGGAGAAAAGTGCTCAATGTCCTAGATAGAGCTACTGTAGTGATAGGTTTGGATAATATTTTAACAGCATCTTCGTTCCCCTTTGGACTATTTCGCAGATCAGAAGGAGAGAGGATACCTAAGGGATTTCAGGAGTGCTCATTAAGCCTCCTCGATTTTCAAAGTACTCGGCGTTGTCCGGGAGAAAAGTGCTCAATATCATAGATAGAGCTACTGTAGTGATAGGTTTAGAAAATATTTTAACGCCATCTTCGTTCCCCTTTGGACAATTTTGCAGCTGAAAAGGAGGGAGGATACCTAACTGATTTCAGTAGTCCCCAGGAGGCATCTTTGATTTTCAAAGTACCTGGCGTTGTCCGGGAAAAAAGTGCTCAATGTCCTAGATAGAGCTACTGTAGTGATAGGTTTGGATAATATTTTAACAGCATCTACGCTGAAAAGGATGGGGGAATGGATAAGAGTTATTTCAGTAGTCCCCAGGAGGCCTCTTTGATTTTTAAATACTCGGCGTTGTCCGGGAGAAAAGTTCTCAATATCCTAGATAGAGCTACTGTAGTGATAGGTTTGGAAAATATTTTAACGCAATCTTCGTTCCCCTTTGGACTATTTCGCAGATCAGAAGAAGAGAGGATACCTAAGTGATTTCAGTAGTCCCCAGGAGGCCTCCTTGATTATCAAAGTACTGTGCATTGTCCGGGATAAAAGTGCTCAATGTCCTAGATAGAGCTACTGTAGTGATAAGTTTGGAAAATATTTTAACGCCATCTTCGTTCCCTCTTTGGACTATTTCGCAGATCAGAAGGAGAGAGGATACCTAAGGGTTTTCAGGAGTGCTCATGAAGCCTCCTCGATTTTCAAAGTACTCGGCGTTATCCGGGAGAAAAGTGCTCAATATCCAAGATAGAGCTACTGTAGTGATAGGTTTAGAACATATTTTAACGCCATTTTCGTTCACCTTTGGACAATTTTGCAGATGAAAAGGAGGGAGGATACCTAAGTGATTTCAGTAGTCCCCAGGAGGCCTCTTTGATTTTCAAAGTACTCGGCGTTGTCCGGGAAAAAAGTGCTCAATGTCCTAGATAGAGCTACTGTAGTGATAGGTTTGGATAATATTTTAACAGCATCTACGCTGAAAAGGATGGGGAATCGATAAGAGTTATTTCAGTAGTGCTCAGGAGGCCTCTTTGATTTTGAAATACTCCGCGTTGTCCGGGAGAAAAGTGCTCAATATCCTAGATAGAGCTACTATAGTGATAGGTTTGGATAATATTTTAATGCCATATTCGTTCCTCTTTGGACTATTTCGCAGATCAGTAGGAGAGAGGATACCTAAGTGATTTCAGTAGTCCTCAGGAGGCCTCCTTTATTATTAAAGTACTCAGCGTTGTCCGGGAGAAAAGTGCTCAACATCATAGATAGAGCTATGATAAAGACTATCATGAGAGGATTGAAAATGATGAAGACTATCAAGAGAGGATTGAAAATGATGAAGGCTATCATGAGGGGATTGAAAATGATGAAGACTATAATGAGGGGATTGAAAATGATGTACACTCTCATGAGGGGATTGAAAATGATGAAGACTATCATGAGGGGATTGAAAATGATGAAGAATGTCATGAGAGGATTGAAAATGATGAAGAATGTCATGAGAGGATTTAAAATGATGAAGAATAGACTGACAGGATTGGAAATGATGAAGAATACCATGAGGGGATTTAAAATGATGAATAATATCATGAGGGGATTGAAAATGATGAAGCATATCATGAGAGGATTGAAAATGATGAAGACTATCATGAGAGGTTTGAAAATGATGAAGACTATCATGAGAGGATTAAAAATGATGAAGACTCTCATGAGAGGATTAAAAATGATGAAGACTCTCATGAGAGGATTAAAAATGATGAAGACTATCATGAGGGGATCGAAAATGATGAAATATACCATGAGAGGATTGAAAATGATGAAGAATATCATGAGGGGATTGAAAATGATGAAGAATATCATGAGGGGATTGAAAATAATGAAGAATATCATGAGAGGATTGAAAAAATGAAGAATATCATGAGAGGATTGAAAATTATTAAGAATATCATGAGCGGATTGAAAATGATGAGGAATATTACGAGAGGATTGAAAATGATGAAGAATATTATGAGGGGATTGAAAATGATTAATAGTATGAGGAGATTGAAAATGATGAAGAATATTATGAGGGGATTGAAAATGATTAATAGTATGAGGAGATCGAAAATGATGAATACAACGAGGGGAGTTAAAATGATGAAGGATATCATGAGGGGATTCAACATATATAGTATGAACACCGGGGCGGTTATAAGTACCTATATAGAAGGCGCAGACAGTGGTGGTACTTTTTATAGAAATAAGTCATACTATTGCCCTGTGAAACGTAGGATGAAATGGTGGGGAAGAAACAGCTTTCGCAAAAGGCAAAATTTAAAAGTAGCGACCAGGGTAGAGAAAAGTAGAAAGATAAAGAGACAGCTATAGAGAGAGAAGGAGAGAAATAGAAGTTTTAATATAAAGATGTTACACACGCAATTTTTCTTCAATTATGTTTTTATGACCCCGAGCAGCGCCGGGTAGCCCCGCTAGTTTTATATATACATCAATTATTTATCTCCCTTGCCAAGAGACATTTTGAAGCAGGATTTATCTGCCCTTTGTGTGAGAAACTGGGACAGGATTTATCTGCCCTTGACAGATCGCATAGTGAGAGAAGGAAAATCAAAAATGGAGGATGTTATCAACCATGGCTTAGCTACAGACAATCCCTTCATCATCATAGTAATTTCCTTCAGTTGTAAAATTGTTAAATAAATCATTTAATATTGTTAATCTCCATAAAATCGGTTTCATCCATTTATTTCTTCATATTTGTGTCTCACCATCTACCCCCCCCCCCTTCATAACAAAATGTTAATTGAAAGATCTTAGGAGACAAGTTAGTAAACACTGTCCCATCAACAATTATTTATATATGGCATTCATGTAGTATAATTAACAGCCAAGAAATCTAAAGCAAATAAAATATACAACAAATAACTTTTATCAAATGCAAGAAAATTATTTTTTTTTTTTACCCACCTGCATATTTAAAAAATTCTTAAGCTGTTTTAAAGCTTTTCTTATATCAATATAAGATTTTGTCAAGACAGTAAAAATCCAATATAGCCGACACATATGTTGCTGGTGTTTCATTTCTTGAAAGGTATTTTTTTTTTTTAAAATGACTTACCTTATCATTAACCCTACATCTGACTGGCAGCTCCCCCCGGACTTAAGGTTAGTTATAGGGTAAGACATTTTTTTAACTTAACTTTAAGCCTGAAATTAGCAACCATCTGCAAACAAAATCGACCGCCATTTTTTATTTACTCGTCTTTGGTTACGTAAATTTGGTGATAGCAAATTCAGAGATACTAAATATTATCAGTTTACACAATATAAAATTATACAGGTTGATAAAAATTTAAATTTTCTTGCGTTTGGTTAAAGTTATTTGTTGTATCATTTTGTTTGTTTTTGATTTCTCGATTGTTAACTATACTGCATGAATGCCCTTAAATGTTTAGTACATTTAAAATCGATAGAGCAATAAGCCAACATTTTTTCATTCAAGCCTATTTCATTAAATATAATAGACATTTTGTACTTATTTGATCTGTTGACCGCTCTAAAATTTGAACCAAGTTTCATAAAACAGTTTTCTGTCCAACGTAAAAAGTTTTTTTTGTATTTGATCTTATAATTGATGAGGACAACGAACGTCTGTTGAAAGCTCAAGAAATAAAGGAAATTTTTTTAAAAAGTACAAATTATGAGATCTGGAAAAATAAAAAAATACAAAATATGAGATCTGAAAAAATAAATAAAAAGTACAAAATATAACATCTGGAAATTTTTTTTTAAAAGTACAAAATATGAGATCTGGAAAAATAAATAAAAAGTACAAAATATGAGATCTGGAAAAATAAATAAAAAGTACAAAATATGAGATCTAGAAAAATAAATAAAAAGTACAAAATATGAGATCTGAAAAAATGAAAAAGTATTCAGTTTGTGTTATTCGGACTACTGTTCTCATCTCAAATGTTTTTTATCTGTTTTCAGTCAATGTAACCTCCAACCTTCTTCCGGTGCATCATGTCAAACAAGGGAATCTGTACAAATTTTCCAACTGAACCTTTTATTTAATCTACAGGAGTAAATTGTTTTCGTTTCGTCACCCATGACCGGGTAAAAGTCTTAAGTAATTCTTTATAATATAAGGATAGGTGAAGTGCTATTTCACCTTGGTGGGCAATCACCCTGAGTTGGTGTCTCGATAGAAACGCTGGTCCCCATCACCCCACTAAGTTGGCATCAGAAAAAGCCTCAATTAAGGAAATAACTTCCAAAGAAACCTGACCAGAGATAAGTTTGGAACTCAATTTTCTAAAAGTCATCCAACACATGCCAGTACGTAAAACAGACATTAAATCGAATATTATGACGATGTTGCCTGTACTGAGGATTGAACCATCAACCTCCAGAAGACTGACTTAGAACTTATTATTACTTAGCACTCTATCTGTTGCACAATGGGTCCTGAAGAAGGTCACAGGTTACGTTGACTGAAACGTTGTGAGAATAACATCCAAGATGAGAACAGTAGTCCGAATGACCCAAATAATTCAAACTATCAATTCTCATCTCAAAAATTCCGAAACGAAAAATAGTATTCAGTTTACTCTCTGATTTTCATAAGTTTATTAGAATTGTGTGTGTGTGTGTGGAGGGTGATAAAATTTATAATTAAAAAAAAAAAAAAAAAAAAAAGAAAAAAAAAAAAGGAATTGGTAAGTCAGCAGAAGAGGATGACTTTTGATGAGGAGGACAATGATTCAAAAAGAGGAACGTGTAAAATAGTGAGGGGAGCACAAAGAATCCGTCAGCAGATCTTCTAGAGTTACATTGTAAGACCAAAAAGGGGAGATTGGAAACTGGAGACAAGCCCAAGAAATCTGTTTTGTACAAGACATTTTATCACAAAGTGAAAAATCCTTACAAATGTAATGTCATCTTGTTATAAATGAAAATTAATCATAGTTGAAGCAATAATTATTAGATCAAGCTCCCCGTTTTTGTGAGGAAAGAAAAAAGAAAAATGAGTATGTCTTCTGAGCTCTACTGAAACACACAAATATAATTAAGAGCACTAATAAACCATGTGTGTCCAAAGAGAAATGATGATATTCACAATAGTTAAAGTACTACATATTACATTGATTTCTTTTCGAATGACTACATAATAACGTTCAATTAAAAAAATTTGCCCCATAGTCTTCCCCCCTTTCTAGTAGGCAAAAGTTTAACAATTTAAAAAATAAAATTTGTGTGAGACGACTGGGATCGAACCATACACCTCTCGGTCTTGGATCTACGCTGCTAACGTGTCGGCCACGACAGCGAGTATAAAATATACATAAAAATAGGTGATTTAAGTGAAGCTAGTCGGTATTTATCATACGATCCGACATAAGGCGACCAAAAGTAGCATCCACCAATCACACGTTTTGGGTCATTTCTATATCAAGAAATCAATGTTTTTTTTTCTCCAATTTATGATATTATGTGGGTGAAAGGTGTAGGAATCAGAAAATGTACACTTTATGGGTCTGTCGAGTATCTTGGCATATATTGAGTAAATTCGGAAGTCGAGTCGCTGAAGAAATTGTAGCCGCCATGTTAAAAGACGAAATACTGCAAAGAACTATGTTCGTTAATTGCATTCTCTAAAAACCGGAATGAATATAAATATATATGTAATAGGTAGAAATAACGTAATCCAATATTCTCGAAATTCAGCGGAATTAGCGGGAGCGTCCATTAAATGTGTGAGTAATGTTTTGTATTATGTAGTAAAATAATAGCAGACTAATAGGAAATAATAACGGACATTTTTTAAAAAAAGAGGACGTTTATTACTTCCCAGTGTCGATGGAGGGGGGGGGGGGGGGGTCAGTACTAAAGCGTTAGGGGGAAAAGTTTTTGCTACCACCTATATGGAGTATGTTTTGAAGAGAGTCGAAGATGGTGGGCCAAAAGTAATATGTAGTGTTAGCTGGAGAAAAATAATAAATTTACTAAAACACAATCGAGTGAATAAGCGTAATATAGTAATGAGTTTAGTAGCCTGTGATGCATGTGGTGATTTTCCTATTCTTCAAAAAGGTACAGGGGAACAATCGTCTTAACTTATATATATATATTACAAACACATACATACAAATACACACTGCCCTTTATTATAGAATGGAGGATTGGTATGCTACAATTGTTTTCATTTAAGAATATTTTTTTTCCCCAATTAAAAAACCAAAACTTCGGAATTTTCGTAGAATTTGGTATATTCGGACTACTGTTCTCATCTTGGGTGTTTTTATCACAACGTTTTGGCCGATGTAACCTCCGACCTCCTTCACTTAGAACTGAATTTTACTTAGTACTATATCCACTGTGCCACGTGACAGTCATCTGAAGGTTGAAGGTTCAATCCTCAGTGCCGGCGATACAAAGAATTGCAAATTACTGTAGACTTTTTCCCAGTCATGGCAGATGGAACGAGAACATGCTACCGCCGTGGATTTAATAAAGGGTTCCGTTCGAAATTCCGTCCAGATTCCCGAGTTTGACAGAAATATTTCCGAGTTCGACAAAGTACACCTGAAGAAGGTCGGAGGTTACATCGGGCGAAACATTGTGATAAAAACACCCAAGATGAGAACAGTAGTCCGAATATAACAAATTCTACGAAAAATCAAAATGCCTAAATTTTTTTATGTTAAA
Organism: Sepiola atlantica; assembly: GCA_963556195.1. Classification (NCBI taxonomy): domain Eukaryota; kingdom Metazoa; phylum Mollusca; class Cephalopoda; order Sepiida; family Sepiolidae; genus Sepiola; species Sepiola atlantica. The sequence goes on from OY744518.1 coordinate 117,804,013, forward strand.
AAAAAAGAGAAAGATTAAACAAGATAATACATTAGGAGATCCGATACAAAAATCTATGTTGCTTTTAAGCAATCAGATGAAATGCCTTGAAAAGGGAAATTAAGGGCAACATACTTGTGTAAGCTGTGGTAAAAACGGAGACGGGGCCAGGAATCGTGCCAGTGTACACTCTCTAAGCTTTGGTTCTACCCAATTATCATCATCATCATCATATTCGGTTAAACATCCATTTTACATGCTGGCATGTGTTGGACAGCTTTTAGAAATTGAGTTCCAAATTAACCTATCTCTGGCCAAGTCTTTATCTATCCTTCTTTCTCAGACATTAAACTGAATATGATGATTGTGCTTGACCAACCGCCATTAAAAGTTGGAAATTTTATCTTAAACATGCTGTACCTAGCCGGTGTTGTCCGGGATTCAGTAAATTTATTTTAGTTTTTAATTTTTTATTTGTAGCACATTCTTAAACTTAAAAAGCTTAGACAACTATTATTTTCTAATTTAAAAGCAGTTATCCCACCCTCTTACTGATTTTTATTTTTAGGTGATTATTTAAAAATATTTCATATTAGCAGTTGTCTGGGCCGTAGTAAGTAGCTTTTTAAATAAATTGTAACCAAGTATGTTATTATATTGCCAATAACACGGTACAACAATAACAAATGAAAAATTGGTCAAAAGCAAAAGTTTGATTCGTCAAATTAAACGCTATTTTGGTCGAACTTTGAAAATCCGACAAGATAATTTATGTTAGATGTTATTTTATTTCTATTGTTAATAATAATAATTAAAAAAAAGAAGAAAAAAAGAACATTCAATTTGGTGTTGAGAAACGTTTGTGTGTAGATCTTTGGTTGCTTTTGCTACGAGGAAACAAAATAGATATAATTAGTAGTAGTAGTAGTAGTAGTAGTTTTACGGCATATCAACCCTTTTCAGATTATTTAATGCCGCATACGGTCATTTTGGTGAAAGTTTTTATGCTTCAAGTTGTTTATATGTTTAAGTATTCATTCATGGTGTTTGGTTTGGTTGTTTTGTAGAGG
>OY744518.1:117810061-117927561 GCA_963556195.1 Sepiola atlantica
ATTTTAACAAATTTTAATAAATTCCTCAAACCTAACAGTTTTTGCAACACTTATGTCTCCTTACAAAGATTAAAATCAACATAATGCTACTAAACCTTATGTCTAGAATCCTCATTCCAATTTTGAGTTCTGTTCTGGAAACGTCAACCATAGATTTTACTGGCATGACTTATGTACAACAAATGCTATGAAATCAACAAAGACGAAGCAAGTACGACGTTCCAAATTTTACCAAAGCCCCCCACACCCCCATCTCCATGTTAAGAATGGATTCTAAAACTCTGTCAGTAAAATCTATGGTTGACGATTACGAAACAGTACCCAATTTTGATCAAGATCCATTACATTATTTTGATTCTAGAAAATGTCTAAAATTTAAGGCTTAAGCTTAAGGGGTCTTAAGAAGGAATTGAAATTCAGGAAATCTTGTTTAATTCCTGCCTAATGACTACGGATCAAATTTAATGCAAATCTGAAATATTTGAATCGTCAAATGGGAGGTTGTGCCCATATTATGCCCCCTAAAAACACTTAAAAATACTCCGAAGAAACTGAAATTTGAGAAGTATTTATTAATTGATGTTTAAATTTCACTAAAGGTATCTGAATTTTTATGAAGGGCTTTCATTCTCTTTTTGCTCTCTTTGCATAAAGCTAAATTAAACTAAATATAGCCCACATTACTCACCCTTACACCTAGCAACCGTGTTTCAAAAATTCATACTAATCAGTTCATTAATTTAGGAGTGAATCCTGTACGTAGAAATATATACACATACCTAACTGTATATAGATACGCACGCATATCTAGATGAAGTGAGAAAAAAAAAAGAAATCTATTCTGACCTGATATATAAACACCGTAAGTTGTACAGAAAAAAAGAAAATTGTCTGTGTGTCCCCAAACGCTAAGAAAAAAAAAAGTTCAGAATAATAGTTCAAGATTTGAACAGCTGGACGAAATGGCAATGGAATATTTAGAGAGAAAATATGAAGACTAGAAAACAAGTACAGGAGGAAGGGGGGGGGGGCGGTGGAACATACAAGGAAGGGTTGAGTTGTGTAACCTGTTATCATTGCAACGACTGAATAACTGTTGAAAGCAAAAACAGTTTTGTACTTTGTGGTTTTGTAATCAAGAAATGTTTCAGAGAAAAATCAGGTTGTAATACTTCTAATTTTCTAAGATCAAAAGTTTCGAAAAAGAAGAAAAGGCGAAAGAGAAGAAAAGGCGAAAGAGAAGAAAAGGCAAAAGAGAAGAATAGGCGAAAGAGAAGAAAAGGCAAAAGAGAAGAATAGGCGAAAGAGAAGAAAAGGCGACAGCGAAAGTGAGGGGAAGCAAAAGAGCATTCGAGAAAGGAGAGTGACAGAACAACTGACAAACTAACAAGAAATCATAGTTTTTCCTCCAAGAGTTATAAATCTTATTTATTTCATTTCATGTTTTGCCTTCTTTTAATGAACAATCTAGTGTAGGGGTAGGAAGGAGTAATAAAGGGCAGAATGAAGAGAGGAGGGAAGGAAGGGGAGAAAAAGGAAGGAGGGAGGAGCAGAAGAAGGGGAAAGAGAAAGGGGGAAGAGAGAAAGAGAAAAGGAGGAAGAGAAAAAGTGTGGGAAAAGGAAGGGAGAGAAGTGGAAAAGGGAGGATGGAGAGAAGTGGAAAAACGAAGGAGAAGTTGAAAAGGGAGGGAAAGAAAAGGGAGGGAAAGAAAAGGAGGGAAAGAAAAGGGAGGGAAAGAAAAGGGAGGGAAAGAAAAGGGAGGGAAAGAAAAGGGAGGGAAAGAAAAGGGAAACGGGGAGGGAGAGACGAAGGAGGGGGAGAAGAAGGATACGGAAGGAAGAGATGAGGAGGAGGAGAAGGGAAGGGATAGTAAGGAGAGAAAGGGAAGGGAAATAAATAAAGGAAGGGGGTGAACGGAGAAAGAGAGAGGGGGTGAACGGAGAAAGAGAGAGAGAGGGGGTGAACGGAGAAAGAGAGAGAGAGGGGGTGAACGGAGAAAGAGAGAGAGAGGGGGTGAACGGAGAAAGAGAGAGAGAGGGGGTGAACGGAGAAAGAGAGAGAGAGGGGGTGAACGGAGAAAGAGAGAGAGAGGGGGTGAACGGAGAAAGAGAGAGAGAGGGGGTGAACGGAGAAAGAGAGAGAGAGGGGGTGAACGGAGAAAGAGAGAGAGAGGGGGTGAACGGAGAAAGAGAGAGAGAGGGGGTGAACGGAGAAAGAGAGAGAGAGAGAGGGGGTGAACGGAGAAAGAGAGAGAGAGAGAGGGGGTGAACGGAGAAAGAGAGAGAGAGGGGGTGAACGGAGAAAGAGAGAGAGAGGGGGTGAACGGAGAAAGAGAGAGAGAGGGGGTGAACGGAGAAAGAGAGAGAGAGGGGGTGAACAGAGAAAAAGAGAGAGAGGGGGTGAACGGAGAAAAAGAGAGAGAGGGGGTGAACGGAGAAAAAGAGAGAGAGGGGGTGAACGGAGAAAAAGAGAGAGAGGGGTGAACGGAGAAAGAGAGAGAGAGGGGTGAACGGAGAAAGAGAGAGAGAGGGGTGAACGGAGAAAGAGAGAGAGGGGTGAACGGAGAAAGAGAGAGAGAGGGGTGAACGGAGAAAGAGAGAGAGAGGGGTGAACGGAGAAAGAGAGAGAGAGGGGGTGAACGGAGAGAGAGAGAGAGAGGGGGTGAACGGAGAGAGAGAGAGGGGGTGAACGGAGAGAGAGAGAGGGGGTGAACGGAGAGAGAGAGAGGGGGTGAACGGAGAAAGAGAGAGAGAGGGGGTGAACGGAGAAAGAGAGAGAGAGGGGGTGAACGGAGAAAGAGAGAGAGAGGGGGTGAACGGAGAAAGAGAGAGAGAGAGGGGGTGAACGGAGAAAGAGAGGGGGGGGGTGAACGGAGAAAGAGAGAGAGAGAGAGGGGGTGAACGGAGAAAGAGAGGGGGGGTGAACGGAGAACGAGAGAGAGAGGGGGTGAACGGAGAAAGAGAGAGAGAGGGGGTGAACGGAGAAAGAGAGAGGGGGTGAATGGAGAAAGAGAGAAGGGTGAATGGAGAAAGAGAGAGGGATGAATGGAGAAAGAGAGAGGGGTGAGTGAAAAAAGACTGTCATTTTACCTCCCCATCTGATATACTACTGATAAAACTGGAAGCTAAAAAAAAAACGGGGGGAGGGGGGCAGAATAAAAGTAAGGAGGGAAATGAGGAAAAGAAGGAAGTATATCAATCAACAAAGTTGAGTCACCTGGGAAGAAGAAAAAACTATTAATTTAGATCCAAAATTCAAAGATTGCTGATCTTGGATTGCATTTGTGGTGGCTCATCTGCCCACTAATTGATACCACAAAAACATCTAGCCTGGAAAATGGAGTTCAAATTACCCCACCCACTCACAATACACATTCTCCTCCCCTTTTATGACACACCTTTCACTTTCAATCAAATTAATTGTACAAAATACTCCTATTATTTCGTATTCTTTTCATTTTGTACTAATAAGCCCAGCCAATAAAGGGTCAATACAATTAATTACAATAATTGCTTATAATAGAAATAAAATTTACAATTCCCCATTTAGACATATTTTAATATGATGGACTATGTGATATCTAAGAAAACGCAGGGTTAAAAATAATCCTAGTTTTCTAAATGCAAAAGTTTTGTGGGTTTTTTTGTTTTTTTTATTCATCGCCCCTATATTACCATCAAAGGGAATCACTTATTTAAATCAATAATACAACATAATATGTTGAAATATTCTATAGATAGAACAGAGGAAAGGTTCAAAAGCAGTTATTTGAATGCCTAATTTGCACAACTATTTTTTAAACAGTTTATAATAAATTAATGTTTGGTGTTATTCATTTGTAATTCTGTTGTCCTATTTTTGCTATACACACACACACTACTAGACACCACTCTTTGGTGTCTTCGGTCTCTCTGTAAAGGGGTTTGTCAGAGACTCTGACATGAGGATACTTTTTACTTAAAGTAAACCCTGACCAAATATTAAAAAAAAAAAAAAAAAAATGGTGTGCTTTCTCCTCAAGCCATCCAGCACGTCTCCCAAATTGCGGACAGGAGAACCCCCTCTATTAATAGAGGGCAGCTTCGAATAAACAATTAGAAGCCATTGACAATGAGGAAATGAATAATACAAAATATGAATAAAAACAGAAATAAATACTGGCAGGCCGGCACCAAGTATAAAAAGGGCCCATCAACCTATTCATACACCAGGCGGGAAGATGTAAGAAATGGTGTAAACCTTCCTGCCTCTGGAAATGGTGCTCCAGCCAATACAGAGGCCAACCAGGGTCAGCCATCAGGCCTTAAGACAAAAGGTCCTGGGCTCCCTATCTCCATCAAATACAACAACAACAAAAAGAAACATAAGAGGCTTAAAAGCCCAACCATGGACTGTTGCACGAAAGGTGCTATTGTTTTGCTACCATTCCTCAAAGTTTGAAAAGTGGAGCAAAACATCAAATGAGATTCTAGCTGATAAGATTCAAGAATCTACCCTTCCCAAAGAATATATAATTATTTTTATTTATACAGACATGTGCAATTTTCCCAATATGAACATCTGAGTGAAAAACTTAACTTTTTCCCCCGTCTGATGAGATCTTAGTTTCTAATAACTATTGATTGACAACATCAGCATGCCAGTGTAGCAGCTTTTTGTACATGTCTGTATAAATAAATAATAAGTATATAAATAGCTCTATTTACTATTGAGCACTATTTTATAAGCCCGGTTGAAATTCTGTGGATTTTTATCCTGTGGATGCCTACTTTAAATGGATTTAATATATAATATATATATATATATATATATATAGTAAGCTATGAAAATATATTTATGGTAATTAAGCTACACAGAGGCTCCCGCGTTTCATCCCCAGGGGGAATCTTCAGGCTAAAATGCCTGAAGATTCCCCCCCGGGGATGAAACGCGGGAGCCTTTGTGTAGTTTAATTGCCATAAATATATTTTCATAGCTTACTACCTAGCTCTACGTACGTATTGAGCACTGTTGAAGTAAATACTGAAAATTGATACATAAAAAATTATATCTCTTTATAAAATTTTATGTGGATACATGAATTACTAATATTATATATATATATATATATATATATATATATATATGTATATTTCAATAGTTTTGTCAATATAAACAGTAATTAATTAAAGTGATTAAATATTTAAAAAAAAAAAAGGTTAAATTACTAAAACCTTTAAAATATATCTAATAATTTGTAAGGGAGATACTTTGAATTAAAGTAACATCGCTGACCAGAAAGAAAGATATACTGACGAGACATAAGCAAGAAATGTTGATATAGAAGGGAGAGGAAGAGGGTGAATTCTTGCTGGCTTGCTCTCTCTCTCTTCCCCCCCCCCCCACACACACATTAGCGACGCCAAATTTTTAAAAATTGTTTTTACATTGAATGATTGTTTCACATTTGTGTTTAAATGTTCCTCTAAATTGTAAGTTAAAAAAGCCCCCCACATACACACACCATCGCTCAGGCCAATTGATTTCTTCATTATTTTCCTTTCTTTACGGTCTTATTTAAAAAGATAAATAAATTTGTATCAAAATTACCAAAATATCAATATATATCGATTTATATGAATAAATGCGAAAGTTTTTGTCTCATGTTTACAAACTTAAGAATGATAAGTATTTTAAGTAGCGAAATTGGCAAAGCGATGGCGAGCTGGCAAAGCCAGCTAGTTTCTGATAATTTTTTTAGGTGCTTCTGCATTATGGTTTGGATAGCTGTCGCCTCCCACCCACCATGGGGGATTGGTTGATTTATGCATATACATGTATGCTATAAAGAAATAAAACCCCAAAGAAATTTATAAAACCCAATTGCATTTGTTGATATTACTTTACAAATGAGGTTTTTGAAAGCCGTTATTGAGAATAACACATCTACAATAACAGAAGAGAAGATGGGAACCTCACCACTGCGACTACAGAAATCCGACCAGCTTATTCTGCCGATGGATTGGACGCACTGTACGAATCGAGAAGGATGCTACGCTACACTTGTTTTTTTTTGTTTTTTTGTGCATACACAACTACCTCTAATCTAGCCAATCTCTGGAGACACCGTCAATTCCATATCCATCATCCTGGCCTTGTTCTAAGGAAAATAATGTGTTTCCTGAGCCAAGATGGGTTGATATGCCATAAAACAGACAGAAACCATTAATCAATTTGCATTTAACGTGGATTCATCAGATTTGTTGTTTCATCTCTGCGTAGGGGATTTCCATTTGCACCTTTTAATTTGAGAGTATCACACAGTCACGCAATAAAAAAAAGTACCGACTTTAGACTTCTGTTGTTCATTGTTGTACATGCATACACAACTACCTCCAAACTAGTTAATCTTTAGAGAGACCCTCAATTCCACATTTATCATCATGGCTTTGTTCCAAGAAAAATAACATACTTCCTTCTCTTCTTCAACAGTGGAAGCTGTTTATCATAATTGTAGATAATGTTATCTATTCGATATTATTAGCAAAATCAGTCAGAACCAAACACATTCTATCCAAATGTAATTATAAACAAGCCGTGCGTGCGTGGTCCCTCTCTGTATGTGACTCGATGTAGCGAGTGTAAAATGCAATAAATTTGGGCAATTTGGGGCATCTTTGACCCCCTGGGGGCGCGAACCAGAATTTTTCTGAGGTCAAGGATGCTCATTTTATATCTAGAACAATTGCCTCTACATTTTGGCCAAGTTTCAGAAAAATTGAATGGATGGATCAAACGTTACGGGAGAAAAGGGTCATTTTTGCCATTTTTGGGCTTTTGACCCCCTGGGGGCGCGAACCAGATTTTTTCCAAGGTCAGCGATACTTATTTTCTATTAGGAACAATTGCCTCCACATTTTGGCCAAGTTTCAGAGAAATTGAATGGATTGATGAAAAGTTATGGGGCAAAAAATGTCATTTTTTGCCATTTCGTCAGTCAGCCTTTATCTAGCTGAGGGCTGTCTGTTACATTGAAACATATTGCAACATATCTTGGTTGCACTGTTGTCACAAAATAATTTTTTGTTATTGTGATTGATTATATATATATATATATATATATATATCTCGTACATGTGTTATATTAGTTTCTGTAGATGTTAATCCGTTGAAACTCCAGTGTTTATAAAAAGTGCTCAATAACAAGTAGAGCTGTTCTTTAGTATAAATTTTTATATACAAACATTATTGGTTACATATGTGCATACATGTTTCGATTGTACTCTTCACAGAGTCAACCTCTTCAGACCAAAAAACCGAGGAAGGAATAAATGTACATAAAATGTTATATATATATATATATATATATATATATATATATATAACATTTAATGTATATTTATTCCTCTACAATAAGTTAAATGTCGTAGCCTATGAGAGTGCAAAGAATTTAAATGTCATAAATGTGATAGCTCTATGTTGAAAACGGCGCACAACTGAAATAATTCCCCAATTTAATTGTTTTAACAATAACAAATTAATTTTATAATTACTTATGTTTTTTTCTTCTTTCATTACATCTTTAATTTAATTTGAACGCTTAATTTCACTAATTTCATTCCATTGGTGCGTTGTTTTTAACATGGAATGTGCGAGAATATGAATATTTACAATCAGGATAATATTTTAAAGTTTGACACCCTTGCACACACGGTTTTAAAAATCGTGCACAAATGAAATAAATGGTGTGTTTTTTTTTACATCAAAAGTGCCTCAGCGTCGGTACTTTCCGGGTGTTTACGTAAAACGCCGGGCAGTGCCGAATGAAAAAAACGTTGATTTACCTGCGTCCCAAAAAAACACAAACCAGGCAAGATTTACAAGCAGGAAAAAACAAGCAAAACATTTTGCATGGAATAAATATTTATTTTTTTAACAAAGAAATAACAATGATTCAAATAAGTATTTAAATTAAAAAGTTAATCAAGTGATTTTTTTGTTTTTTTTAATTTTTACAAAAAATTTTTTGTTTTTGTTTTTTTTTTTACTTATTATTATTGTTGCTTTCGTTAGGGTTTTGGGTTAAGGTAGGGTTAGAAATTAGGGTTACGGCAGGGTTAGGAATTAGGGTTAGAGTTTGGGCAGGCTCGTTTGCAGACGTCAAAAATTCAATTATCAAGTTTAGATGTCGTCTGCTTATTCATTTCAATCAGTTTCATTGACTAACCACTTCAGGGCTTTCTGGCATTTTATGTAAAACGCTGGAAAGCACCGATGCGAGGGACTTTTAGTGCGGGTCCCAATCTAACAAAGTACCAAATAAATTTTTAAACTCCTAATGGTTAGGATCGGTTCCATTAGGTGATCGTTTTACTATAAGCAATGCCCCCCCCCCCTCTCACCCCTCCCTTGAAAATAATGGTAAACATAAAAAAAAAATAAAAGAGAAGTTTTGGTAATTATTAGATGAAATGTGTTATGAGAAAACGTTCCTTTTTATGGAAGATAATTATCGTGGCTATCTTTCAATTATTTTCAAAATAAAGGCATCAATTTCTTACTTATATATATAGAATCCCTAGGTGGAATTTCTAAAATAATAGTTATTATGTTTCCCCACCTAATGTAGACGGACACCTCGCTCAGCTAGTTAACATTTAAGAGAGAAGTGAATGAACAAAATCCAAGTTGACTGTCCCTTCTGGAAATAATAGAATAACACTTACCTTTCATTCGGAATTGTTCTTGAACAAGACCCTTTAATCTGGCAACTTCTATTCTTTTGATTTCATCTAATCGTTCACGGATGTTGTGATGGACCAAATCCAAGTCTTTGGCAATTTCACCGCTCTAAGGGAGAGAGTAACACAAATCATCAAATATAAGAACCATAATTCCACTTTTTCATCACACTTTAATAGAACTTAAATTTAAACTACATTAATTATTTTCTTTGGCATTTAATCATCACCATCACCATCATCATCATTTTCGGTTTAACAGCTGCTTTAACGTGTATTGTACAGCTTCAAGAAATTGGCTTCCAAACTAACCTATTTCTGACCAGGTCTTGATTTATTCCTTGAATCCATCCTTATCACTTCCTCCCATATTTTCTTCGGCCTTCCTCTGCTAATTGACCCTGCTACTTTAACTGTTTTACATCTTCTAATCCAAGAACTCTCATCCATTCTTTCAATGTGACCAAACCAACAAAGTCTCCTGTTTTGCACACATCTTCCTATATTCTCCAGATTTCACTTTCCTTTGAGGTCATCAGATCTAAGACCATCTTTAAGACTCATACTACACATCTATCATAATTCTCATATCATTTCTCTCCATGCAACACATTCTCAACCTTCACTGACCAGGTTTTACTTGCAGACATCATCACACTACATACACATGATTGATAAACTCTTCCCTTGGTTGACAGTGGTAACACTCTGCTGGTTAGTAATGGCAGAAGTTCTCTTAACTTATTCCATTCACTCCTAACTCTTGCAATCATAGTGACACCTGCTCCTCCCTGTGTTCTAATGGTATCATCAAGGTAACAAAACTTCTGAACAACCTCAATAGCTCCACCATCCAAATATACTTTCTCCAAATCCAAGTTCTCATATGTCTTCATTGTCTTAAACTTCTTGCATATAAACTGGTGATCATCTCTAAATCTACTGGTACTTCCACTGCACTTTTTGTTACTGATAGACATTTACAGCTCTTCCACCAAGATTCTGTACTCTCCACTACACCCGCATGTCAGTGTCCGTTTTTCTAAAAGCCAAGTTGAACACCACACACAGGTTTCTTCTTTTGTTGATACTGGCAAAGGTTTTATTTTCAGAAAAATCACCAGATTGTTTGGGCAGTAAGATCACCACCACAAACAAAAACAGGAGAGAAAAGAGAAATAAATTTAATATGGACAACCTTTTATCGGCCAGATCATTAGTTCTTTGGTCATTTCTGGTGCCAAAGATACTTAGAGGGAATTATGTTATTCTTATTAAAAAGCAAACAAATACTTGATTGATCTACCTACCTCCAGATACACATATACATCCACACCTACCTACCTCCAGATACACATATACATCCACATCCACCTACCTACCTCCAGATACACATATACATCCACATCCACCTACCTACCTCCAGATACACATATACATCCACCTACCTACCTCCAGATACACATCCACATCCACCTACCTACCTCCAGATACACATCCACATCCACCTACCTACCTACCTCCAGATACACATCCACATCCACCTACCTACCTACCTCCAGATACACATCCACATCCACCTACCTACCTACCTCCAGATACACATCCACATCCACCTACCTACCTACCTCCAGATACACATCCACATCCACCTACCTACCTACCTCCAGATACACATCCACATCCACCTACCTACCTACCTCCAGATACACATCCACATCCACCTACCTACCTACCTCCAGATACACATCCACATCCACCTACCTACCTACCTCCAGATACACATCCACATCCACCTACCTACCTACCTACAGATACACATACACATCCACCTACCTACCTACCTACAGATACACATACACATCCACCTACCTACCTACCTACAGATACACATACACATCCACCTACCTACACATACACATCCACCTACCTACCTACCTACAGATACACATACACATCCACCTACCTACCTACAGATACACATACACATCCACCTACCTACCTACAGATACACATCCACCTACCTACCTACAGATACACATCCACCTACCTACCTACAGATACACATACACATCCACCTACCTACCTACCTACAGATACACATACACATCCACCTACCTACCTACCTACCTACCTACAGATACACATACACATCCACCTACCTACCTACCTACAGATACACATACACATCCACCTACCTACCTACCTACAGATACACATACACATCCACCTACCTACCTACCTACAGATACACATACACATCCACCTACCTACCTACCTACAGATACACATACACATCCACCTACCTACCTACCTACAGATACACATACACATCCACCTACCTACCTACAGATACACATACACATCCACCTACCTACCTACAGATACACATACACATCCACCTACCTACCTACAGATACACATACACATCCACCTACCTACCTACAGATACACATACACATCCACCTACCTACCTACAGATACACATACACCTACCTACCTACAGATACACATCCACCTACCTACCTACAGATACACATCCACCTACCTACCTACAGATACACATCCACCTACCTACCTACAGATACACATACACATCCACCTACCTACCTACAGATACACATACACATCCACCTACCTACCTACAGATACACATACACATCCACCTACCTACCTACAGATACACATACACATCCACCTACCTACCTACAGATACACATACACATCCACCTACCTACCTACAGATACACATACACATCCACCTACCTACCTACAGATACACATACACATCCACCTACCTACCTACAGATACACATACACATCCACCTACCTACCTACAGATACACATACACATCCACCTACCTACCTACAGATACACATCCACCTACCTACCTACAGATACACATACACATCCACCTACCTACCTACAGATACACATACACATCCACCTACCTACCTACAGATACACATCCACCTACCTACCTACAGATACACATACACATCCACCTACCTACCTACAGATACACATATACATCCACCTACCTACCTACAGATACACATATACATCCACCTACCTACCTACAGATACACATATACATCCACCTACCTACCTACAGATACACATATACATCCACCTACCTACCTACAGATACACATATACATCCACCTACCTACCTACAGATACACATATACATCCACCTACCTACCTACAGATACACATATACATCCACCTACCTACCTACAGATACACATATACATCTACCTACCTACCTACAGATACATATATACATCTACCTACCTACCTACAGATACGTATATACATCTACCTACCTACCTACAGATACATATATACATCTACCTACTTACCTACAGATATACATCTACCTACCTGCTACCTTCATATAAATATATACATCTACCTACCTGCTACCTACATATAAATATATACATCTACCTACCTGCTACCTACATATAAATATATACATCTACCTACACATACATCTACCTACCTACATATATATCTACCTATCTATCTACCTACATACATATATTTATCTACATATCTACCTACATAGATATCTCTATCCCTCATCCAGCTGTATCAGCCTAAAATGCACTCAATTAACAGCGCAAAATGAGGGGCAGATTGTAATTTTGTTGGCTTAGCACAAACCGGGTGGTAATATCACCTCCTTCATGTGACATAAGACTTTAAAGGAAAGAGAGGAAGACGATAAAAAAACAATAAAAAACATCTGTGGGTCATTATCTAAGATCTCAGCCTTTAAGCATAAAAACTTAATTTTAATACCAGCAAAACACAACACGTCAAGCTGTTGACAGTTAATGAAGCAAGAAGACTCGAGTCCTCCATCATTAAAAAGCTCTTAAAGAATTAACAGAAACTATAAAATTACCAAGAGTTTTAATTGGTAGAATAATCCGACAAAGTATTTTGCAATCAAATAAAGTTTATTTGGCTTCAAGGCAGCATTAAGAGAGCTGAGTTTTAAAACAGAGAAAACAAATTAAAAAAAATTTTTTAAAGACAGCATCTGATCGTTTTACAACAACTGTCCCTATTCACTTGCCTCCCCACAAGGGCAGAGTTAGACACATGGTTGGTTTTTAATGTAGGGAAAATCCAGCCCCTCCAAAAATGAACACGCTCTGGATTGGAACAAAAATAAAAAAAAATTACCTCAGTCAAGAAGAATTTCTCCTTCACTGACCGAAGACAGAAAAGATGAAGTGTAGTACCAGAACAGATACTACACCTGGTTTCTAACCAAAAAGATAAACTGTCAGATCAGGATACAGCCTTACTATAATAAATATTTCGTGTTCGTACCTTTGTAACCAAAACTCTGAATATTATTCAAGCGAAACATGCTGTTAAACATGATCGGCCCCACCCTTTCTTCTTCTCCGCACTGTTTCTCAAAGACGTGATGTTGCTAGTCTCAGTCTTTTCTATAAGTTGCTAGTCTCAGTTTCTTCTATAAGTACTATTATGTTATGTGTTCTTCAGAATTGTCTGATTTATTCCCTGCTTCCTCTGTTCCAGCTCGTTGGTCTAGTGGTCTTCATCAATTCGCTGTTCTGATACAGCTTCCTATTCTAATAGCTTCTTTCCAAGAACTGCAGGATTGTGGAACTGACTGTTTTCCTCCTACTTATAGCTTTAGTCTTTTCAAGACTACAGCCGATAGGCATCTCCTGTCTTTGCCATAATCATCTTTCGTTCTTTTTACCTCCTTTCATCAAATGGCATCATGCCTTGTCTGAAGCAACTTCTATAAAAAAAAAAAACACCAATCACTATATTTAACAACACCAGTATACATCCTACTATAATGGAGATTGTGTGTGTGTGTAACAAAAAGTATGTCACAATTACTCCATAACTATTAGAATCTTATTCAAAATGATTCTATTTCTAAATTTCAATTATCCGGAAATAATGTCTTAGATTATTTCAACAGTGAAACTAATTTATCTACCATACAGGGTGTTCGGGATAAATTTGATATTTTTTTAAAGTCTTTCATTTCAGAACCATGTGAAGTATTTAATAGCGGTAAAGTGCAACGGATAGTTGTTTCTGTGTACTATTAGTGGGTTTGAGAGCTAGAGACTATGGCCGACTAGAAATCATGGGAATATTAGAAAAGGAGCGACCTGCATCATTATGATTTATGCCAGATTAAAAAATTTAGAAATCATAATTGTCCGATCCACTGGATTTCCGGGCGGAAAATTGGGGAACGGCCTTCAGATGGCCAGCTGTGAATATTCTGGACCAACTGGCAGTTCATCCTAGAGGATGGTGTATGGTTTATCCTAGTCAGATGAGTCTCCATGAAATGCACCAGAAAATGTCTTGTAAAATAATGAACTTGAACGGGTATTTGGCGCTTGAAAACCAACTTGACCGATCGAGTGAGGACCGTTGACCATGGCTTGTAACTCACTTAAAAGTTGTGTCGCAATAAAACACACAGACCCCTGATCTCTAAAAGGTAGGTGTTAGGAAGGGCATGTAACTGTAAACCCCGGCTTCAATTTTTACTGTGGCTGTTCATTCACGATGATGAACCCAAACTGTACGTAGCTGAAAAAATTCCTACGTTTCTTTTCGTATGAATCAGCGTGTTAAGTTTTTTTGTTTTTTTTAACCTGCTCGATTCTGTTATTGGCATTTGTTTCGTTAATTCCTGTTTTTTTTGTTTTTTTAAATCAAGTACCCATAAGAGGGATCGCACGATGCTTGCCAACGTCAATAGTTAAAGTGACGCTATGGATTCGGCAGGATTTGAACACGGAACGCCGAGTTATCAGTCTGTGCCAGTATCCACTTTACCACTGTCACCTCCTATACTTAATAAATACAGACATGTGGCATATAAACCAGGGATGTGAGTGGCCAATAGCAACAAAAAATCTGAAATTGAGATAAACTTCCCAACCTGGGGGGCTATAGCCCCCTACCAATTTCCCGGGGAGGGGGGACTCAATTTTATCAAACACCCCATAAAATTTAGCATAGAATGATTCTCCATTTCCAGGCCATTCTAGCTTTTTAGGGCATTAACTAAAAAATTGTTTTGCTATGGAAGATAAAGTCTGTAAAAAAAAAATTGGGGGGGGTGGGAATTTTCATGTTGAAAAGTTAGTTAAAGAAAAAATTACTTACCCAACCCAAGACCACAGGTCCCTATAAACCCTACCTTAACACGAGCACTAACCCTGAGTCTGAGTGGCAAGCCCACTTCTAAACAAAAAACTTTGTAAAACCACATGTAATCATCTAAAAAAGTAGAACACCTCCCCCAAATAAATGCACAGTTTATCTCAAAACAAAACGCTAGAATGGCCCAGAAATAGGGGATCATTTAAAGTGTATATGCAAAAGAGATCCCTCACTCTAAATTCTAAATAATTGTCTTTTTCAATTTTTTCAGGGTGTTCGCACATAATCGTCTAAAATAAAAAAAAAAGTAGAATCTCATATTGTAGTGAATGGTGTTAATCTAAAACAAATTTTTTTTTTCATACTGAAAGTATCAACCGATATGTTTTAACTTCATTTTTGCTTTTAAATTCGGTTAAAATTAGCTTTTTGTCTAAAAAGAATGTTCAAAGTTTTTCTTTGTGTGTAATAAAAATTTAAAACATGAATATGTTTAGTCAAAGAAATATACAAGAAAAAAACATGGCCGTTACCAAGAGAAATACCCTAATGTGAGGGGGGGGGGGGAGCTTTCCACCTCCTCTCCCCATTGTAAATTGCTTAAAGTTTGACAAAATTAACATTTCCAGAGAAAGGGGGGAAAAGAGGTAAGACAAAATAAGACGAAAGGAAGACAAAGAGGAAGAAAAAAAACATGAAAAGAGAGAAAAAAAGATGAAGTAAGAAAGAGAAATAAAATCGAGTCAAGACAGAAATTAGACTTCTTTATAAAGAAAAGATCTAAGCAGAAAATCCTGCTTCTTCAGAATTTAAAAAAAAACAAAAAAGAAAAAAAAAACAAAAACAAAAAAGAAAAACAAAAAAGAAAAACAAAAAAAAAACCCGGATGTCTCATATACCTGATAAACACTCAGTGGCAAAATCATCATTAAGGGATGCGCCTTCATATTAACTCATCCTCCTACAACCACTGCAACAGTTAAGCACAAGTTTAATGTATTTGGTGGCCATCTTGGAGAAGCACAAGGTGAAAACTTAGGTCAAAACTGGTTTGGAATATCAAAAGATGTTATTCCAAACCAGTTTTGACCTGCTAGGATTATTTTATTTATTTACTTTTTTTAAAGCAAAGAAAGTGGGCTTCCTCTACCGTGCTAGAAAACTTCTCACACCTGACAGTATCCTATATCTCTACAAAGCCACCATCCGCTCATGCATGGAGTATTGTTTTCACATCTGGGCTGGTGCACCATCCACTAGTCTCTCCCTCTTAGACAATGGTCTAAAAAAGAGTTGCTAATCTAATGGATCCCTCACTATCCACCAAGCTCCAGTCCTTGTCCCATCGCTGCAATGTTGCATCCTTGTGCTTGTTTTACAAGTACTTCAATGGAATGTGCTCCG
Organism: Sepiola atlantica; assembly: GCA_963556195.1. Lineage (NCBI taxonomy): Eukaryota > Metazoa > Mollusca > Cephalopoda > Sepiida > Sepiolidae > Sepiola > Sepiola atlantica. Next base: position 117,826,380 of record OY744518.1, read on the forward strand.
ATGAACTTGCTGCTCTGGTGCCCCCTCAGCATAAATATACTCGACCAACCTGACAATCAGCTAGATACCATCCATTCACTGTGGAGGTCCACAAATTGCCGGAGAGCCTTCTACTCCAATAGCTTCTTTCCTCGAGCTGCCGGCCTTTGGAACTCCCTCTCTGCTCCCAGTTTCCTCGACTGTACCAATATGCAGAAATTTAAAACTAATGTTAACAAGCATCTTGCCGCATAGCTCCCAATTTAAGATGACCCCCTAAATTGTCACTCTAATTCTCAGTAACCCTTTTACGTCTACAGCGGCAACTTGCCTTGTTTGGAATGAACCAAGTTAAAAAAAAATTTTTTATTTTTTTTAAATTGCATCAGATTTTGTACAAAACTCATTGCTTTATTAAATGAACACAACATAATAAAAAAAGGGAATAAAATAGGGACAATAAAAAACTAAAAAAAAACTAAAACACCATAGATCGTGAAAGATTTTGAAAAATAATTTTTCTTCAATTTTTTTTTCTTTGTATCATAACCCTTTTGGTCAGATTTTCAAAGTCAGACCCAAATAGCAATGTATCTGACATATAGTTATTTGATTATGACTAGTCAATTGGTCCTTATCTTCCTTCTACCATGTTCTTTGCAAGAAAATAATGTATTTTGATTATGTTTCTTTGAAAAAAATAGATATTACGGCTAGAAAGAGTGTTACAAAGGAGACAAATTTAAAGAATTATTGTGCCATGATTGTATTTTTCCTTAGAATAACTTAAATAATGTTAGTGACATAACTCGTGGTTTTTTCACTTGAATGTTAAAAAGGGAATTAGCTCCCTTGCAGGATAATCTTTTCCCAATTATGTGACCAGATATCAGCCATTATAAATTTCGATTAAATATGTAAAGTTACCTTGTCGGATTTCTAAAGTCAGACCCAAATAACAATTATCTGACATATCGATATTTGATTATGACTAGCCAATTGCTCTTCATCTTCCTTCTTAACTATGTCTATGACTTTTCATTCTTTTTCTTTTCATAACAGAATGACCTGGCAATTTTTTTTAAAATTATTTATTCATAAATGTGTTACACAAAGTATCACAAAGAATGAGATTATATTCAATGCTGCCATTGTAGATGATTAATTCAATATGTTTCTATTTTACCCAGAGGGGAGGGGAGGGGGTAATTGTGGGTTCATACTTTTTCCAATAGTATTAGTGCATTGTTATTGTTGTTGCAACGTCGTTCACCCTAGTCGGGTTGAGCCGGCTTCTTCCCTGGCCTGCACTATATCCTGAACCATGACTACCCATGCATGCCAATCGTGAGCAAGATCGCATGAGATGGTTAACCAATCATGATTCCACTGTCAAATGTCGATCATCTGGGGACATGAGAGCTCAGCCAAATCATCCCTGATTGTTATTGTCCAGATCTTCAGCTATCCACCGATACGCCTGCGCCATCCAGGCAGAAAGGTAGGGAGAATCAATTTGCGATACATCACAAATTAATTCTCCCTACTTCTTAGTCCGTAATTGAAGACAATAGATCCAATAAGACATAGAATGCTAAACATTAATGCTGTGATCAAAAAAAAAAAAAAAAAAATGATTTCGACTGAAATACCTTTATGTAATTGATATCGGAATCTTCCAATTTTTTCTTAAAGGCTGGATCTTCTTCTAAGATGGTCACAATTTCATGTAGATATCTTTCATATTCCAAACCCGTTCCCTAAAAACAGAACAAATTTTATACATATTTATTAGAGAATGTCAGATAGTTATGCATACATACACGTATCTATATATATATATATATATATATATATATATATAGTCTAAAGAAGCTTTGAATCATTTCAAACAAAAGAAAGAAAAAATAAGGAAAATGCAGTTTAAATTCCCAGAGAAACTAACTAAATCCAAGATATTTCAGACTTAACATTCGTTCGAAAATTCATAAAAATAATAATAATAAGTAAATAAAATAAAAAAGGGGGGGGGGTTAAGTATCTAACAGTGAAACAAAGACAGGAGACCTTAACTTAAGCGGCTAATATTAACACGTTGATCATCAGCTGTTTACCATGTAACTGTTTCGGAGATTTAAAAACAGGACAGTTATAATATTCATGGCTCTCCAATGGTACTGATCAAACTACGATTTCTCCAATAATCAAGTGTAGAAATAATTCAGCTTAAAATCTCACTAATATATACATTAATAAATAATAATAATAAAATAATAATATATTACCCTTAAGACTACCGTGTGATATGGTAATTTGCATATCAAATAACATAACAATAATAATAATACTATATATATATATATATATATATGATAGTTATGGAATTAATCCATTGTAATGAAGAAAAAAAAAACGAAAATTATTTATATTCATCAACGTTTTATCTTTATTGTTCAGTATTTTTCAAGATGATTGATTTGAAGAAAAACATAGAAGTTAAAACTTGAAAATAGGTGGTGCGTCAATGACATGGATAGGTTTTTATTCTTTTTTTTTTTTCCGGAAAAAAAGCATCGATATTAAGATTCAAAATTAGTACGTCTATAAAGTGGAATTCATTTTTTTAATGTTTTTTGTTTTAATACCGATGTTGGTGCTTCTTTTGTTTCGCAATGACATGAAAATATTTAAAGAAATGTATAAACTTTGTTATGCACTTACATGTTAGCTCAAAATAAGATTGTACAGAAAAAATTAAACAAAGAAAAAATCTTACGTATCGGTAGACATTTTGTAACTAGTTCAGCTTACTGATTAGGCTAGGGAGATAACTCATCTTTTTTTAAAATCTGGCGATTGATAGATACAATATGGCAGCCAACGAATAAAATCGTTTTTAATAAATACTGGATGAATTTGCGTAATTTTTGGTGTACAGTCTTTTTTTCATCTACCACCTAAGTACATAACAAAGTTTATACATTTCTTTAGCTATTCAATTTCAATAGAGGCCAAACATGTTATGAAATGAAAGAAGCACCCCGATGTTATATAGAAAGTTTTGTCGGGAATGTGAGTGATGATTGCTTAGGGGCACAATGTGCATCATTTTACAGAGACCTACTAGGTCACATGTATTATATCATAGTTTTCCTTCTCCTAGACTGGTTGCCCTATCAAGGCTTGAGAGTCTAGTTTACTCTATTTCACCCTTATCTGGAGAGCAGATAGATGGACTTATATCTTTCCCAAGAATATTATTAAAAGTGATGCAATGCTCATAACAGAACTCGAACCCTGTATACCAAACCCACTGTTCATGCCAGTAACCACTGCACCACAGTCACGTTAGTCAGAGTGAATCCCTAATGGCTGAGGAAACACAATCTCAACACTTATCCTTGAGTGGCTTTTAGCCTTTCTGATATCGATACAATCACCGATTCTGTTCGAAATTCCCGATTCAGATACAATTACTGTTCCTATTCTGATTCTTTTTAAATTTCTAAATATTTAGTTATAGAGTTGTTTTTTTGTTTTTTGTTTTTTTCTTCGGATAACCGTAAACCCCCATGTAATGTGTGCATGTATTTTCACAAAAATAACAATACACTTGTGGGGAGGGGGCGTACATTACACGAGTAGATCTTTTTAATATCTTCCTCAAACGGTTTCTCTGTAATTGATTAAAAATAGTGAGGCAACTAAACCTTTCTTTCTCTTTTAAAACGATTTACAGTAGTTGGTCGTAAATTGACACAATGTTACTTGAATTTTTTCATAAATAATTGACCAGAACTTAGTAAAAAAAAATTTAAAAATTTAAAAACAGACTAGCAAATTGGTCTTCATCTTCCTTCTACCATGTTCTTTGCAAGAAAATAATGTATTTTGATCATGTTTCTTTGAAAAAATAGATATTACGGCTAGAAAGAGTGTTACAAAGGAGACAAATTTAAAGAATTATTGTGCCATGATTGTATGTTTCCTTAGAGTAACTTAAATAATGTTAGTGACATAACTCGTGGTTTTTTTTCACTTGAATGTTAAAAAGGGAATTAGCTCCCTTGCAGGATAATCTTTTCCCCCTTCTCTATATAAGTACAATTATGTGACCAGATATCAGCCATTATAAAAATACAGCAAAGAGAAAGAAAAAAAAGGTACAGAAAACTGTTCCTTTTTTCTTCGCTCATTAGTATATAACAAAACTTTAAAAAAACGTAAAATAGAAAGAATTGGGGTAGGAGGGGAACTATTTTTTTTTTGACAGGGGAGGGTCTTGCCCTCAACATAGAGGAAACTCTTCCTCACTCCACTTAGTAAGCTCAGCCTTGTAACATAACTGATTTCATGTAGAAAGAAAATAAATGTCAAAACATTCATTTTTTTCTTTCAGTGTGTTTCTTTAGGTTGGCAGGGAGGAAGATAATGTCGTTCAAGGCAAGAGGGGGGTGGGGTTATAGTAATAGTGTTAAAATTAAGACTCTCAACCTAGAAAACATTGTTCCTCTCAGTGGCAGATTTATTTGTTTGTGGCTCCGAGGATAAACCTCATCAGTGTCAGTCCATCTTCTGTAAACCACTCATATCCTTTTTATAGAACGATATAATTAATCTATCGCTCGAGAATTCCTAAGATCGCAAAAAAAATTTTAAGCACCAACTTATAATAAATTAATCTAGTACGAGTGAAAGTAACATCACAAAATTAGCTAAAAACACACGTAATATAAACATGAAGTCCATTAAATAAAATATGCAATGTATACAACCTACAAATAGATGGACGGTGAGAAATAGGCATTTAAAAAATACTCTTATATTTTTTGTTACCTATTTTATTCATTTTATTATAGGACCAACTAGATTAAATGGGGGTCATCTCGAACACACATGCTCTAGAGTATAAAAAAATAAAATAAAAATTTTTTTTTTAAAAAGAGTCCAAATACACGTGTTTTGATATGATGTTTTAAACATAATAAATCAGTTATCAATAAAGTTTGATTTAATTCTTGCAGAAAATTATACTTATAGAAATTTGGGATCCGTTTTTCTGGGGGTTGGGTGGGGGGTCACCCTTTACTAAACAATGACGATTATTTCCCAGACATTAATTATCATCAGTCCCCCCCCATCCCCCACCCCCTAAAGTCCAACTCTTTCTCACCGTGATAGGGGCAGTGGAAACGTGTTAGTATCAGAGCTACCTTGTAAACAAGGCTCTGGTGGAAATCCAGGAGGAGCCGGCATCAGGATCCGTCGTCCTCTGGTCGTTTTTGCCTCTGCATGTGGTAAAAGATTTTTCAGGTGGAGAAACACAAATCAGTGAAGTGAAAGTGGCAACGTTGCTTCTGCGCCATTTCTTTGTACGCAACCGCTGAGCCTTTCTGCTCTCGATGTTGGAGATAAATACCAGCAATCTTGCAGGTTAATGAATAGCTGCGACCAATGAGGAGGACTTCATGCAGACCAGACAATCCTGAGGCACGATCTTCGTGAGCTCGATGCAGAAGTCTCACTCGCTTAACAAACAAACAATAATCACATGATCAGGGATTAGCCAACGGCGAAAAAAGCTAAAATCGACATGTATTTTCCGACCTGGGAGCCATAGCTCTGTGTGGGTGTGTGAGGAGAGTGGGCAGCACAAAAAAACAAAAAACTTTTTTACCTAAGCAACTCCAATCAGTTTCAACTAAGAAAGTCAAAATTAAGAGAAAGACACCAAGTGTGTATGTAAGGGAGGAGGGGGGGGGGGCGAACAGGAAGTAATTATTTGATGAACCAAAAGTCATCTAACTTCCTTAACCCTTCATGAGTTGCTTGAAGTCTAAGCCTTAACTGCAAAATTAACATTTTCAGAGAGAACTGTCATAAAATGGAAAATCAGCTTTTTCTTATTTCTTTTTTTTTTTTTTTTTTAAAAGCAGATTTTGATCAAAAAGCTGACAACTTATATCTATGAAGTGGCTCTAGCGATTAAGCGGAAATCAGTTTTTTCTGGATTAAAAAAAAAAAAGCGGAATTCCACTAAAAAGCGGAGAACTCACATCCCAGCATAATGATGTTTGTTAGTCATTTATTTCTAAAGTCAATTCCTTGGTAACCAAGTTGTTTTAAACCCCTCTCTGCTTGGCAATCAGCCTAGAAATACCAAAACATATGACTGCAGGCTGAAAAAAACTTTCAGCAAAACCACAAGTTCTTATTATCAGAACAAATAGCAACACGCCTAACGCAGAATAAAATCCACCCAGTGGGGATGTGGGAGGAGTTTATATCTATTTGGGTTTTTTTTTTTTAACACTTTTTGCATCTTCTATTATACAAAGAGCAGTTGTCTGTATGATTGTATGTTTGGCTAAAAGTTAAACATGACAAAACAAATATCCACAAAGTTGGTATTTTCTTGATCAGCATTGCCCCAGATGAATATCTAAAATTTAAAAAAAAATATCTATCCTTTGACCCTAAACTGGCACAGATTTCGTCAGGGAAGATCGTTTTTTAGCCAGTTTATGTTTTTGTATGGGAATTGCCTCAGACAAGGCATGATACTACTTCAAGGTAAAAAATTAAACAAGGATAAGTGTTAGATGAATATATTCCGACCCAGAAAACAGCAATTTTTCCCCTTTTGTCAGAAACATCTCTCATGAAATGTGAGAACTGAAGGACAAAATAAAGGAAGCAAGAGTTATGAGGCTGCCAAAAGTAAACGCAAGGTCCACTTTTAAAGGGAAGTAACTGATTCTTTTAATCAAACAGTTAATTCCCTTATGCCGACTCATTCCTCGAGGAATCTAGTTGTCTGTGTGTGTTTGTGTCCAGAGAGAGGAATAGGCTGGGTGGAGAAGAGGGGATGGGAAGAGGGAGGGGGAAAATGGGGGAGAGGGAAAGAGAGGAATATAGAGAGACGGATAGAGAGATAGAAGTTTTAATAGAAATATGTTACACTTTTGACCCTGGCAATGCTGGGTAGCTCTGCTAGTCTTAAATACAAGCCCAATTAAGTTGTCTTGTTGCTTATGCTACCAACAAATAATCTATGTTAGACAACAAATCAGAAGATGATATCTGCTGTAGATTATTTTAAAATTTCTAGAGAATCATGGAAATATCCCATTAAAACACAAATACTAGGAGAGAATTTCATTTTGAAAATTAAAATTCATCAGTGCAATCATGTCCACCTATAATATAATAGTAATCCAGGGTTCAATCCTAACCTGACACACCTCAAGTAAAGTCTCTCTCTTACACTAAAATTAATATAATTTGTTGAACTATTCAATAAATCTTAAAATAAGAATTGAGTACTTTTGGTTATCAGTATCGTAAAACAAAAAATGTAAATAAATGAATATTTCCATTTAATTCAGTTTAATCAATAAAGCAGCGGACACCAACTACTGGGGTCTGGGTTTCGAATCTTGCTACATCTAGTCACATTAACTCTAAGGAGTCTTTAAAAGACAAAGCCTGTGTCTATGGATGACTACTTGTGTGTGTGTCACAATAATTAACATAAAATTTTGAATTTCTACATCTGAAATAGAAACGATTCTAATTTTCAATTATTTTAATGTTTCTGACCCATCAATGCTTCCACCGGAAGGACTGGTCTCTTTGAAATAGCAGCATGCCTGATGCTCCCTCGTTCAACCCCCAGGATTTGAATTTAGGGACCTACAAGCTACTTCCGGACACTTTTACCTTTTTTTATATTCATCATTGTCACGCGCTCACCGCCATGGTTCCCGATGAAGCTTGTGTGTGACAATATATAAAATAAAAAATACAAATAACAGTTATTGTTACTTTCAGTTACTAAACTTCAAGAGAAATAATACAGATTTATTTTTCACTTTCTTTTGAAACTTTTAGTGGTATTTGGAAGAAAAAAATAGAAATCCCAATTATGGAAAAAAAAAGCACATCGACACACACACATAAACATTGAATTTCTAATAGAAAAATAAGATTCCATGTTTTGTATTTTCCCCCATTTTATGATCTTAAAAAAAAAATGACTCAACTGTTAACAATGGAGCTCCCCCCCCCCCTCTCCCAACCAACCCATAAAAATGGAAACATTTTCCAATTACAAATCGGAAGGATCTTTTTTTTGTCCTCGAGAAATATAGGAATTGAAAATGAATTAGAAGCCAAAAATAAGGCTCACTCATCGATGAAAATCCTTCACAGCACAAATCAGACAATCGTCGACTTGCAGAACAGTTAATTCTTGGAATGACAATAAAAGGTACTGGCCATAATTGAATCATTATTCAGATTCAGCAATTTGCCAAGAGAAGCAAACTATACTAGTTTCATTGTCCCAAGGATTTGATGATATTGAAATGTGTAAAGTCTAGGCGCTACTTTTTTTTTTATTTTTTTTTTTACTAAACTAGAAGACTACCCGTCCCAGAAAAGGTAAAATTAATTCTTCAAACAAAACAGTTTGCACCACTTTTATGCCCTTTTATGAAGATTTAAATCAAGATATTATGATACAAAACCTTAGGTCTAGAATCCTTATTCCAATTTTGATCAAAATCACTTCATGATTTGGATTCTAGAAAATGTATAAAATTTAAGTTTTTTAAGAGGTCTTAAGAAATTGAAATTCAGGGAATCTTGCTAAATGTGTCTAATAACTACGGATCAAATTTCATGCAAATCTGAAATATTTGAATTTTCAAATAGGCAGTTGTGTCTATATTATGCCTCCTAAAAACCCTTTAAAATAATTCAAAGAAATTTTAGGAATATTTATTAATTAATATCTAATACCAATTGTTAAAATTTGACAAAAATATGAGGCATCTGAATTTTCAATGATGGCTTTGTCTCCCCTCTCTTTGCCCCTTTGCATAAAACTAAATTAAACTAAATATAGCCCACATTACGACCCTTTACATTTAGCAGCCGTGTTCCACAATTCATAATGATTGCTTAATTAGTTTCTTTACATACAAATATATAAACATATACACATACCTAACTTTATATAGAAATAGCCCATTCCTAAGTCAGTACAACCATTGTCACTTTTTATTCCTTATTTTGAACCATTAACTAGACTCGGTGCAAAGAAAGATTGAATTAAGTAATTTTATACCCAATATAGTTAAAATGTTGTTTTATTCAGCTTTATTTTAGAAATAAAAGACACTGTTTATGAATAATGTGTGTGTCGCTTGTATCATTATAGTAAAATCCCATAAAAATGCTATCTAGACTTTTAAAACCGTTTGCTGTCATTAAAGCCTGGAATATTTTATTACTATTATTAAAAAAACAGGCTTTTATTAGAGTATCTAGAGATATTCTTTAAAAGATTAACCAAGTATAAACAGAATGAATTAATGTGATTTTCAATATTTTTTTCAAGTATGTGCAAAAATGGTCGACACTTTCGAATTTGAATAAAATTTAATTTTAACATGATTTGTACTGTTAGTCAGAAGAAAGAACTGAACAAAAATAGGATTTAGCTAACAAAACTACCTGTGGATCTGAACAAAAATAGGATTTAGCTAACAAAACTACCTGTGGATCTGAACAAAAATAGGATTTAGCTAACAAAACTACCTGTGGATCTGAACAAAAATAGGATTTAGCTAACAAAACTACCTATGGATCTGAACAAAAATAGGATTTAGCTAACAAAACTACCTGTGGATCTGAACAAAAATAGGATTTAGCTAACAAAACTACCTGTGGATCTGAGAGCTCAGCCAACTCCTTTATGGTTGTTGCCCAGGTCCACAGCTGTCCACCGATATGTTTGCCCCACCCAGGTGAGGGATAGGGGAGATTACATTACAAATTAATTCTCCTGCGCTACGAGCTACATGCCCAAACCATCGAAGACGCCGTTGCAATAAGAGAGGCAGCAGAAACTTTTAGATTGAGGTTTTGGAGGAGAAACACTAGTTTCGACACTGTTGACCTGCTGGCAACATAAAATGCGGCAGAGGCTGTCATTGTCAAAAAACTTCCAGTGTCCACTGATCAACCATTCTTATTAGCCATTTTTTTTTATGCTGTAATAATATTTAGTTATTTCTTTTGTGTTTGCATATTCACTGCGTAGGTGTTTAATAGGTAGATTTTTTTTCTGGAAATCTCATTTTAGGTCTGAGTGATTCGAGTGCTAGTTTTATTTTGTGGGCAAATATTATATTTGTTTGCAGATTTTTATTTTTTTTGGGGGGGGGGGGGATCTCATTTTAGGTTGGAGTGATTCCAGTGCTGGTTTTATTTTGTGGGCAAATATTATATTTGTTTGCAGATTTTGATTTTTGGGGGGGGGGGGGGGGGGATCTCATTTTAGGTCTGAGTGATTCAAGTGCTAGTTTTATTTTGTGGGCAAATATTATATTTGTTTGCAGATTTTGATTTTTTTTTTTGGGGGGGGGGATCTCATTTTAGGTTGGAGTGATTCCAGTGCTGGTTTTATTTTGTGGGCAAATATTATATTTGTTTGCAGATTTTGATTTTTTTTTTGGGGGGGGGGGGGGGGGGGAGGATCTCATTTTAGGTCTGAGTGATTCCAGTGCTAGTTTTATTTTGTGGGCAAATATTATATTTGTTTGCAGATTTTGATTTTTTGGGGGTGGGGGGGTGGGGGTGGAATCTCATTCTAGGTCTGAGTGATTCCAGTGCTAGTTTTATTTTGTGGGCAAATATTATATTTGTTTGCAGATTTTGATTTTTTGGGGGTGGGGGGGTGGGGGTGGAATCTCATTCTAGGTCTGAGTGATTCCAGTACTAGTTTTATTTTGTGGGCAAATATATTTGTTTGCAGATTTTGATTTTTTTTTTTTGGGGGGGGGGGGGATCTCATTTTAGGTCTGAGTGATTCGAGCGCTAGTTTATTTTGTGGGCAAATATTATATTTGTTTGCAGATTTTTTTTTTTTTTTTTTTTAAATTCACTACATGTGTATTGTAGTTTGATTTCTCATGAGGACAGTCAACATTTTCTGACAATTGGGAAGGTCAAGTTCATCTTCAGATGCTCTCCACCATCTCAATATCATGGATCGTTGGGATCTCAATTGGTTCTAGGCCTCTCCCTTACTTAATTTGATTCTGAATCTATCATTTACTGTGGGATAGGTTCTCTAACGTATTATTATCATCATCATCATTACTGTCATTATTATCTGCCTAGGAACTAACAAATATCTCATTTATTATATTTGTTTTTTTTTTGTTGTTTTTTTCAAAGATTTCTCTTAGGTTTATTCTGTTGAAATATCTTTGTCCTATTTTAGATGAGGTTTTGCATTCTATCAGGATTTGCTTTCCACAAGTTGGTTTCCACATTTGCATTTTGGTGGATACTACTTTCTCAGTAAGTATGTGTAACAGAGAGTTAATAAAATAAAGACTGAGTTCAAATGGGACGCCGAATTGTCTTTTTTGGGTCTTTTCACTACCAACAGTCCAAACACGCACGAGAACGACGTGACGTTTACAATCGAAGTTTTCGTCCAGAATTTGATTCCTTTTTTCTTTTCTTTTTCTTCTTTCTTTTTCTCTTTGCACTCGACGTAGTCACAACGTCAACCTTTCTCGCTCTTCACCCAGAGCAAAGTGTCTAAGCTTTTTGTTACAACAAGAATTAGCCCATGCAAAACAAGGCTCATTTGCATATGTGAAGTCTCGTCACATGACAAAAAGCACACGTTTCTATTTGGTGACTAGAACAGATGGACAATGCACGGTGCAACCCTCACTCTTTTTCCTTCTGGACCTGCAAGATGGCTGCCACAGTATGTAATCCTAATGACTTGTTTGCTTCAGGTATTTCAAAGAGTTCCTTTGTTTTGAGTCAATAAGCTAGGTGATCTAGTTTTAGATACTTTGAATCTGTGTGGGGCCATAAAGTTCTAGTCTCCGCTAACAGCCAAAAACAGATGGGAATACAAAGGCATATACACTGATTCAAGTACAAATACGCTCACATCCAGATGCAAACCTACAGGAACTAATTAAATGAAGGCGCAAAAGAGTAAATTGCTGGAATTCCCATATTTCATTGTTATTTATTCTTTCAAAAATTTCTCTTAGATTTCTTCTTTTGATATACTTTTGCTTGATTTTAGATGAGCGTTGAATTTTAACAGGACATGTTTTATTGGTTGTTTGCATCTACATTTGCATTTTGATGTATCATCGTTTCTCAGTATTAAATAAGATTGTCCAATGCATAGTCTCGTCATAATGACATGTTTGCTTCAGTTATTTCCAAGGTTTCCTTTCCAATTTCCTAATCTGGACTTAATTTGGAATAATTTACTTTTAGTCTGTTTTTAGAAGAGTTTAGAAGTGTGTGTGGAATGTCTTAAAACTTTGTTATTCAATTGTTATTGGTCATGCCTTCTGACGATAAGAGCGTTATCTTTGAAAAGCCATTTTGTATTTGTATTCCTTGTTTGAAAACTTGAGTTAATAAACTTGTAAACTATGCCAATTTTATCTATTTCATAATTTCATTATATATATATATATATATATATATACATATATATATATATAATCTGCCTACCTCACCCCTTTTCTTTCCCTTTCCTCCCTCTCTGAATGATATAAAAGATCACATTTATATAAATTAAAAGACATATTATATTTTCAAATGCGAGGACAAAAAGTACCATTTCAAACCAAAGTTCGAGGGGGAGAAAAGAAAATTGCTCTAAATGACAAAGTTTGTTCCTGTTGACATGCAAACGAATGAATATCACAAAAAAAGAAAAAATATGTGTGCATATTCTGAGGCAATGCTGAAAAAGAAAATATCAGCTTTGTGGGTGTGTCTTGTGTAGTTTCTCACTCTTAGGTGGATACACACAAACAAACAACTGCCCTTTAAACAATAGATTCATTACAGGTTTTATGTCTGTGTATGGTATTTTACTGTTAAGAAGTTCAGAATATTTTATGTTCAGCCTCCATAGTTTCTGAGCTTTCGGATTTAGTTAGAGTTTTTGTTTTGTGTTTTGATTCTTCAAGTTTTTTTTTGGAGGGGGAGGGGGTCTGTCTCATCCTGCTTAGTATTTGGTTTCTCATTATTTTCCTTTGTTGTCCATTTCTTCCAATCCATCAAATTTGTGTTACGTCTGGATTAGTTTTAGTTTTTTTGCTTTGTGATTGCATTTCATTTTTTTTTCCTTTTGTGTTTAACTGGAGACCCCCCCCCCCCCTTCGTCTTATTATTACTTTTCTTGCGGGTTCAATAGGTTCTGTGATTTCTTTATGCTGTATTTTTAGTTTGTGTATCTTGGGTGGAGATAACCGGTTGAGTGTTGGGTGTATTGGGTGTCCTTTTCATCTGTTACTTCAAGGATTTTTGTTTTCCTATTTTCCCTTTTGGTTCTTCCAATTTTGATTTCATATTTATTTATACTAGCGGGGCCCTGTGGAAATTCCACAGTGTTTTCTACATCAATCTGTATAATTTACTGTTAATAATATTATCCGGTGGCTAGAAATATGCACATATTTTACTCACCAAAATTTTGCATGACGGGATGGAAGTATATATATTTATTTATATTACTCGGTTGCCGAGGCAAAAGCTGTCTCTTCAGCAGTCACATCAGTCGTAACTCCCCTCTAACTTGCACCTTCCCTCCCTCCCTCTCCCTTTTGACCTCCATTGTACCCCCTGGTGGTGCGGACCAGAATTTTTCTGAGGTCAAGGATGCTAATTTTATATCCAGAACAATTGCCTCTACATTTTGGCCAAGTTTCAGAAAAATTGAATGGATGGATCAAACGTTATAGGAGAAAATGGTCAATTTTTTTGCCATTTTAGGGGCTTTTGACCCCCTGGGGGCACGAACCAGATTTTTTTCCAAGGTCAGCGATACTTATTTTCTATTAGGAACAATTGCCTCCATATTTTTGTCAAGTTTCAGAGAAATTGAATGGATGGCTGAAAAGTTATGGGGCAAAAAATGTCATTTTTTGCCATTTTGGGGCCTTTTGACCCCCTGGGGGGCTAACCAGATTTTTTTTCAAAAATCGGAAAATGTCACTTTCTAACCTGACCAAAGTTACAACTTCATGCAAAATTTCAGAGAAATTCAATGGATGGTTGCGGAGAAAAATCCGGACGGACGGAAATGCCTAAAAACATAGGTCTCCCGATTTTATAAATCGGGGGACTAATAATAATAATAATAAGAAGAAGAAGAATAAGAATAAGAAGAATAAGAATAAGAATAAATTTTAAATATAAAAAAAAATAAATAAATATCGTAAGCTTGAAACCGGCCCATTTGGTAAGCGTTTCCGCATCTCCTCCGCCTTCCACAATGTCCTCTTCCTTCCACGCTGAAGCAACAGTAGCGAGCGGGGTCAGTTAATGGTTTAATTAAGTTAATTTTGGCATATTTAACAACTCCATTTCTTTAGCTCAGTTGTAAAGTCGCCGCTTTCCAGCTAGATGTTACGGTTTCGATTCCAATTCTCTCCGTCCAACTTATTTGTTGTTTATCTATTGAATTTCTTTAGGAGCGTGACACACGTACATACACCTTAGCGTATTAATATATAGATAAAGTTAGGTATGTGTATATGTTGATATATTTCTGTTATGTGCTAGCACCTAGCTCAGATTGATAGTAATAGATTAACTAAAATTACTATATATTCACTATATATATATTCACTATATTTCATACATATACATTTTCATATATTTCATATTTCATATATTTATGAATATTTATTATGAATATTTATTAATTTATGAATATTTATGATATATATCATAGATATATATCCATATTTCATATATATATATATATTTCATACATATATTCATTATATTTCACTACATATATTCACTATATTTCACTAAACTATATATTTCACTAAACTAAACTATTTCATTAAACTATGATTTAACTAAAATTACTATAATTTCAAGATATTTATTAGTACAGTGTAACCCGGATATAAGAGAAACCAATATAAGAGACATTGTCTCTGGTCCTGAATTACAGCCTGTGTTAATGTCTATAAATTAGACCTGGATATAAGAGAAACCCAGCTATAAGATACTTCTCCGGGCCGTCCTCCCCAATATAAGAGAGTTCGTTTTGAGTTACAGTGTGATGTCATAAATCAGTCAAAAGACATTGCTAAATTTTCTCACCTCATTGGTGAGTCTTTCTAGGAGTCTTTTTAGGAGCCTTAAAAAAAAATTCATAATAAAGGTTTCTTTTTTTTGTTGTTGTTAGAAGGCGAACCCGGATATAAGAGACTCCCCCCCCCCGACAGCTCTCTTATATCCGGGTTTAACAAAGATTTCTGTACAATCAAAAATGACTGCCTTTTTTAAGAAAAAGTAATTTTTGACTGAATTATTTGTGAAAACTGATTGAAAAGTATTTTTGTCTGTGTTTTTTTATGTCTATAACTGTTAAATAAACTAGTGTTCTGTGCGTAAAGTGTTATATGTGATGTTTCCATACTTACATAAACAAAATAGACCCTACCCGGATATAGGAGGAACCCGGATATAAGAGACTTATTCTCCGGTCCCAACAGCTCTCTTATATCCGGGTTAAACTGTATTATTTAATATACAGTTAATTCTTATGATCAAATTTTTTTGCTGATGACCTTAAACATTATAGGTTTTAGTTTTATTGAAATATTTAGATTAAATGTACGGTATAGCTCTAAATATGAGATAGACTTAAGTCTTCTTTAGCATTTCTTCATAGAAATATATATTTATCTCTCATTCTACTTACTTTGTTGATTGATTGATTTTTGGCTTTAACTCCCCCATGCCTCCTCTGTATAGCATATATCAAAATGATAGCCGTTCGGCAAGAGAAGGGGGCATTCGTTAGATATAGGAGGGAACTATGGGGCCATTCATGCAAATTTGGAGGGTCAGCAAACGGTGACCTATATTTGGCCAACACGAACTTGGATCGGATTTGAATTTTGTCATTTTTTTTTTATTCACTTTTTCTTAACATTCGGCTTGGCTCCACACGCAGGAATAGTTAGACACAATGTTACTTCTTAATGTTTCGAAAATCCACAAACATTCATTATATTTTGCAGATTAACAACATAAATAAAAATTGTCACAACAATAATAGATCTAACAAAAGTACCCGTTTCTATAATTGGCCAGTGAAGGAGAAATCCTTCTACACTGTGGCAATTTCGTCTTTTTCATGGGTACATCCATTTTCCACAATTAAAAACCAACCATTTGTCTAAATATTAACACTATCCGATGTGACCTAGTTGCGCAAGCGAGATTAGAATTTATTGTACATATTCTTAAAATAAATTATTACTTAAACTTGCAACATTTTTAGTAATTTCTACTTTTCCATGCATTTATCATTCATTTTTACAAAATATTAAACACGTTACATTTTTAATAAAAAAATAACATTTCCATACAATTTACGTGATCAAAACAGTAATTACTGACCGACTTCATTTGCTTAATTAATACACATCCAATAATTTAATTACATTCATTTCATTACTTTTTTCCATTCTTAATTAAACGAAATAAGAGTTCTTTTTTGATGCTCATACTTGAAACAAAGAATATTTTGTAAACAACATATCACAAAAAACGACAATTCCTTCTACACTGTGGCAATTTCTATTTTTGTTCCACTCCGAAGTGCTCCTTTTCGTGGTTACATACATTTTCCAAAATTAAAAACCGACCTTTTGTCTGAACATTATAACTATCCGATGTGAGCTATTTGCATTTTTTCGACTGTTTAATTCATTCTTTTATATTTTCCCGGGCAGCGCCAGACAAAGGGTCCTGCTAGTATATATATATATATATATATATATATATATATATATATATACACACATATATTACTAGGCAGATAATACAATGACTCTTCCATTTCACACCTATGTTTACAAGAGTTAAATTTTAATAATGTTCATTTGCAAGTATTACAAATAAATTCTAAATAAATTCCTTTTAGTCAACGTAAGAATCTGGAAAGCAGTGAAAGTCCATCCAGGAAACGTGTTTATGGCGTACATACTGATGGTATGTGCGTTGTGTCAAATCCAGTGCATTTATTTCACGTTTAATTAGCTTAATTGCGCCTTTAGAGGAAGACTCAACTGACAATTTTATTCCCAAAGGAAATAACACAAGGTCACTTTTACAAAGCGAAGCATATACAAACATTTCAACTCACAAGTTAAACATTGGATTCCTAGCAATCCGAAGAGGAAATAACTTATTTCCTGACCTTTGGGCTAGGATTAAAGTGTAGTATCAATTGTTTTGCATCTTGGAAGGACACCATCTACTTCCAAACACCACCCTTATTTTATTTCCTCCTACTTATGTCCCACTCCCATTTAGAGATTGACTCTTGTTTCCTTGATCTTTTGGCCAATAACATTTCAAACATTTGTAGGTTTTTATATAGGATGGCCTCTAGAGTAAATGTGGTATTGTGGTAACTGAAACGGTTCTAGCCAAGGGTAGGATAGTCAAACGAGTTGTAATAGACCAAGGATGACCAATGGCCCCATTTTCCCCACACTTTTCATGGCCTTGTACCTAATTCTTCATATTTTATTGTATTTTTATTATATTGAGAATAAATATTTCAAAGTGTAGTATCTGTTCAGATACTACACTCAATGTTTTCTATCCTAGGTCGATAAAGGAGAAATCCTTCTAGACTGAGAAATTTTTCATTGTGTCTAACTCTCCCCTCGTGGGGAGGCAAGTAAATAGGGACCCACTTGTTTTTGGTTCTAAAACTAGAAAACAGAGTTGAGAGGGTTTACTAACCAGTTTTCTCCCCCCCCCGTTTATTCCAATAAGTGTGTGTGTGTGTGTGTGTATATATATATATATATATTTATATATATATAATGTAATTCCAACCAACAATTGGGGATGTTTAAAATAAAAATAGCACGGCCACAAGAGTAAATGTGGTATTGTGGTGACTTCTAACAAGTCTAGTAAAGAGTCAGATAGATTGAGTATGACCACTTACTTCCTACTCACCACACCTTTGATAGCCTTGTGCCTTATTTGTTAAAATGTACATCATATTTTCAAAAATAAATAATTCAAAGTGAAGTAACTGTTCTGTCCTCAATTGGAGGAGGAAAGATCCTTCTTGTCTGGACCAATCTTTATTTTTGTTCCATCTAGAGTGCCCTTTTTTGCGGAGCTGATTATCGTCTAACTTTGCTCTTATGGGGAGCCAAATAAATAGGAACTTGATCGGTGTAAATCGATTACACAGGATTGATATTTACTTTTCATCTGTGTTAGTTTTTTTTGTTTTTTTTTGTTTCATCATAAACTTATCTAATATATAAAGTAATGTTGATTTTTGTCATCGTCAGTTTTGGTGGATCATTGCAGCATGCGATTAAGAAAATAAAAAAAGCGTAATTCGATTTAATTCCTTCCAGAAAATACCTTGACCGGATCAGAATTATTTTCATATGCTAACATGATGTAAAACAGACATTAAACCGAATATGATGATGATAGATGCCATCTTTAACACACGCACACACACACACACAAATTGCAAGTAAAAACACTACCAGGAAAACAGGTAAGTACAACTAGTTGATAATATCTTGGTCTGCAAAAACTACCTGGTGTTGCCCGGGTCAAAAGTGTAACATTTCTATTAAAACTTCTATCTCTTTACCTTTCTCTATCCATCTATCTTTCTCTCTTCCCCCCTCCCGTTTTCTCCCCACCCCCTCAGCTCATTCCTCTATTTGGACGGACGGACGGACGGACGCACGCACGCACACACACACACACCTCCTTTATATAGATCCTTCGAGGAATGAGTCAGCATAAGGGAAGTAACTCATTGATAAAAAAGCAAAATTACTTCCCTTTAGTACATGAAATAGTTGGAAAACTGACCCCCTCCCCTGAAAAAATCTGTGCCAGTTTAGGGTCAAAGAAAAAAATTATTTTTCTAAATATTAGATATTATTCAACCAGGGCAACACTGATCAAGAAAACACCAACTTTGCAGTTGTTTGATTTGAAGTTCTGGACTTTTAGCTGGACACACACAACTGCCCGATTTTAATAATAAAAAAAACAAACTTTAAAACAAACAAATATTAACTCCCTAAAATATTAGGTTTGTAAAAAATATTTTTAAATAAAAAAATTGACTAGATATCATCATCATATTCGGTTTAACATCTGTTTTACATGCTGACATGTGTTGGACGGCTTTAAGGAATTGACTTCCAAACTAACCTATCTCTGCCCAGGTATTTATCCCTCAGGTCTATTTTTATCACTTCCTCCCATGTTTTCCTCGGCTTTCCCCTGTAAACTGAACCTGCTATCTCAACTGTTCTACATCTACTAAACCAAGAACACTCATTCATTCTTTCAATGTGGATATTAGTAGATATTATTGTACTGAATTTGTCCAATAGACAATCTGTAAAATTTGCAAGAATAACTTTCAACCATCGTTGCTTTAAAACCTGGTTCGACGTGAATCCGTGCGAATAACTGACTGATTTGATCACAGCTAGCATAACCTTTATGCACGACACAGGCGATTCTATGTCGCTTACATCTGGGACTAGGCTCTGTCCATTACACATCAAAGATGAAGTAGAGATTTATCTACCCACACGAGGTAAGATGTGACACAAGGTCGGGAAAGTGGGATTAGAAAAGCCAGCGCCCGAGAGGCGAGTACTCTGGCCATTTAAAAATTGCCTGGGCATCCCCGTCGGCATTCTCCGGTAGGGGCGCCTCTCAGGCAGTAAGCAATAAACTTACTCCTCCTCAAAGAGGGGAGACAAAGCCTGGGAGGGTGGACCTCCTAGAACTGCACAGGACTGTCCCTGTCCCATAGACTGGTGTAAATTAAGCCCCGAAGGCCAAGACAATACAAGTCTATGGGGTGCAGTATCCATTGGAACAGATACTACACTTAGATCTTGGCCAAAAGGCCAAGAAAGTTCAAAGATGAAGTAAATCATTCAAAACAGTTCATTTTATTTGATGGAAATATTGACAAAACTCTAAAGGTGAGACAAATTATCGCGATAAAATTTTGTATAAACAAATGTAAAACTAAATTTCCAGCTTCATAAAATTAAATGAAATATGTGAATTTTGCTGTAGTAAATGATGAAATTAAAAGGGGGGGGGGGGGGGGGGTGTGATAACTATTTTTAAAAAGCATATGTCATGGCAAGTAACACTCAGTTTTAAGTCTTCTGGAGGTCGAAGGTTCAATCCTCACTACAGGCAATATAAACTAAAAATAAAATAAAAAGGGAGGGAGTTCCAGAGGCCAGCAACACGAGGAAAGAAGCTATTTGAGTAAAAGGCTCTCCGACATCTGGGGACCTCCACAGTGAATGAATGAGATTTAGTTGATTGTCGAGTTAGTCTAGTGAATTTACGTCGAGTGGGCACCTGAGTAGCCAATTCATCGGAGCACAATCCATTGAAGTATTTGTAAAACAAGCACAAGGGTGCTACATTGCGGCGATGGGACAGGGACTGGAGCGTGGTTGACAGTGAGGGACCTATTAGGTTGGCGATTCTTTTTTGGACCTTGTCAAGGAGGGAGAGACTAGTAGATGATGCACCAGCCCAGATATGACAACAATACTCCATACATGGGCGGATGGTGGCTTTGTATAGATACAGGATAATGTCAGGTGTGAGGAGTTTACTAGCATGGTAGAGGGAGCCAACCTTCTTTGCGGCAGCCTTGGCAATTGTCTTCAATGTATTTGTTCCAATTCATGTTATCTGTGAAGGTTAGGCCGAGGAGTTTGAATGATGAACTCTCAGGTAGGGTGTTATTTGCCATGACAATCGGTGGTTGAAAAAGTTCTTTGTAGTTATTGAAGGAAAGGAGCTTTGTCTTTGCGGCATTAAAAGTTACCAACCATTTATGACCCCAATCCACTACAGCCTGGAGATCATTTTCTAAAGATTCAGCCATTGCCTTGGATATGATCACGTTGGTTTTGCCAACATGGCGAGAGTAAAGGGTGGTGCTGTAAGCAAATTAACCAATCTCAGACTCTATGTCATCAGGGAGATCAAAACTTAACACTTGTATTGGTCATCGCTGATGGAATGAGAACAATCTACCATTGTGGATCAAATAAACAGTTCAGTTGGAAATTCCGTATCGATTTCCAAGTCCGACAAAAAATTCCAGAGTTACATCAGCCGAAACGTTGTGAGAATAGTCGTCCGAATAATCCAAATAGTTCATAAACTTGTAATGAAATACTCTTTCATTTGATGATTTACTTATGAAACTATCTTTTCTTTAAGAGATTGTAAAAGTGGAATGGACTCGGGAATATTGCAGATGTAATAGGGGATAGAAGTATTAAACTGTTTAGGGGTCATGGCTCAGGGATGAGAGTGGCCAATGGCAAAAAAAATCTGAAATTGAGATGAATTTCCCAACTGAAGGAACCATGACCCCCACATATTAAAGTTAATGTGAAATAATTGTTAATCTACAATACCTTTTTTTTTTTTCATACTGAAAGTAGACAGAAGAAAGATTCATTGATGAAACAAGACTTCTTCTACCTCTCCTACCCATGAATCGGTTGAAGTGCGGCAAAATTGACATTTTCAAAGAGAAGAGGAAAGGGAGGCTGAGCAAGGCAAGACAAACCGTGAAGGAAAGAGGAAGAGAAGAAAAAAAAACAAGAGAAAGAAAAATAAAGAAAGAGTGAAGTAAAAAGAAGAAATAAAAAAATATATAAAAAAAGGAAAAAAATATATAAAAAAAGGAAAAAAAATATATAAAAAAAGGAAAAAAAATATATAAAAAAAGAAAAAATATATAAAAAAGAAAAAAATATAAAGAAAATTATTTTTACTTTCGTTACTCAAGAACAACCAACGCAGAAATCGACATACAACAACTAAAAAATGTTCGACTTTCAATTGGCAATCATCTCCTCCCACGCCACCCATCTGCATCATGAGAACTGAAAATGTCCCCTGTGAAATCATAAAGCAGTCGTAACGGCTTTTGCATACTTTAACCAAACTCTAGCCGTCCAGATGTGCAAATAATGGAAACATTTCAGATGTCGTTACTCTCGTTGATTGTTGAAAATTTACTAATTATTCTGCTAGAACTGAAGCTTTGGGGCATTCCATAAATATACAGACTTAATTATGGCTGGAGAATCAATTATATTTCATTCTCTTCAAGCAACGATTCATGCTAGATTCACTTATTCTCTACACAAACAACTTACATGCACACAAGCATGTGTTCAGCCTTGTATCTCCCCTCTTTAACAAGTGCATTCTCACTCCCTCAAGACCACATTCTTATCAGTGGCCACTCCCTCTAGCCCCCCTCCCCTTGCCTCCCTCCTCCACGTTATCCAGCTTACATTCTCTATCTTTAATAAATACTCCCTCCTTCTCTCTCTCGTTCATGCCACCCCAGTTTCTTCTAAGCACCCTTCCCTTTATTCAGAGATAAACATTCAATATCCTCTTCTACTGCCCCCATAACTCTCTTCCTATCTTTTCAAACTACTCCCACTCCCCACCCACCAATATAACACCCCCCCTTTCTTCCAGCACAAACACAAATTTCAAAGTGACATAACTCTAGCCTGACAAACATTCACATGTAATGCAGAAAGCACTTGCTACCACCCCTCACATTCACATGTAATGCAGAAGCACTTGCTACCCCCCCCCCTGCTCTCTACATACATGTGGGCAGCTGTTTATTGTTCAATTCTAAGAATGATACATGAATACCACATGGCCAACGGTCGGTCGAATCTTTACACTGTACGGGAGGGGGGGGGGGTACGAATAAAACTAAATTTTGAATCATTTTCCTTTTTTTATAAAAAAATATTTTTTATGTTTGTTTATGAATCTAATGGAGATTTGGTATCTGTCTGAAGTCGAAACTATACTATTACTTCATATTAATTGTACTATCTTTTAATGCTAAATTCAGTTTACTATTTCAGACTAATGTACTATCTTTCAATGCTCACTTCAGGGGTGGGTGTAGTGTAGTATCTGTTCTGCTGTCATGAAACCATCCTCCCAGGCATTACCTACCACTTTTGGGAGGTAGTGTAGTATATGTTAGTTTCTCATGAAACCATCCTCCTTTTTTATTTGTGTGTGTGTGTGTGGGGGTAGTGTATTTGTTCTGTGGTCATGATACCCTCCTCCCAGGCATTACCTCCTCCTTTAGCATACGCCAAGAAATTGTCACAATCGGTTGTGCATCAGCCAACTCAACTAGTGTTGGGACGATTTATCGGAATTAAAAATCGGAATTGGGAATCGAACAAAATCATAACTTTTTGAGGAATCGGTATCGGACAAATTTATGCCTATTTTCTGATGCCAAAAACGATTCTTTTAATTGTTTATAATTATTTTTTTTATTTTTTTGTTTAAAAACTTAATTTTCCATTGCTGGCACTAATGATAAAATGATAAATATTTATTGAATTTAAACTACCAGTAAAACTAAAATCTATAGATCACCCTCCCACAAGTATACTTTTATGTTTGCGAAAATATATGCACATACTAAATGGGTTTTTACTGTAATCCGAAAAAAAAAAAAAAAAAGAAAAAAAAAAACAGAAAAAACAACAACTCTATCGCTAAATTTATTTATCTTCCTCCCACAAGGTAAGATGTGACACAAGGTCGAGAAAGTGGGATTTGAAAAGCCAGCGCCCGAGAAGGTGAGCACTCTGGCTTACAAAAAATGCCTGGGAGGCCCCATCGGCATTCCCCGGTAAGGGCACCTCAGGCAGTAAGCAATAAACTTACTCCTCCCCAAAAAGGGGAGGCAAAGCCTGGGAGGGTGGACCTCCTAGAACTGCACAGGACACACCCACAGACCGGCGGAAATCAAGCCCCGAAGGCCAAAACAATACTGGTCTGCGAGCCGAAATATTTAGAGATTTTAAAAGAATCAGAATCGGTAATTGCATCGGAATTGGGAATTTAGAACAAAATCCATAATCGTATCAGGGAAAAATATTGAAATCGTCTCATCGCTAAACTCAACACTTACATTATATATATTAGCAGAAAGGTGTGACCGGAGGAGCGCATATCATCTTTGCTAATATATGTAATAATTTTCTTTCTAGTTTGAAGTGAAAAAATGATACAAAATAACCGTTTCATTCATGCACTTTCATCTTTTGGTGTAATTAAAGTTTACCTGCCGCCCCCCCTTCATATACTCCCTCTATCTGCTCCAAAGGTAAAATATATCACTCAAAGTAATCATTTACAGGAACTTCGCCCCCTCCTCCTCCCTACAAGAAATAAGGTCATCATCATATTAATGATCAACTACAGATTGTTTTCCAATCAGGAAATATTTATATACAGTCTGCCTAAAACATCTCCCATTTCACATGCTAAAAAAAAAAAAAAAAAAAAAAAAAAAAAAAAATCTCGCCACTGAACTATATTTTTGGTTATTTTGTTAATATATTTTTTGTATGGATTGCTTTGTCATTCAATTAATACTTTGCTTACCGTTCTATAACTATATAGAATTACGACCTTCTTATGGTGACCATAATTTACAAATTTGTTCAAAATAAAAAACACATTCTTCTCATCCTGTTTTTTGTTTTTTTTTAATTCTTTTATCGCTTCTTTTATTTATTTAAATTTTATTTATCTATCCTTTTCATTCCTATTCTACCTTGCCCCCCACCCCCCACACACACCCAGATAATTGCTCCAACAAACACAAGTAGCTGTCCGTGGATTGGTTTGGTTTCTACGTTAAATGTCATATCAACTGTCGTGGGCCATTTAATATTGATTATTTTGTCTTGCAGACAGATACATTTTTTCTATGGTAACAGCTACATAATTACGATCTATTTTATTTTGCACTTACATGTTCTCACTCACGGAGTGATTAGTAGTGGTTCGGTAACAACACACAGGCATGTTCTCATTCGCATAGTGACACGTTGAGCGATAAAACCTTCTTTGCGTAGGCGGATATTTCCGCTTCTGCTCAAGCCAGTTTTCCCGCGTAACTCTTTCCGGACGACCATATTTTGTGTTGATGAAACTGTTGAATCAAATTGATTTAAATTGTAGATAAGTTTGTCCTTCTAACCAAAAAACTTGGTGACGCTTTTCTTTATTTCAACCAAGACCAGGAAGATGGATACAAACGCAGCAACCCTACAACAAAACGGCGATCGCCAACAAAGCTTCTCCCACAACTCTATTCCATAAAAGAAACTATTAGGTTTATTTCCTTTTTGTTTAAACACACATCAAATCTTGTGGACAATTCAACACCATTTTCTTCTTATAGACAAGTTTAGTTTAAAAAACGAGATCTCTCTCTCCCTCTCTCTCATTATATATATATATATATATATATATATATATATATATAAAAAATAAAATAAATTAAAATATGAGACTAAAAGTATACTTTTAGTAGATAGAACCTATAGTGAAATAGTTTAAGCTCAATTTACGAGATAGAGCAATTATAAAGATAGATGAAAGAAGAGGGATAAACATGTACGAATGACAAATCTATTTCAACTTCGATTGTTCAATGCAAGGTGTACTCGGTAAAAACATGTTTATTATTCTTTCCTTAAGCCAAGGCTTTTCAAAGATTAAAATCTTATCAGAGGAATTACATAGATAAGTTGGCAGTGGAATATATATATATATATATATAATTTATCATTCTGATGTTTCCTCTTAGAGGGTCAGACGATAAGGCCCTAAGGAAAATTTCAGCAATTTTGTTTTATCCCACACTCCGTTTTCATTTTTGATAAAATAAATGTTTTCTGTAAAATTTATCTTACCATTTTGTTGTACTAGTAATCTGATTATTTATATATAAACTTGCAAAAACTATGACAGCTCGATATTTCATCATATAATGAGATAGAGCTGAGTATATATCTAACGATTTAAATTATTTTCAAATCATATTCCAAATATAGAGTATACACAGTGATATCCAAGTTTTTCACAGTTGTTTCCAGATGTTTACTTTGAGTTATATAACATAAAACTTGTGTATCTGTAAACAACTTTGATACCATTGTGTATACTCTTTATTTGTAATATTTGAAAATAATTTAAATCATATACATATATATATATATATATATATAGGCTAGCTGTAGTTACCAGGCACTGCCCAGGATGCAGAAAAGTCATTTTAGTTTTTAAATTTATACAGAAAAAAAAACAAAAAAACTTTAGTTATAAAGGGAGATAACTCTTTATATTTTTCAATAAAAATTAGTTATTCCCCTTGCTGATTCTGATTTTTTTAGTCATAATTGAAAAATGCTTCCATTTTACTATTTGTCCGGCGATACTACCTCATTTTAAAAAATAAACTATAACATTGTCAATAACATGGCACAACAATAAAAAATGAAAATCTGATAGTCAGAATCAGAGTTTGATATGTCAGCTTAAATGCTATTTAGGTTCAACTTTTAAAATCTCACTTTATATGTAAGATAGAAGAAGCACAGATGACTGTTCATGCAGCAGTTTCCAATGGTTGATCTCCGAGAAAAACCAATGGCATCTCCGGAATCAGCAGGTTATTGCGGATCTTTTAGTCGAGTTTTAAATGAGTAAAAAAAAAAAGTTTCTATTATAATTAAAGAACATAAGCCAGTCGTGAAACTGCATATCTCCGCTTGACACCTTAAGGATGAGTCAAGTTTTATCTGGGCCTTATTTCTCCATGTTATGTAATATTGTAAGTTATGCCATGGAAATGGTAATTGAAAAACTATTTATCTGATCAGGCTAGAATTTTGCATAGTGGTTATCACTATCAAAGAGGATCAGATTCATACATTTTGACCATGACTAAAGTTGTCATTGTCATATAAGATAAGGGACTTCTTTGGCTACAATATGCACCAAGCAGTGAGTCTCTACGATGTACAGTTATCGCCAAACGTTTGACTTTCACCTTTTCCACGATTTTGACCGTTAACCTACATCTTCCAAAATTAAATGAGCCAATATTTTGACCAAGTTTCATAACGATTGGTCAAGTGACATGGCCGCAAACCTACATCTTCCAAAATTAAATTAGCCAATATTTTAACCAAGTTTCATAACGATTGGTCAAGTGACATGGCCGCAAACCTACATCTTCCAAAATTAAACGAGCCAATATTTTGACCAAGTTTGATAACGATTGGTCAAGCGACATGGCCGCAAACCTACATCTTCCAAAATTAAATGAGCCAATGTTTTGACCAAGTTTCATAACGATTGGTCAAGCGACATGGCTGCAAACCTACATCTTCCAAAATTAAATGAGCCAATGTTTTGACCAAGTTTCATAACGATTGGTCAAGCGACATGGCTGCAAACCTACATCTTCCAAAATTAAATGAGCCAATATTTTGACCAAGTTTCATAACGATTGGTCAAGCGACATGGCCGCAAACCTACATCTTCCAAAATTAAATGAGCCAATATTTTGACCAAGTTTCATAACGATTGGTCAAGCGACATGGCCGCAAACCTACATCTTCCAAAATTAAACGAGCCAATATTTTTACCAAGTTTCATAACGATTGGTCAAGCGACATGGCCGCAAACCTACATTATCCAAAATTAAATGAGCCAATATTTTGACCAAGTTTCATAACGATTGGTCAAGCGACATGGCTGCAAACCTACATCTTCCAAAATTAAATGAGCCAATATTTTGACCAAGTTTCATAACGATTGGTCAAGCGACATGGCCGCAAACCTACATCTTCCAAAATTAAATGAGCCAATATTTTGACCAAGTTTCATAACGATTGGTCAAGCGACATGGCCGCAAACCTACATCTTCCAAAATTAAACGAGCCAATATTTTGACCAAGTTTCATAACGATTGGTCAAGCGACATGGCCGCAAACAAACAAACAGTGACAAATTCAACCAAAAACATAACCTCCTTGGCTGAGGTAAAAATACTTGTATCTTAGTTGGAACATATACAAAAAAGAAACTATTAACTTGAAACAAGTTCTGACATGCACGTAGCCGTTATGACAAATTCTTTGTTTGAGACCATGGATTAGAGTAGTCCACTAATTAGTTGAATCCCAACCATTTTATTGAATCATCGATTTGAAATTTGTTGTTAAATTACAGATTTTGTCATCAAAAACTAATGATATTGGCATTTCGCATTTTTTTTTTATGCTGAGTAATAATCACGTTTTTACGACTGAATCACCTGAATCAATTATTCATTTAAAATTTAGTTGTTTACCGATATTTTATTGTCCTAGATATATACCCACACACAGACATACCGCCCAGAGTAAAGCTGGGTACCTACACTAATAAATAATATATACAAACTATTTTCACACAGTTGGGATCCCCTTACAGGTACTACCACTCTGAGTCAGAATGGACTTTAGAATAATAATTGCAAATATAAAACCTCAATTGGCAACACATTCCTCCGCCTACTCCACCACCACCTCACCACCAAACTATTACTCATATATAAAAAAAAACAAAAAAAAACAGGCCCACAAATAATCAATCTTTTGTGTATTTTAAAACCTTTGACAGAAGAAAGGATTTCCCAAACGTCTTTTATTAATTTCTTTTCTTTCTTTCCTTTTTTTTGGGGTGGGGGGGGGGGGGGTATAAAGAAGAGAAAAGAATTGGTAAACATCCTCTGTGGAATAATAATAATAGCCAAAAGCAACAAATTCTGGAAAAAGAAGAATTATATTCTACAGAAAATTAAATACAAGAAACAGCTAAAAAAAAAAAAAAAAAAAAAAAAAAAATCAGCTGTTAAGAATTTTTCTATTACCGAAGAGATCTTTGAATGAAAGCTTTTAGTAAAACCAGTTCTTTTAAAGTTCTTTGTCGACAATAACAATAGCACAGGGCTGCTTCCCAGCTAACCACAACATGGTCGGTTTGAAGACCAATGTTAACAAATTCTTGTCGAGCCACCCACTTAAATGATCAAATTCTGCCCATTTCACTCATTGTTACCAATCCTCTCATGGTGTTGTTCATCATCGTTCAACTGACAATCTCGTTTAACCCTTATCCTCGAGTGGCCTTCGGGCCTTGATAAGTGGTGATGCATTAGGATTAAAAATATCTATATAATTTCATGCAAAAGCAATTTCATGTTCGTACATACGTTATAACCCTCCACTTCTTTTTCAAAAGGGATCGTCCAATCGCCGAAGATGCGATGCAAAATATATATTTTTTTCATTCATCTGATCTCGCTGTTGTGTCAGATATGAAACTTGAACTAAAATACACTCTTTACCTTCAGCCGAGGATCAAAGTGTAGTATCTGTTCTGTCCAATGATACATTGTGGAGTTAGCGTTCGTGCCGAACGTAATGGAAACATGTCACAAACTCCTACAAGGGTTTTGAAGATAGCCCCCATGATATATTCTGGAACAACATTAACCAGAGCACTTAGATAGTAGGTTTCGGTTTGAACAAAGGTGGTACAATAATATTGTGGGGTTTGCGTTCACGCTGGATGTCCAGAGAATGGTAATATTTTAAAGCATGGCAGCATAATCACGTTGACACACCGGTTCCCATTAGATCCCCAAAATTAAGCAACGTTGAGCCTGATCAGTACTAGATAGGTAACCATTTGGGAATACCAGACGCTGTATGTGGACACTTAGCTATGGGCAAATAGTGTCGCCAACCCGCAGTGATTAGCGCGGCGACTATGGCAAAAAAACCTGAATGACAGTCCCCAATAAGGTGTCAGAAACCAGGGAGGGGTTCCTCTTCCAGGAGTGGTCAAAACCCCTGATGGTGATGATGGCAGCAATATCCAACAGATAACGGATACAAGTGTGGATCTTCCACAGGTGGCGCTAGTAAATTAATAATTGTGAAGACAAAAATATGCAGCTAAGAATAGACAAGCGCCAGAGGAAAAAATACCTTTTCTATACTTTCAAATTTTTGCCTGAGATAAATTAAACAACTGGGGGAGGGACGAGGGGGACAGGATTATAATATTTTAAAAATAGACTTTGAAGTGGGATTGAGATTTTTGATTCCAGATTGTTAGGAAAATGAATTTCAAGAAATGATTTGTTGAATATGGAAAAGTATTAATAAAACAAATCAGAAACAGGTTCTCTTTGTTAGTAGAACCGGTGTGAACCAGTTGGATAGAGTGGGTGTGTGTGTGAAAGGAAAGAGGGAGAGATTTTAAGTGCTTGATCTGAACTGCAATCAAAGACTTGTACCTGATATTTCACAGTGGAATAACGAGGAGAGGAATGTATTCTATCATTACTTTCAAAGCAGGTGCTCGACTGAGCTCAAATCTCTGGTTCCCTCCTTTAAAATGTTCACTGCAAAAATTTGTCTAGCTACAATACTGCAAAGTACTTTAACTTCTTCTTCTGTACATCTAATCCCAAATGGAAACCTCCATGAACAGAGTTTCTTTCCAAGAACTTCCATCTGTGGAAAACAATATTGCGCAGCTACTTCCCTGCACACTGCAACATGGTCGTCTTCAAATCCAATATCAGCAAATACTTGCGTCCTCTTGGCTAGTCAAATTCTGTGAATCCCACCCATTGTTCACAATATTCTAATAGTATTTGACCTTCAATAATTTATTTATTTTTTTTTTTTTTTTTTTAAATTGTAACAGACAATTTTCGGTGCAGGTGAAGTATGATCAACCGAATATCTTAAGTTAATGGATTACATTAATTTTGAGGAATTTAAATAAAAATGAGATCTCATTTCAATTTATATTAAAAGCCAGTATTATAAAAGTTATAAACTAAGGTGATGTCTTCCATACGAACATCATAAATGAAATTTAAAAGAATATTTATTTTGCATATTTAAAAACAACAGGAACATTTGGATAAAATAAATGGATCGACTGTAGTCGAGAGTGACATGAAGGCTCCCTTTCCGTTGGTTTTCAAACACTGAGTGTGTGTAATACCTTTATATTAAAACTTTTATCTCGCTACCTCTCTCAAACTGTCTATCTTTCTTTCCATCTTCCCCAATTTTCCACATCCCTCTACCCTAACCCCCTTTCACCTCTGCTCAGCCCATTCCTCTTATTGAAAATAATAATAGTGTAAGTCATTCATATCTCCTTTATATAATAGATAATATTGGAAATGGCTGGAAAACCGACCCCTTCCCCTGACGAAACCTGACCCAGTTAACTCGCAAAGAATGAATTTTTTTTTTTTTTAATTTTAGATATACTATTCATCCAGGTCAACGTCGATCAAGAATATACCAACTTTGTAGGTGTTTGTTTCGTAGTTTTTGTCTTTTAGCTGGACATACAAACACAAATGCTCTTTATATAATAGAAGAAGAGAATAGATTAATCATCCGCTCCCTTTTTGAAAGTATACATCCGCATACTTCAATACTTCATGGCACATACTGTACTGTGGGTTCGGAGAGCCTCGTTAACATGGCGGTATTCTTATCGGAAAGTTAGTCGGTAGACATTCTGATAGATGGTAGACCACATATCCAACAAAAAGTGCTCAACTGAGCTTCCAATCTCTGGTTCCTCTTTGTAAGACATTCACAACAAGAACTCGTCTTGCTATCCCAACTGAAAATAACTTTCCTTCCTTTCTCTGTGTGCCTAACATAAAAAAGAATTTCCATGAACAGAGTTTCTTTCCAAGTAATTCCCATCTGTGGAACACATTACCACAGGAGTGCTTCCTGCAGACTACAACAGGGGTGTTTTCAAATCCAATGTCGGCAAATACTTGTCACAAACAGTCCCTCATAACTTTGTTCCATTCATCATTTTCAATCTTCTCATAATATTCTTCATCATTCAACTGACAATCTATTAATCTCACTAGCCTTTATCCTCGAGTAGCTTTTGGCCTTGATAAGTGGTGACTCGTTAGTAAAAAAAAAAGAAAAAGTTATTGGTATGCCACATATTTAACCAGTAACCATTCTTCGCTCATTCAAATTACGTATTTGCCAATAAAATTATTTTTAAAAGTGCATAAAACACTGTATAACGTTTTTAGCAATTAGAAAAAGAGACGTCCATGGCTGCTAACTGTGTGTATGTCTTATGTTTAACCCTAACTACTCGTAGGTTAGTAGACCTAGGAATGATCTCCAACCGGTACACTTTATATCGATACCAGTCGTGGATACATCCTCGACAATCAGTCTCACAGTGGCCTTGCTTCTATCAGGCTGAGGTATACTTATGTCCAGTTCTAGGAGGTCCACCCTGCCAGACTTGAGAAGGCATTTATTGTTCATCGCATAAGACACCCCTACCAAGTAATGCCGACAGGACTGCTCAGGCATTTTTTGTAGGCCAGAGTGCATCTCTTCTAGTGCGCTGTTTTATTTATTTATTTATTTTTCCAAAACTTCACCTGACCTTGTGTCTAACCTACTGCAGGAGGAGGTAACTAAATATACGGTTTATATTAATTCAACGTTTCTCTTATGAAGGGGGCCTGGGGGGGGGGGGGGGCACAAAAATCCCCACTGGTTTTAATGCGATTCAAATGACGCAAAAGATTTACTAAAGATTTTAACAATTTTAAGACCTACTCATGAAGACCAATCTCCGAAAAATTAAAACTTATTCTAGACCCATAACTTCAGCAGTGTAAGATCTATTTGCACCGTTGTTATCTTATCCTCCCCCTAATAGGGCCCAGTTGGTGTGCGGTGGGGGGAAACCCACCCCTCTCCAGATATCTTAGTAAGACACTATTAATAACTAGCGTTCATCCTCCGTCAAAAAGTGACGAAAACAAAATTTATGCTTCGCCAGTGTTTTACACTAGCAATTTATCTAGATATATTACTAAAATATTCAGATAAAATCATAGAAATACGTCAGTAATTTAATTTTTCATATAAAATTATCATTTCTGATGACCTTAAGAAAAAAATAACATCATTGACTTTATTATAGAGTGAAGGACTTCTTTTCCGAATTCATTTCCAGCGGCCGGGTACGTCTGAGGTGGTTGTCTGACTTGCTATTTGCTTTCTCGCTTCCCCTCGCCGCTTGAAATGGTTTCGTTCGAGGGGTAGAAAAAGGCACACGTTTTACTTGTCAACTTTTGCGTGACATGATGGAAGTACATATATTTATTTATATACAAATAAATACACATCGGTGTGTATTATAGAGTGGAGGATGCTATTTAAATCATAGAAAATGTACGCATCCCCTCACTAAAGGTACCTGCCCGTGACTGAATATAATGGCTAAGGCTGGATATTGAACTCGCCTTGGTGACTTCATTATTCGTGCCTGGAACAACTGTCCGTTTCTATAGTATTCTACAAATAATATACATAACCTTATACCGCCACCCGATTTGTAAAAAAAAAATTAAAAAATTTAAAAGTAAATAAATAAAATAATCTCAGCTGCAGCTGCCCCTAAGAACGATATATCAACATTGAATAAGAAAAAAAAATAAAGTTTTTTTCTTTCTTTTTTTTATAAGTAAAGGCCTGGACGGGTCCATATTGACAAAGGTGACGACTTAGCCCAACCCCGTCACCGCCGCCACGGTTAGAGCTTTTTGCTCTTGCTACAAGCCCCCCCCCTCCCATTTCAACACACCTCCTGCTGTCCAAACACACAGTCCGAGGTGACAGAGGCGTCGCGGCAGAAGGAGGAGATGGTAACGGGAAGATAAGTAAAAAAAAAATAAATAAATAAATAAAATAATATATCTCATGAGGAGGAGGAGGAGGAGCAGTCTACGTGCAAAAACAAGTGCCTTTGGCATAATCACATTTGCTTTTTCACTCCCTCTCTCATATCTCTAGCTCTTCTCCCTCACTATATCTTGAGTCCTGTTTTTCAACTCGCTTCTCATCCCCTTCCTCATTTAAAAACAACTCCCACTCTCATTATAACTATTACGTCTTCCAAAATAGTCTCTGTATCTCCTCCCACACCTACACTCTTGTATCCAGACTACTCTTTTACCGCCATTCACATAGACCGAAATCTCCTACTATATATCCCCCCTACCCTTACGTCAATGTTAAATCTCTTCCTTCTACTCTTTCACTCCCTTCAAACAAAGACCTCCGTCAGTACTTCCTCTCTGTTTCACTGACAACACGCCCTCTTTTCTCTCCTCCTACTCATTCTCCTTTTCGCCGTTACCAAGGCAACAACTCCTCCCACAACTATTTTAGCCCCTCCCTCTTCTATTCACTCTAAATTCTATTTTACTTTAATCTCCTCTTTTACTACCTCTTATTTGTTCACCTTTTTCTTCTTAAAAAAACAAAAAACCGCTTGCCCTTCTTCCTTAGCTATCCAACCCCCTCCCTCTTTATTTATCATCACTGTTCCTCTCCCACTCCAACATATTCCAGTAGACCTCTTCATTTTTACCAAAACCTTCACTATTCCCTTCAACCTCTTCATTACAGCCATTTCACTGATTACCACATCTTTTTCTGTTTTTTTCTTCTTTTTCTTACCATTACATGGTAACAGCTCGGCCTTAATTTGCTATAACTATTACCACCCCTCCACTTTTAAAAGATAACCATTAGTATCTCTCCTCTCACTGCCCTGTTTTATGTACTCATACTACAACCGCCTTTTACCACTGTAATCGTAGCACAGTCCCAGGAGGAAATATCTCCGAAAGGAGGGGGGGGGGGAGAGAGAGACTTAATGCCTGTCATCTCTCAGGCTATTTTTGAAAACCGGTCCTGTGTGCCTTTTATAGGTGCTGGGACCTCCACCCACTCACTAAACCCGACCATGTGTCACATCTCGCCCTCGTGGGGAGGCTGGTAAATATCTGCTATTACCACACCTCGTTCATTTTTCCTAATATACTCCCCATACTTCTAGCTTAAGCACACCTGTCACCACCACTCAGGCATATGTCCTCCTCCTTCCATTGTTCATAAGGAGATATAATAAATATGCTCCCCACCACCACCATATTCTCTACAGAAGCCCAACACAAGTTTATGATACTGAGTTATATATATATATATATAAAGAACGCTGGAGAGTCTATTTACATGTCTTCCCACGAGGGCAGAGTTAAACGAGTTCGTTTGTTAATATGTGGGAAATTCAGCTCCCAAAAAGGGGCACTCTGGATTGGGACAAAAATTCTTAGTCTAGAAGGATTTCTCTTTCACTGACCGAGGACAAATATTTTTTTAAATACATTTTAACAAATTAGACACAAGGGCATTAAATGTGTGCGGTTAATCCTCTGTCTATCCTACTATTAACTAAAATCATTGCAGTCACTGCAATACCACATTTACTCAAGCGGACACCCTACTTAAAATATCCCCAATGCTCCTAGCCAAAATAGCCAAAGAAAACGCCGGTGAGCCTCGTTAAAATAACTAGAAAAAGAAAATGTGTGAGATATTGATGTAAGCCTAGAAAGAAAAAGAATTGACTTAAAAATATAACTAATTAAGCACTGTTTTTTTCTTTCTCTTCCTATCTTTTCTAATGTATCCTGTTCCAACAACGAGGATAAAAAAAGTTTTGGTTGCGTCCAGCAAAAAAAAAAAAAAAATTAAGAAAAAAAAATTAAGAAAACGAGCGCGAAGTTCGTAAATAATTTGATCTTTGTCTAATTTTAGTATATTTCAATCCAGTAGTATACAAGTTTTTTCCACCCACGTAAAGAGTATTGATTTACTCCTCTCCAGGAGTTAGGCACAAGGCCAGTTTTTATCTTACTCCCACAAGTAAGATGTGATCCAAGGTCGGGTCGGGAAAGTGGGGTTTAAAAATTGCCTGGGCAGCCCCGTCGGCATTCCCCGGTAGGGGCGCCTCAGGCAGTAAGCAATAAACTTACTCCTCCCCAAAAAGGGGAGGCGAAGCCTGGGGGGGGGGGGGGAAACACCCTAGAACTGCACAGGACCGACCCATAGACCGGCGTAAATCAAGCCCCGGAGGCCAAGACAATACCAGTCTATGGGGTGCAGTATCCATCGGAACAGATACTACACTTTGATCTTAGCCAAAAATAACCATGAAACACTAATCTAAGTCGTAGTCCTCCGTTCAGTATAAAGAGACAATGAAGAATCAATTGTGAAGCAAGGTTGCGCAATTGGTACTTCTGCAGTTTACGGACCGTGCTGAAATAATAATTCCTATATAAAAAAAAGCACGGTTCATAAACTGCAGAAATACCGCGCAACTCCCAACCACACCACTCATAAATCGGATTTAAAAATTTTTTTTTTTTTAACATAGTTCGATCCAAACAAGGCAAGTTGCCACTGTAGACGTAAGGGGCTACTGAGAAAAAGGGTGTCAGTTTTGGGGGTCATCCTAAATTGGGAGCTGTGCAGCGAGATGCTTGTTCACAGTTTTAAATTTCTGCACGTCGGTACAGTCGGGGAAACAGGGAGCAGGGAAGGAGTTCCAAAAGTCCGGCAGCACAATGAAAGAAACTATTGCAGTAGAAGGCTCTCCAGCATCTAGAGATCTCCACAGTGAATGGATGGGATTTAGCTGATTATCAGGTTGGTCGAGTGTATTTACGTCTAATGGGCACAGAGCAGCAAGTTCATCGGAGCACATTCCATTGAAGTACTTGTAAAACAAGAAGAAGGGTGCAACATTGCGGCGATGGGACAGGGGCTGGAGCTTGGTGAATAGTGACGGACGTATTAGATTAGCGACTCTTTTTTGGACCTTGTCTAAGAGAAAGAGAGTCAAGTGGTAAGGAAAAGTCCAGGACAACTGGAAACAATGCTGGGATAAGCAGAGAGCCTCTCACATATAGTATCTGACATTCGAAATGGTCACCCAATGTCGCTTAATTTCGGCGATCTAACGGGAACCGGTGTGTCAACGTAATCATGCTGTAATCTAAGTATTAGCACAATCATACGCACATCACAAGTTATTGAGTTAAATGGATATAAATGCATAATATACATTCATTCACGCGTCTTTTTTGTTTTTCTATGCTAAAGAGTCACCACTTAGCAAGACCAAAAGCCACTCGAGATTAGGGTTAGGGCTAATAAGATTGTGGGTTGGACGATGAACAATACTATGAGAGGATTGAAAACGATGAACGGAATGGACAAAGTCTGATCACTTTCGTCAAGTATTTGTTGACATTGCACTTTAAGACGACTATGCTGTAGCCTTTAGGTAAGCAGTCCCGTAGCAATGCGTTCCAAAGATGAGAAGTTTTTAGAAAGAAACTGTTTATGGGCATTCCATTTGGTTTTAGGTACAGTACAGAGGAAGAAATGAAAATTCGGCGATTGTGTAGAATTTCCAACGAAGAAAAAAGGGTTGGAATAAAAAGTCAACAAATAATTGTTACCAAAGGCAATACAAGTTACTTTTCTACTTACCCGTCTACAAAAAAGTGCGTTTTAAAGTATTTTAAAGCGCTTTTATTTGCATATTTTATCGATGACTTCGGAACCTTGTAAACCCGACGTATTCATGATGGAGCCGGATTTTACTCGATGTGAAACGTCGATGTCGTAGATTTAACAACGCCAAAATCAAAAAATTAAACAAAAAAATAAAGTTAATAAGTATCACATATTAGTCGAAAATTATTTTTCAACCGATCTGTATAGTTTTATTAGCTGTATTTTTTTTTACACAGGTTTCACATCGAGTAAAATCCGGCGACATCTTGAATACGTCATCAATAAAATATGTAAATAAAGTGATTTAAAATACTTTAAAACACAAAAAAAGGGCAGGTAAATAGAAAAGTAACTTTCATTGCTTTTGGTAACAGTTATTTGTTGACTGTATTTTTTTTTCTCCGTTGGAAATTCTACCTAATCGTCGCAAATTCTTTCCTACATTTCATAAACCTAACACGGTGAATATATAGAGAGGACGAAAGATGTGGTTCTAGGTTCTTAATTCTAAAATAATTTGTAATCTTTTTGGCGTTCTTACTCCTTGGTAACTTTTGGCTAAGATCAAAGTGTAGTATCTGTTCCGATGGATAGACTGGTATTGTCTTGGCCTTCGGGGCTTGATTTACGCCGGTCTATGGGTTTGTCCTGTGCAGTTCTAGGAGGTCCACCCTCCCAGGCTTCGCCTCCCCTCTTTGGGGAGGAGTAAGTTTATTGCTTACTGCCTGAGGCGCCTCTACCGGGGAATGCCGACGGGGCTGCCCAGGCAATTTTTAAACCCCACTTTCCCGACCCGACCTTGGGTCACATCTTACTTGTGGGAGTAAGATAAAAAAAATGGCCTTGTGCCTAACTCCTGGAGAGGAGTAAATCAATACTCCTTGGTTAGTTCAAGGAAAATCAACTTTTGTACTATTCAATTAATTATCTTTACAGTAGAAATCCTTATTAAGACATGCATGGTTATCTCCTCTTGTCAATGTCAATTTATCTTTTGTGACTTTTTTTTCTATCCGCGGTTCTCTCCCTTGCTCTAAACTCTAACCGCTTCTCCCGCTATTCAAACACGCACGCAAACACGAGTCTGTTAACTTGCCTCCCCATGAGAGCAAAGTTAGACACGATGTTTGGGGGATATATAATTCCTAAACAGGGGCACTCTCGATGGGAGAAAAACTTAAATTGCTCCAGTTGAGAAGGGTTTCTCCTTCCCTGATTGAGGACACAACAGATAGTTATTTGCTTAATAAATTTATACAGTTTTAATAAACAAGGGGCAAAAAGTCCTCAACGTGTGGGGAGCATGAGGGATAAGGGTCATCCTCTATCTTACTCTTGACCCATTCGTTCAAGTACTGTCCTTTTCTCTCTTTTACCATTTGTCCATCAACAGTCACCATAATACCACATTTACATCATGAACTACTTAAAATATCCCCAATGGTGTCAAATGATTTTATTTACAAAAATATTTACACTTAATGAAAAAAATAAATACATACGAGTTGAATAACAAAAACACACAAAAAATTTTTTTTTAAATAACCAAATAAAATTAGTAGCAGGTTAGTTTTTCTAAGAGTAGGCAACCCACGGTTTCCCGATTAGTTTAGAATCGAAAAGAAACAGGTCGGTCTCTAAGTGGGAGTGAGATTTAAGTGGGAGTAAATTAAATATGGGTGGGGTTTGAAAGTGAATGCTGTCCTTCCGAGATAAATAGAATTTAGAGAGGTCAAGGGCAAACTATAAAAGTGGGGAGTGGGCATTTGGGATGATCTCTATTATCGATAAAATTAAACAGGGGGGGGGGGCAGGACTCGCTGACTCAACAGATAATACACTTTGATCAAAGACCGGACTCCCCCCCCCCCACATCTCATAAATAAGCGCGTCTTTTTAGAACGACTGATGCATACACCTTTCTATGCAATGTGCATCGTAGCAGCAGCAGCGCGTGAATCTCGAAGTGTGCGGCACGTACGCCGCCCAAAGATCACCGTCGACATTTCTTCCCATATGCCATCAACGGACATTTCTGTCATTTATTTCTGCCATCCTTTCTCCCTCCACAAAATGCGTCATAGGTTATCTATATTCATGTATAATGTTGATATTAACCAGGTGCGCGAACTGCTTTTTTTTTCTGTTTTTTTTTTTTTTGCACTCACTTCAACACGGCCACACATTAATC
Source organism: Sepiola atlantica (assembly GCA_963556195.1). Taxonomy (NCBI): domain Eukaryota; kingdom Metazoa; phylum Mollusca; class Cephalopoda; order Sepiida; family Sepiolidae; genus Sepiola; species Sepiola atlantica. The sequence continues at coordinate 117,866,097 of OY744518.1, forward strand.
TCTCTCCCCATATTTTCCAAGCATTCCTCGCCCCCCACCTCCTCCCCCACCACGTGCTCGCCATCATCCCCGCACTTACAAGAACTATAGAAAAAAAAGACGACCAGTCGCACGCACACGCACACACGCACGCACGCACACGCACACACACCCGGAAGTTTCCATGGAAACCGATGCGGGTGTGCAATGCAAATAAGAAAAATAATAAATAAGTTTGAATCTTCATTTTCTCTCTCTCTCCCTACTGATACAATTTAAATTTTAAATAACGTTTCCTTTTATTTATTGGGCCAGGGTGGGGTGAACAGCATATCTCCACCTTCTACCTATATTGTTCTTCTTACGGGAGAATTGTCAAAATTATTTAGCGTTATATCTATATTAATACAATTATAAGAGAACTTCACGTGTGTCTGTGTGTGCGTGTTTTCTCTCGCGCACGACTACGAGAATTGATTTTCTTTTAAAATTAATTTACTATTTATTGAAATAGAAAAAAATCCTTAAGCGTAAAATAACACGATTTTTTTAAAAATCTAATTAAAAAAAAAAAAAAAAAATTTTTAAGATTTTAATTGAAAAATGAAATCAACCAGAATTTATTTCGACTTCGTAAACAAGTCATCATTGTAATCTTAAATAAATTATTTTGTGACCCTACAAAATCTGAAAGGAATTTGGAAGCATTTAAACTGGCGAAGAGAAATTCTTAGCAAATCCTCATTTAATTTTTTTTTTAATGAATGCTTTATAAGCTATTTAAATCCAATTAATTTCATATGTTTTAATAAACATTAACTCAATAATTAGTTAGTTGTAGTTTTATAACAATTTGGTTCCAGGTTCAATTAATAATTTAATGGCTAAAAAGATACTGTAATAATCAAAATGTAACTTTCAAAAACAAATAATTTTGTAAACGAAAAAGGAAAAGAAAAGCGAAACAAAAATGAAAGTAAAGACGCCCGGGCAACATTGGGTAGTTACAGTGAGTTTAAGAAAATGATTTTATTTTAAAAAAGAAATGAAAATAAAATAAAACGTAAAACAAAACACAAATAGTCGTCATACGTGCATTTCCCGGCCTCCGTGCTAGGATCAACGTGTAGTATCTTTTCTGTTGTCAATGCAAGTGATAGAAATCACGTCTAGACTGAGGGAATTTTTATTTTTAGTCCCATCCAAATTACGACTTTGGGGGGAACTGGATCGTTGGAAATAGGCCGTGTGTCTAAATGTGCCTTTGTTAGTGTATAGTATATAGTGTGTGTGTGTTTATATATAATATAAAACAAAATATAACATAGTTGGATTTCCGTTTGGAAGATTGGAAGATTGATAGATTGGAAGATAGATAGATTGGAAGATAGATAGATTAGAAGATAGATAGATTGGAAGATAGATAGATTGGAAGATTGGAAGATTGATAGATTGGAAGATTGATAGATAGATAGATAGATTGGAAGATTGATAGATAGATAGATAGATTGGAAGATTGATAGATTGGAAGATAGATAGATAGATTGGAAGATAGATAGATAGATTGGAAGATTGGAAGATTGATAGATTGGAAGATTGGAAGATTGATAGATTGGAAGATTGGAAGATTGATAGATTGGAAGATTGATAGATTGGAAGATTGATAGATTGGAAGATTGGAAGATTGATAGATTGGAAGATAGATTGGAAGATTGATAGATTGGAAGATAGATTGGAAGATTGATAGATTGGAAGATTGGAAGATTGATAGATTGGAAGATTGATAGATAGATAGATAGATTGGAAGATTGATAGATTGGAAGATAGATAGATAGATTGGAAGATAGATAGATAGATTGGAAGATTGGAAGATTGATAGATTGGAAGATTGGAAGATTGATAGATTGGAAGATTGGAAGATTGGAAGATTGATAGATTGGAAGATTGATAGATTGGAAGATTGGAAGATTGGAAGATTGATAGATTGGAAGATAGATTGGAAGATTGATAGATTGGAAGATAGATTGGAAGATTGATAGATTGGAAGATTGGAAGATTGATAGATTGGAAGATTGATAGATAGATAGATAGATTGGAAGATTGATAGATTGGAAGATAGATAGATTGGAAGATAGATAGATTGGAAGATTGATAGATAGATTGGAAGATTGGAAGATTGATAGATTGGAAGATTGGAAGATTGATAGATTGGAAGATTGGAAGATTGGAAGATTGATAGATTGGAAGATAGATTGGAAGATTGATAGATTGGAAGATAGATTGGAAGATTGATAGATTGGAAGATAGATTGGAAGATTGATAGATTGGAAGATAGATTGGAAGATAGATAGATTGGAAGATAGATAGATTGGAAGATAGATAGATTGGAAGATAGATAGATTGGAAGATAGATAGATTGGAAGATAGATAGATTGGAAGATAGATAGATTGGAAGATAGATAGATTGGAAGATAGATAGATTGGAAGATAGATAGATTGGAAGATAGATAGATTGGAAGATAGATAGATAGATTGGAAGATAGATAGATAGATTGGAAGATAGATAGATAGATTGGAAGATAGATAGATAGATTGGAAGATAGATAGATAGATTGGAAGATTGATAGATTGGAAGATAGATAGATAGATTGGAAGATTGATAGATTGGAAGATTGATAGATTGGAAGATTGATAGATTGGAAGATAGATTGATAGATAGATAGATAGATAGATAGATAGATTGGAAGATTGGAAGATAGATAGATAGATTGGAAGATAGATAGATAGATTGGAAGATAGATAGATAGATTGGAAGATAGATAGATAGATTGGAAGATAGATAGATTGGAAGATAGATTGGAAGATAGATAGATTGGAAGATAGATAGATAGATAGATAGATAGATAGATAGATAGATAGATAGATAGATAGATAGATAGATAGATAGATACCCCCCCCCCACACACACACACCTCAAGACATAACTCTCCTTTTCTCATTTCATCGAATGAGCACTTTCGAGAGACAGAGCAAATAAAGAAATTTCATATAAGAGAAAGAAAAACGCGAGGTACTTTGGAAATATTTTTAACTATATCATCCAGGACAATGAGATCCTGACGGTATTTTTATAAAATCACTCTCTTCTCCAAACAGGCTTTCAATGCCAAAATCGTTCTCATGGCACTCGAAAAACCACCCGATTGAAGACTGGGATAAATCTATAAAATTACCACCAGTGTGGTATTTTTTATAGAATCACTACCGTCTCCAATTGGGTGGTATTATTTCATGGCCCCTTTTACTTGACAGTAAATACACGTAGACATTCAAATATGTCAATGTATTTCACAAATGAGAGAGTAAATAAATATAAGACGAGGTGTTGTTTTTCTTTCTCTCATATAAGTTCATATATATTGGTAAAATGTATTTAAAAACAATATTTTTCAAAAGTGCTCAATATAAAGTAGAGCTTTATATATATATAAATATTAGAACAGCCTACGCAAATTAACCTGCGTCTCTGTGCTAGCGCACGGCTACGGCACTGAAAAGTAGTTTTCGCCTCGTAGCCGTACGCTAGCACAGAAACGCAGGTTAATTTGCGTAAGCTGTTCTAATAATATATATATATATATATATATATATATATATATATATATATATATATATATATATATATATATATAGGGGGGGGGGGGTGCCAATTAAGTTCCTGTCGTTTTTTTTTGTTGGAATTTTATTGATTTGTTTGTTTGTTTTTATTTTTGAATCTTATTTTTTAGAGTTAATTTAAAGTTACTTTCGTTTCATTTTTAGATCATTCAAATGGAAATGAACATTTTAAACACATTTTTTTCTGTCGCTGTTATTTTTATTATCATCATCATCATCATCATCATCGTTATTGTTGTTATTATTATTGTTGTTATTATATCACACAAACGAGATATTGAAGATTTTGTTGGACGTTTTAAAACGAGGCAGAATACATTATTGATTTATTAGTTTTTTTTATTGATTAAACTTTTTAAATTAAAAAAACGGCGGGGACTTAGTGGCTAACCCAATATAATAAGTCGGCATTCTTAGATATCCATTTATAAAATCACGTAAACAAATGTCAACTCATTCATCCTTGATTTCGTGCTTGCTATTTAGACTATTACAATGTCAAACAATTTTATATTATGTTGATATAAAATTGTTTGACATTGGCTTATTTTGAGTCAATAACAAAATCTGTGAATTGTTTACGCTGAGATGATGATACTTAAGCACTAGTGTTAAAATAAAACAAAATTTTATAGAATCACTCCCGTCTCCAGTCCGGTATTATTTATGGTGGTTCTATTGGGATTTTTTTTTAGTGCTTAGAGAATAACGCTCCTAAAAATGCGTAGGAAAAAAACGGTTTAGAGTCCGGTTGAGAAACTATAAGAAATACCTCAAAAAGTGGTTCAGAAATAAAGGGGGGGGGGGGGGTAAATTTGTTTTTTTAAATAAAGATAATGGGAATTTTTAGTTTACTTGTAGAACGTGGACCGTTAGATTAAATTGATTGGTTTTAAAGTGTATTTCAATCCCAAAATGAAATTCTAATTTACTTTTTAAAGTTTTAAAAATGTAACTTTAATTCAATTATTTTTAATCGCTGGCGGCCATTTGTTTTTCTCACACCCAGGTTATTTTTACTTTAAAAAAAAAAAGAAGGTTATTTGACACTAAAAAGCCTCCAAATAAATTTGTAATTTGTTTTGTTTTTTCACATATTAAAGATACAATTATTTACACAATTTAACGAATTTAAATGCTAAGATGGAATTTAAGTGTAAAGCATGATAACTACTTAATAATCTCCGAGGAGAATAATAATAAAACTATGATTTAAAGTAACAGTTTCAGCATTTGGAGACGGGAGTAATTCTATAAAAATACCATATTTTTTAATATGGTATTTTTATAAAATCACTCCCGTCTCGAAAAGTTGTTTTCTTTCCTACGTAACAATAATCAATTTTATCTAAAACGTGTGCGAGTAAATACCAAAAAAGAAAAAGAAAAAAAACAAAACAGATGAGATTTTTTAACGGCCTCTTTGGTTTCGGCCAAGTAGTCATACCAGCCGAGGTTCGCCTGCTAACCTAATTGTTGTCTTGAACCACCAGCCCCTTTTTTGTCGACATGATGAGGTATAGTCCGGCTCTATCCTAGCGGAGCGCACCCTTCCTAGCCTTACTTACCTCTTCCTTCGGGAGCGGTTTATACAATTGAGCCTGATTTTTTTTTAACACACGATGAGTGCGGCTATGATGATGATGATGAAAACTTCTTGAAAAGAAAAATCACGGTGCTTACTTTTATTGAGACTCAAGTGAAATATAACAGTTCAAAATATTAGTGTACACCAAAAATTACGGAAAATTATCGAGTAGAATTTTAATAAAATATAAAATTAATTTACTATTTGGAGTCCACGAACTCCGAACAAGCTTGTCGTAGAAGATTATCTCCCTTCTAATATGAAGACGACACGCTGACTTGTTCGGTGTTCGTAAATTAATTTTATTTTTTATCAAAATTCAACTAATTATTTTTGTTTTTATCTTTATCAAATTCAATTTAAAGCATATATTTTTGTGGCGATTCTACTTACCTACCTATTTTTTTATGTTGTTTTAAAGTATTTCAAAGCGCTTTTATTTATATATTTTTATCGTTGCCTTCCGAGTCTTGTAACCCCGACGAATTCAACATGGCGCCCGATTTTACTTGATGCCCTTTGCTTAACTCAAAAATCGAAAATTACGCAAAAATACAGCTAACTCATCACTCGGTCGAAAATTTAATTTTTAACAGATATGTATATTTTTATGAGGTATTTTTGTTTAATTTTCGATTTTTAGACGATTACCGAGGTTTCACATCGAATAAAATCCGGCGCCATGTTGAATTCGTCGAGTTTACAATACTCGGAAGACAACGATAAAAAAATGTAAATAAAAACGCTTTAAAATACTTTAAAACAACAACAAAAATAGGCAGATAAGTAGAAAAGTAACTTGTATTGCCTTTGGTAACATTCATTTGTCGCCATTTTTACTGTATGATGCTGGTAAAAAGAGAGTTGGGTTGTTTTTTCCCAAGCTGAAGAAAATGCCGTCAATTAAATGGCGAGAGGAGTCGCACTCCAAGAAAAACATGTCGTCAATGTAGCAGCAGAACCAGTAATAAATATAATGATGGCCACGCAGATTATTTAAACAAAAATATTGACGTTATCAAATAAACAGTAATAAATTAAAATGTTCTTCAGTTGATGCGAAGGTGAATTAAGTGGATGGGGGGGGGGGGTTCACTGATTAATACAATAGTGACGCTGTCGAAAAATAGTAAATATTGGTTTTGTTTCGTTTTAAGAGCACACATTCCGAATTTTGCATGTAACCTTTCATTTCTAGACATTATTTTCGTTTTCATATAATTTAAGGGTTTTAAAAGCAGCTTTGAATGACGAAACACCGTGTCGCTACTTAATAGGATACTTTTTTTTTTTAAATAAATAATTTTTTTTTTTAAATGGTTTTCACAGTGATTTCTCCGTGGTTGTGCAAAATTCGAAAGTGATTTTGAAGTCTTTAAAATGTCAATCAGAATTAAAGAATACAAATCAAAATCAAGAATGGCGGTTAATTTGTGTTCCTAAATCAAAGAATAATTTAAAAAAAAACAAAAAAAAAACGTATTCTTGAACGCGTCACTGTTGTACCAATGAACCGGACAACTGCCTGGTTGACTAAAAAGAGAGCAGATCCTTGGAAATTTCCCCGCCGGCCTTTATAGATAACGAGAGGGCTAGTATAAAGAGAAATGGCGTTTAAAAGCATTAGCCCCATATTTATTTGGAAGAGCGGCGAAAATGAATCAACCGCAATTCCCTCCACAGTCGAGTCCATTAGTAGTCGTCATCCTCAGCCAAATCCAATAATTGTAAGAAGAACCATCACCAGAAAAACGACACGAAGACATCGGGCCGCCGCTGCTGCCACCGACTGCGCAATAGTCATTTTTGGTTCGATCCTTCCCTCGCAAGTCCGCTAGTTCCATTATAATTTACTAAGCTTGCAGAGCGATAGTTAGAAAAATATTTGGTTGCCTAATAATAACCACCACCCTCTTTCAGGTTTTTGTTTCATGGTATTTTTGTTATCCAATATTAATTCATAGGGACAAAAAAAAAAACTTTTTCTTTGACACAAGACAAAACAAAAGCAGAGAAAAGCTTAATCATCACACCAGCTTCTTTTTATGCATCTTATATTTTCGGCGTTAAAAATAAAAGAGAAAAGAGGAGTGAGAAATGTAAGGCGGGTGGGAGAGAGAGAGAGAGAGAAAGAAAGTAGGAGAGAGAGAGAGAGAAAGAAGGTAGGAGAAAGAGAGAGAGAGAAAGAAGGTAGGAGAAAGAGAGAGAGAGAAAGAAGGTAGGAGAGAGAGAGAGAGAAAGAAGGTAGGAGAGAGAGAGAGAAAGAAGGTAGGAGAGAGAGAGAAAGAAGGTGGGAGAGAGAGAGAGAGAAAGGGTGGGAGAGAGAGAAAGGGTAGGAGAGAGAAAGGGTGGGAGAGAGAGAGAGAGAGAAAGGGTAGGAGAGAGAGAAAGGGTGGGAGAGAGAGAAAGGGTGGGAGAGAGAGAAAGGGTGGGAGAGAGAGAAAGGGAGAGAGAGAGAGAAAGGGTGGGAGAGAGAGAGAGAAAGGGTGGGAGAGAGAGAGAGAAAGGGTGGGAGAGAAAGAGAGAAAGGGTGGGAGAGAGAGAGAAAGGGTGGGAGAGAGAGAGAGAAAGGGTGGGAGAGAGAGAGAGAGAAAGGGTGGGAGAGAGAGAGAGAGAAAGGGTGGGAGAGAGAGAGAGAGAAAGGGTGGGAGAGAGAGAGAGAAAGGGTGGGAGAGAGAGAGAGAGAAAGGGTGGGAGAGAGAGAGAGAAAGGGTGGGAGAGAGAGAGAGAAAGGGTGGGAGAGAGAGAGAGAAAGGGTGGGAGAGAGAGAGAGAAAGGGTGGGAGAGAGAGAGAAAGGGTGGGAGAGAGAGAGAAAGGGTGGGAGAGAGAGAGAGAAAGGGTGGGAGAGAGAGAGAGAAAGGGTGGGAGAGAGAGAGAGAAAGGGTGGGAGAGAGAGAGAAAGGGTGGGAGAGAGAGAGAGAAAGGGTGGGAGAGAGAGAGAGAAAGGGTGGGAGAGAGAGAGAGAAAGGGTGGGAGAGAGATAGAGAAAGGGTGGGATAGAGAGAGAGAGAAAGGGTGGGAGAGAGAGAGAGAGAAAGGGTGGGAGAGAGAGAGAGAGAAAGGGTGGGAGAGAGAGAGAGAGAAAGGGTGGGAGAGAGAGAGAGAAAGGGTGGGAGAGAGAGAGAGAAAGGGTGGGAGAGAGAGAGAGAGAGAAAGGGTGGGAGAGAGAGAGAGAGAGAAAGGGTGGGAGAGAGAGAGAGAGAAAGGGTGGGAGAGAGAGAGAGAGAAAGGGTGGGAGAGAGAGAGAGAGAAAGGGTGGGAGAGAGAGAGAGAAAGAAAATGAGAGAGAGAGAGAGAAAGAAAATAAGAGAGAGAGAGAGAGAAAGAAAATAAGAGAGAGAGAGAGAGAAAGAAAATAAGAGAGAGAGAGAGAGAAAGAAAATAAGAGAGAGAGAGAGAGAGAAAGAAAATAAGAGAGAGAGAGAAAGAAAATAGAGAGAGAGAAAGAAAATAGAGAGAGAGAAAGAAAATAGAGAGAGAGAAAGAAAATAAGAGAGAGAGAGAAAGAAAATAAGAGAGAGAGAGAAAGAAAATAAGAGAGAGAGAGAAAGAAAATAAGAGAGAGAGAGAAAGAAAATAAGAGAGAGAGAGAAAGAAAATAAGAGAGAGAGAGAAAGAAAATAAGAGAGAGAGAGAGAGAGAGAAAGAAAATGAGAGAGAGAGAGAGAAAGGGTGGGAGGGAGGGAGAGAGGGAGACCGAAAGAAAGGGTGGGAGGGAGGGAGAGAGGGAGACCGAAAGAAAGGGTGGGAGGGAGAGAGGGAGACCGAAAGAAAGTGTGGGAGGGAGGGAGAGAGGGAGACCGAAAGAAAGGGTGGGAGGGAGGGAGAGAGGGAGACCGAAAGAAAGGGTGAGAGGGAGGGAGAGAGGGAGACCGAAAGAAAGGGTGGGAGGGAGGGAGAGAGAGACCGAAAGAAAGGGTGGGAGGGAGGGAGAGAGAGACCGAAAGAAAGGGTGGGAGGGAGGGAGAGAGAGACCGAAAGAAAGGGTGGGAGGGAGGGAGGGAGAGAGAGACCGAAAGAAAGGGTGGGAGGGAGGGAGGGAGAGAGAGACCGAAAGAAAGGGTGGGAGGGAGAGAGAGACCGAAAGAAAGGGTGGGAGGGAGGGAGAGAGAGACCGAAAGAAAGGGTGGGAGGGAGGGAGAGAGAGACCGAAAGAAAGGGTGGGAGGGAGGGAGAGAGAGACCGAAAGAAAGGGTGGGAGGGAGGGAGAGAGAGTGTGATGGGGAGAGAAGGAGGGAGGGAGAGAGAGTGTGTGATGGGGAGAGAAGGAGGGAGGGAGAGAGAGTGTGTGATGGGGAGAGAAGGAGGGAGGGAGTGAGAGTGTGTGTGATGGGGAGAGAAGGAGGGAGGGAGAGAGAGTGTGTGATGGGGAGAGAAGGAGGGAGGGAGAGAGAGTGTGTGATGGGGAGAGAGAGAGTGTGTGATGGGGAGAGAAAGAGGGAGGGAGGGAGAGTGTGAGATGGGGAGAGAAGGAGGGAGGGAGAGTGTGTGATGGGAAGAGAAGGAGGGAGGGAGAGAGAGTGTGTGATGGGGAGAGAAGGAGGGAGGGAGAGAGAGTGTGTGATGGGGAGAGAAGGGGGAGGTAGAGAGAGTGTGTGATGGGGAGAGAAGGGGAGGGAGAGAGAGTGTGTGATGGGGTGAGAAGGAGGGAGGGAGAGAGAGTGTGTGATGGGGTGAGAAGGAGGGAGAGAGAGTCGGATGGAGTGAGAAGGAGGGTGAGAGAGTCGGATGGCGAGAAAGAAAGAGATACCTTAGAGTTCCAAAAAATGTTTTAAAAGAGACTACTAGTGGATGGAAGGGAGGGGGAACAAGTGCTTTCTTAAAATTTAACTAAAAAGACAAAGGTGGTGTAGGCGGTTTTCTTGAGTCAATGGAGAACAAGTGACAACAGTAAGAATAGAATAAAGCTGATTTGTAAATCTCTCCTCAGAATGAATACTTAGTGGCAGTTGAAATACATAATAAAAATCACAGTAAAGAAAAAATAACAGTAAAGAGTATTTCTATTGAAAGAATGGAGGAAAGAGCAATACTTGCAGAAGCAGCAGTAGATTATTAAAAAGATGCACGAGAAGGGAGGGAGGCTAGACGAGGACGGGGGAGAGAGAGGCTAGAGGAGGAGGAAGGGGAAGAGAGAGGCTAGAGGTGGAGGAGGAGAAGGGAGAGAGGCTAGAGGAGGAGGAGGAGGAGGAGGAGAAGGGAGAGAGGCTAGAGGAGGAGGAGGAGAAGGGAGAGAGGCTAGAGGAGGAGGAGGAGAAGGGAGAGAGGCTAGAGGAGGAGGAGGAGAAGGGAGAGAGGCTAGAGGAGGAGGAGGAGAAGGGAGATAGGCTAGAGGAGGAGGAGGAGAAGGGAGATAGGCTAGAGGAGGAGGAGGAGAAGGGAGAGAGGCTAGAGGAGGAGGAGGAGAAGGGAGAGAGGCTAGAGGAGGATGAGAAGGGAGAGAGACTAGAGGAGGAGGACAAGGGAGAGAGACTAGAGGAGGAGGACAAGGGAGAGAGACTAGAGGAGGAGGAGAAGGGAGAGAGGCTAGAGGAGGAGGAGAAGGGAGAGAGGCTAGAGGAGGAGGAGAAGGGAGAGAGGCTAGAGGAGGAGGAGAAGGGAGAGAGGCTAGAGGAGGAGGAGAAGGGAGAGAGGCTAGAGGAGGAGGAGAAGAGAAAGAGGCTAGAGGAGGAGGACAAGGGAGAGAGACTAGTGGAGGAGGAGAAGGGAGAGAGGCTAGAGGAGGAGGAGGAGGAGAAGGGAGAGAGGCTAGAGGAGGAGGAGAAGGGAGAGAGGCTAGAGGAGGAGGAGAAGGGAGAGAGGCTAGAGGAGGAGGAGAAGGGAGAGAGGCTAGAGGAGGAGGAGAAGGGAGAGAGGCTAGAGGAGAAAGAAGGGGAGAGAAGCTAGAGAAGAAGGAGGAGGGAGAGAGGCTAGAGGAGAAGGAGGGAGGGAGAGAGAGACTCAATTCTAAAGTGATTTTTAAACCTTTTTAAGCTAATCTATAAAATATTTAATTTTAATAAACTTTAAAATTAAAATCACAAAACTCAAAATTAAAAAGTGAATATTGTACACATTTTTTTACAATATAATTGTAAACTGCATTAATAATCATGTTTTTTGTTTTAATTTTATTTCAAATATCTTAGCTCTTTTTAATGTCATTTTTAAGTAAATCGCATCAAAAAAAGCATGTTTAATTTACTCAAATTTTGAATCTCTGCCAAATGCTTTCGTTTTTTTTTATAAATATTTTATATACCTAAACAGGTATGACACCCCACCGCCTCCAAACATGCCAAGAAAGTTAAAGAATTAGAACAGAACGAGGATTCAAAGTTTTATTCTTCATGAAATCTTTGAAATCATGGTCACCGTCTTAAGGAGTTAACTGTCGAAAACGAAGTCGTTAAATAAGAGAATGATTGAGTCACTAATTGACAAACTCTTTATTGAAATATTGGCACAATTTGATGAAACATGGAATAACAACTCATCATCACACAAAACCAAACCGATAAAAATGAAAACACAAACAAAACAACAACAAAAAAAACGATACCAAAACAAAAATTTCCATACCAACCAATTCTAATATGACTAGCTGTTCATACCCGGTGTTACTCCTTGGCCAAGATCAAAGTGTAGTATCTGTTCTGATGGATACTGCACCCCATAGACCGGTATTGTCTTGGCCTTCGGGGCTTGATTCCGCCGGTCTATGATTTGGCCTGTGCAGTTCTAGGAGGTCCACCCTCCCAGGCTTTGCCTCCCCTCTTTGGGGAGGAGTAAGTTTATTGCTTACTGCCTGAAACGCCCCTACCGGAGAATGCCGACGGGGCTGTCCAGGGAATTTTTAATGGCCAGAGTGCTCACCTTCTCGGGCGCTGGCTTTTCAAGTCCCACTTTTCGCGACCGAACCTTGGGTCACATCTTACCTTGTGGGAGTAAGATAAAACTGGCCTTATGCCTAACCTCCTGGAGAGGAGGTAAATAAATACTCAACATGCAGTAAAGTCATTTTAGTTTTTAATTTTTGTTAACTTATACAGAAAAAGAAATAAAATTTTGTTATAAGGGAGACAACTCTGATTACACTCTTCGATTAAAAAAATTAGTTATTCCTCTTGATGATTTTGATTTTTCAGTGATTACTTAAAAATGTTTCATATTATCTATTGTCTAGTGCAGACTAAGTATTTTTTTAAAAATAAATTGCAGCATGTTATTATATTGCCAATAACACAGTACAACAATAAAAATTGAAAATTGGCTAGTCAGAAGCACAGTTTGATTTTTCAGCTAAAAAGAAGACTTTGAAAATCCGACAATATAACTTTATATGTTAGATAACATTGTATGCTAATAATATGTATTAATGACAAAGTCTGTTTTAGAATTGAATTCTATTCAGTAGATAGTAAGAGCAATGTTAATATTAAAATAAGACACTCATTCTCATCGTTTCAAGAACAAAATATTTTGAGAATATAACAGTTTCAATTAAATCATTGTCATCATCATCATCATCAAGTCATGCTAGCATCACAGAACTTCTCAATTCTCATGCCATCTCACTCTATCTGCCATCACACCAGGTAGGTATTCATAGGTGCATTGTGAATTCTCTGTTAATTGCTTGATGTAAGTTTTGTGCGGTCTACTCACTGAACTACATCTGTCTTGTACTGAACTACATCTGTCTTGCACTGAACTACATCTGTCTTGCACTGAACTACATCTGTCTTGGCAGAACATTGCCGACGATTTCATCCTAAAGCAGTGACCACTAAATCTAGTTCTTTTCTTTCTATGATGAAGGCTGAGATCTGGGGAAGGTGTCCAGGGACTTGTGCAGTTCAGTTAACAGCGGCAGATAATCCACAGGAAGTAACGACCAATAGATTAAAGCATTTTAATAAATTTATTTATTTAATAAAATATAGTTTCCGAAAGAAAAACATTGTAATAAAATAAAGTTTATTTTCAATAAAGTAACATTTTGGCCAAAACATTGTCATAACATATAGTTTTATTATTATATTCGTTTTATAACATTTTAAATTATATAAAAGAAAAGAAAAAATTACTGTCAATTTCAGAAACTATATTTTATTACAATGTTTTGACCAAAGTGTTACTTTATTGAAAATAAACTTTATTTTATTACAATGTTTTTCTTTCAGAAACTATATTTTATTAAATAAATAAATTCATTAAAATGTTTTAATCTATTGGTCGTTACTTCCTGTGGATTATCTGTCCCTGTTTACTAAACTGCACAAGTGCTGGTGTCCGTAGAGCTGCTCCCTTGTAGGGTACTGCCTCGAGGAGATGTAGAGAGCAACTCTTAGCATTCTGGTGTACACTCCTTCAGTTTCTTCTCTAATCTTCTGGTAAAAAAAGTCCAGGTGACACTTTCATATACGAGGACGGATGTAACAATGGCTTTTAAAAAGTCACAGTTCATCTCGGAACACATTTACTATACACTGGACAAAGCTGGTGAAGCTAGGGGGGTAGCGCTTGATATACCAAAACCTTTGGCATGGTCTGGCATGATGGTCTTTATATGAAAATTAATTTGCACAGTATTACTGGACGAATATTTAATATAATCAAATTCTTCTTAGGCAAAAGAAAGATCCAGGTTGTCCTCGATGATCGTACATCTAAACAACATGACCTTAATGTGGGTGTCCCCCAGGTGTAGACTCTCTTGGACTGTTATTATTCCTAGTTTTTATAAACGACCTCCCTGATGCAATTGTGTCAGAGATGGGTATATTTATTGACGACACTACACTTTATTCTTGACACGTGAGAAAAACGAACGCAAACATATCTACGGCAATGGCTGAATCCTTAGAGAATGACCTAGAGTCTGTAGTGGAATGCGGGCATAAATGGAATGGGAACATTTAAAAAAAAAAATTTTTAAGACAGAAAGACAAAAAAGGTAGACACAAAAAAACAGAAAGGACAAAACAAAAAAAAAAAACAAGTTAAAAAAAAAGGCAGTTGTAAATATTTTTTTTTCTGTTTTAAAGAATTTTTAAAATTCCATTCCAAGGAGAAGAACTACAGAAGTAAAGATGAAAGAGAAAATAATGATCATTCCCAGAAAATAAATCAATACACATCAAAAGTCTCCATCGACCGAGAATGATACACATTCTTCTTTAATAACATCCACAAGAGATCGATATATGATGTAATTCTGTTACGAAAATACATTCTAACCTAATTTTGTGCAAAGAGAAGGTTTACATATAGAGCAAGGCAAATCTCATCTTTTATTAAGTTTAAGTCAAGCTTTCCTTAATATATTATCAGGGTTTCTAAGTGAGCACGATGGATACAAGAAAAATAATCTCAGAAATAATGCCCAGGCAGAATGGTAAATACAAAGTTTTTGGGCTGTTTCCAAAATTAACATGTATCCAAGGCCATCCTTATAACAGGCCTGGAGAGCTAATATTTGGGGTCTTTTACTGAAGGCAAGATTTCCAGTTAGTCAGAAAATATCTCTTTAGCTGCTAACACTTCACTCTCATTGCTACGATAAAATTTCTTTCTGAAACGGAATTCTAACCCATCAAATTTATTTCAGCTGAGATCCTGTATCATAAATTATATTTGGATTATAAGTTTGTGAGTATACTGCAAAAAGTTAAAATTGGATTTTAATGAGAATTATTTTTTCACCATCTTCTATTATATAAAGGGAAGTGTGTGTGTGTGTGTGTTCAACTAATAGTCAAAAACTACTAAAGAAACAGACAAAGTTGGTATATTCTTGATCAGCGTTGCCCGGAATGAATAATATCTAAAATGTAGAAAAAAATACTCATTATTCGACCCTAAATTGCTGCCGATTCTGTCATGGGGATGTTGTTTTTTTTTTGTAATTTTAATGCACCAACTAAAGGGAAGTAACTTTGATTTTTTTTCAAAAAGTTATTTCCCTTATGCCGACTCAAGTAATCTATAAAAAGTATATGCCCAGAGAGAGGAATGGGCTGGGCGCGGAGAAGAAAGAGAGGGTGGGGATAGAAGTCTTAATCGAAATATGTTACACTTTTGCTCCGAGTAACATCGGGTAGTCCTGCTAGTTATTAATTAAAAAATAAACAACATTATAACAGTAGTTCATGCAGTTTTAATTTCTCAAGCCAAATTTGCTAGTTTGATTTGTATATTTTGTAAAAGTTTCATGTTAATCATTTGAAAGGTATTCTTTTTTATATTGACAGAAATACATTTTTTTTTCTTTTTAGTTGAAAAACAAAAAACAAAACGTGCAGTTGAAAAACTCGATCATTTATTGAAGATACATGGCTTCATCTGACTTGTTTAAAATCTGAATTTCATCTTTTTTATACAACTGCTAAATCCTATTTTGGAGAGGAGAAGGTCGGTTGGCTTTTGTTTGGGATAAAATATATAAACATAAGTTTGTTTCTAAATACAAGGTTTATAGTTAGATTTAACAATCTTAATTAATAAGGTTATTAAATTATAATTAATTTGAATGTAATATACTGGAATTTGCTATAGATAATTTAATTGTTTAAGGGTGGAGATGGGGGGGGGGGGTCATACCTTTCCAAATAGTATTAATACCTAAATAACTACAATAGATCCAACTGGTTTGAATTTGGCATAACATGCATCTCCGAATTATCTATATATAAAGGAAAATAATAATTTTGTGTGTGTCCGGCTAAAAGTCAGAAACTACACAAGATACACTTACAAACCTTACATTATCAGACTCAGTGTGACCCCGATCTGGTAAAAAATAAATAAATTTAATACTGTAATATTCATTCGTTTAAGATAACCAGGGACCGAATTAGTGATGGGGGAGAGGAAAGGTTACTTCTTTTTTTTTTTTTTTTTTCATTCTTACGGGTAGTTGTTCTAAAAACACTGAAACTAGATCAAACAGTCAGTCAGCTTTCCTTTTCTTTCTATTATATTGAACCAGTTAACAGAGAAAGGGGGCAGTCAGAGGTAGAGAGAGAGGAGTCAGAGATAGAGAGAATAGGCAGTCAGAGGTAGAGAGAAGAGAGAGGGGGGACAGTCAGAGGTAGAGAGAAGAGAGAGAGGGACAGTCAGAGGTAGAGAGAAGAGAGAGAGGGGCAGTCAGAGGTAGAGAGAAGAGAGAGAGGGGCAGTCAGAGGTAGAGAGAAGAGAGAGAGGGGCAGTCAGAGGTAGAGAGAAGAGAGTGAGGAGCAGTCAGAGGTAGAGAGAAGAGAGAGAGGGGCAGTCAGAGGTAGAGAGAAGAGAGAGAAAGGGGGAAGTCAGAGGTAGAGAGAGAGGGGGGGGCAGTCAAAGGTAGGGAGAAAAGCTTTTTTTAAAATTCTTGTTATTCATGTTCCCGGGTACTGTCGAGTAGCCCTGCTAGTTTACTTCAAAATGATAGTCTTTATAAAAAGAAAACCATTGCATGAAATCACATCGATTGGATTTGGATTTCGAAAAAGACATAAAAACTGATATACAACAAGAGAAGGTTTCAGCTTTTAAGGCTTACTTTAATTTGTTTTGTTTGTTTTATTATCCAATAATTAAATTAATTGCCTCCATTTCTTTTAAATGAGCGAACTGGCTTTTTCAATCTCTGTTTATTAACTTTAGTGCTTACGAAATTCAGCTTTTATTTTTAATTTGATTCACAAAATGAATTTATAAACATCCGTAAATTGTCGAAACCAGTTGAATGACATCACTTTTTACTCTAAGGCCTTCTTCATGTAATCTTTACGATTTAAATAAACATGATCATCCCAGTTGTCCCCTTCTATATCCGCAGTAAGTTGTAATTTCGCAAGACACCTCGCATCTTCAGAGTATGAATAAAAGTTGTAAAAACTATACATTACTCATTCTGTAGATGGAATCAGAATCAGTAATGTATAGTTTTTAAATAAATAATTTGTATTTTCACTCTCACAAACCTTATGACCGAGCACTTTATTGATTTCTTTTCAACATATCCTGACACGCTATGGCCTATATAAAGTTGTCTGTCTGTATGTATGTTTGTATGTCTGCAAAAGGCCCCCAAGATACTCGACAAAATCCATAAAGTTGATATTTTCTAAATCGCCCGTCTTCTGGACTCATAATATTGAAAAATTAGAAAAAAAACATTGATTTCTTCATGTAGAACGGACACAAAATTTGTGATTGGGGTGCTCAAATTTGTTCCTTTTTTTGTCGCTCGTATGCTTTGCGAATGCACACCGTGCAAAAAGAAACACATTTTATAAGCGTTTAAGTGACCTATTTTTCGTCAGGTTTCATACTTTCTTCGTTTGGCGTGACGGTTATAGATAAAGAACGAAGACCGAGAGGTCAATGGTTTAATCCCCACCGACTCCCAAGAATTAAAAAAAAATAAATGATGACTTAGATATACGTGGGGCAGGTGGAAGAGAGAGATTGTGACACTTTTGTCCCGGACAACGCCGGGTAATCACTGCTAGTATATATATATATATATATATATATATAAATAAGAAAGTTCTTTGTTTGTACCAACAACACAATTTAAGAAATAAATTTCTTAGAACAAGAATAATTGAAAACTGAGGTCAGCGATGATAAATTTTACTCTGACAAGGCAGGAAACTTTGCCAAAAATATTTTTTGCGTTTTTTCCGTTTTAGGTGTTGTGTTTCATTGCCAACTTGATCTTTTTTCATGGGTTAAGGATTGACACCTGTTTGGATGATAATCTTGTCATGAAATATGAACATGGGGAGATGTACAATTTAGAAGCTTTCTTCCACTAATCAACTTTGAGTGGTGCTAAGGTTACCATTTGTAGAAGCAGGGAGATGGAGTAGCCTATTTTGGTAGTACGACCGTAACATGCGTTCACTCAATCTGCTTGCAATTTACCCTGGATCAGTGAAAAACTGTCAAAAAATTAAAAAATATTACTTCTCTAACATCAATTCGGAAATCTTAAAATTAAATTAGCTCCTCCTTGCAACATGAACGAACATTTAAGCGGTGTCTTTAGATTATGTAAAATATTTAACTCTTACTGAAACTTACTTGAATGTTCTAACTGTTAACTTATTGACTTTTATAATAAATACATAAACAATCGTTGACTTATTGGACAAGACTCAAGTCCTTATATCCGGACATTTCAAAATAATAAAATAATATTTCTCATTAGAAGGAAACAACTTGTAAATTACTAAAAAGTCAGTCGAAATTTAGGCTTAGAAGAAAAATATAAAATCAAACTTCAAAAAGCTAAATTGATTTATTAAACAAAACAAGAATTTGTAGCAACTAAACTTTAGGAGAGTAGAAAGTGGACTTTTGGCAGTCTCGTAATTTTTTTCTTCCCTTATTTTGTCCTTTAGTCCTCACATTCCATGAACAATGTTTCTGACAAAGGGGGAAGAATTGCTGTTTTCTGGGTTGGAATCTATTCATCTAACATGATTTTGATTCTAGAAAATGTCTAAAATGTAAGGCTTATGTTTAAAGGGTCTTCTTAAAGAAATCGGAGGTATCTGAATTTTCACAAAACAAACAAACTCTTTGCATAAAACTAAATTAAACTAAATATAGCCCACATTTGAACTACTTAGGCCTTATACCTGTGTTCCAAAATGCATAGTGATCGATTACTTAGTTTAGGAGTGAATCATGTACATACAAATAAATATACCTAATTTTATAATATATTTTATAAATATATATACACACATACATCATTTGTTAATGTTTAAGAAGGAAATTTGACGAATTCCTATCCAAAATAAAATGGAGAGAAAGAGATGTTAATTAACAGATTAATTGTAATGGCGCATTAGCAGTTTAGCATGTTACGCAACTTCCATCAATAGAAGATCAGCATTTTCGTAGATTTTCTTCTCCGCATGATGAAGTCTATTAGCAACAAAATGAGTGAAAGAATTTTCAATCTATAAACAATCATTTAGAAAAATGATTTTTTCCGTCCTCCACCTCCTCTTTTGTATATAAAAACAAAATGGCTACTTCGCAAGACTCCACTTTTAAGCTTCAATGATTTCATTTCACTGAAGTTTAAAATCGGAATCTTGCGACAATCATTTTGCTCTTTCTAAAAGAAAAAAAAAAGGAGAGGTTGAAAGAAAGATAGACTGATAGTTTTGTTTTATACGTTATCTTGAGAGAACAAATTACCCGATATAATACAAAATTGTTCAACAGATTTTCCGCTTCAAGTTCTAAAATAAGGAGATGAAAATGATCCGCAGCGATTTTCAAATAGAATCGAAATTCCATCAAACCATTCTAAGAATTGCTAAAGTCTCGAGACTTTCTTTAATGTTTTACTCATTAACTGAGAGTATAAGATTATACAGGTTATTGCAAAAACAGTTCTCCTCTGTATCCGTAGGCGGCTGTTGGTAACCCAGAGGCAGGTTATATACCCATCCATGCCACACATTATTCACAGATGCAGAGGGATGAGCAACCAGGAGCCACTAGTTACCAGTGCAGACACTCCTTGGATTTTCAACATACTAGCGCTTGCAGACGCAGGGACGCAAACAACCAGAAGCAGATGCTACATGGATTTCTGTCTGAAATATAGATGTCGATCACTAAGCACAGTTGTAAGTGGTGGGCCTAGCCTTTGTTGTTGCACAGACAAAAAGAGTAGATATGCCATAAAACAAAAGAACAAAACAAACCAACCTTTTGGGTAATCTTTAATTGTGTGTGTGTGTGTAGGCTGAATCATTTGGAGTGTCATCATCTTCTATTATATAAAGGGCAGTTGTCTGTGTGCATGTCTAGCGAAAACTCAAAAATTGCAAAACAAACACACACAAAGTTTGTATATTCTTGATCACAAGTGGTCAGCCTTTAACGGTGGAATCGCGATTAGTTAGCCATCTCGCGTTTTACTCAAGATTGTTGTGTATGGGTTACTAGTGTCCAAGGATGCCGTGCAGGGAAGAGGCCGGCTCAACCCAACCAGGGTGAACGCTGTTGCAACAATGGGGTGTTACAGAAAAAATATAAATATATACACAAGACATTATTACAATATGTTAGATAAACAAGACTAAGTTTGAATAGAACAGCTTGAGTGACACCTAGGGAGCAGAGGTGACCCCAGAAATGGAAGTCTGCTAAATTACATGACGTCTGAAAGAGCATTCGGTGTCTTTCTGGCGACATTTCAAGCTAAGACGAGAAAATCGCTGCTTCCATCTTTAGCCCATTAAAAGCGGGGATGCCACACGACATAACCTAGGCAGTGCACAGCACAGACGGCTGATTATATATCTATCTTACGCACGCAAGTAATCTGGTATTTTGAAGTTTTAATCTCTCTGGTTTTCTCCGTGACTGTTTCTTTCTATTTGATATTTATATATATATATATATAAAATGAGTTGTGACATTTGTGTAAAATACTCCAGATGCTGATCAAACAGAGGTTAAAAACTGAAGGATTTTGTGACAAATCGATTGCATGATTATGTCTGAAGGAAGGATGCAAATGTTTCAGAGAGAATGTTTTCTGTCTGTTACATCAACAATAATTTGAAGATTCAAACCTGAAGTAACGATGCAAATGTTTAAGAGAGAATGTTTTCTGTCTGTTACATCAACAATAATTTGAAGATTCAAACCTGAAGTAAGGATGCAAATGTTTCAGAGAGAATGTTTTCTGTCTGTTACATCAACAATAATTTGAAGATTCAAACCTGAAGTAAGGTTGCAAATGTTTCAGAGAGAATGTTTTCTGTCTGTAACATCAACAATAATTTGAAGATTCAAACCTGAAGTAAGGATGCAAATGTTTCAGAGAGAATGTTTTGTCTGTTACATCAACAATAATTTGAAGATTCAAACCTGAAGTAAGGATGCAAATGTTTCAGAGAGAATGGTTTATGTCTGTTACATCAACAATAATTTGAAGATTCAAACCTGAAGTAACGATGCAAATGTTTCAGAGAGAATGGTTTCTGTCTGTTACATCAACAATAATTTGAAGATTCAAACCTGAAGTAAGGATGCAAATGTTTCAGAGATAATGGTTTCTGTCTGTTACATCAACAATAATTTGAAGATTCAAACCTGAAGTAACGATGCAAATGTTTCAGAGAGAATGTTTTCTGTCTGTTACATCAACAATAATTTGAAGATTCAAACCTGAAGTAACGATGAGAATGTTTCAGAGAGAATGTTTTTTGTCTGTTACATCAACAATAATTTGAAGATTCAAACCTGAAGTAAGAATGCAAATGTTTCAGAGAGAATGGTTTCTGTCTGTTACATCAACAATAATTTGAAGATTCAAACCTGAAGTAAGGTTGCAAATGTTTCAGAGAGAATGTTTTCTGTCTGTTACATCAACAATAATTTGAAGATTCAAACCTGAAGTAAGGATGCAAATGTTTCAGAGAGAATGTTTTCTGTCTGTTACATCAACAATAATTTGAAGATTCAAACCTGAAGTAAGGTTGCAAATGTTTCAGAGAGAATGTTTTCTGTCTGTTACATCAACAATAATTTGAAGATTCAAACCTGAAGTAAGAATGCAAATGTTTCAGAGAGAATGGTTTCTGTCTGTTACATCAACAATAATTTGAAGATTAAAACCTGAAGTAAGGTTGCAAATGTTTCAGAGAGAATGTTTTCTGTCTGTTACATCAACAATAATTTGAAGATTCAAACCTGAAGTAAGGATGCAAATGTTTCAGAGAGAATGTTTTCTGTCTGTTACATCAACAATAATTTGAAGATTCAAACCTGAAGTAACGATGCAAATGTTTCAGAGAGAATGGTTTCTGTCTGTTACATCAACAATAATTTGAAGATTCAAACCTGAAGTAAGGATGCAAATGTTTCAGAGAGAATGGTATCTGTCTGTTACATCAACAATAATTTGAAGATTCAAACCTGAAGTAACGATGCAAATGTTTCAGAGAGAATGTTTTCTGTCTGTTACATCAACAATAATTTGAAGATTCAAACCTGAAGTAACGATGAGAATGTTTCAGAGAGAATGTTTTTTGTCTGTTACATCAACAATAATTTGAAGATTCAAACCTGAAGTAAGGATGCAAATGTTTCAGAGAGAATGTTTTCTGTCTGTTACATCAACAATAATTTGAAGATTCAAACCTGAAGTAAGGTTGCAAATGTTCCAGAGAGAATGTTTTCTGTCTGTTACATCAACAATAATTTGAAGATTCAAACCTGAAGTAAGGATGCAAATGTTTCAGAGATAATGTTTTGTCTGTTACATCAACAATAATTTGAAGATTCAAACCTGAAGTAAGGTTGCAAATGTTTCAGAGAGAATGTTTTCTGTCTGTTACATCAACAATAATTTGAAGATTCAAACCTGAAGTAACGATGAGAATGTTTCAGAGAGAATGTTTTCTGTCTGTTACATCAACAATAATTTGAAGATTCAAACCTGAAGTAAGGATGCAAATGTTTCAGAGAGAATATTTTTTGTCTGTTACATCAACAATAATTTGAAGATTCAAACCTGAAGTAACGATGCAAATGTTTCAGAGAGAATGTTTTGTCTGTTACATCAACAATAATTTGAAGATTCAAACCTGAAGTAACGATGAGAATGTTTCAGAGAGAATGTTTTCTGTCTGCTACATCAACAATAATTTGAAGATTCAAACCTGAAGTAAGGATACAAATGTTTCAGAGAGAATGTTTTCTGTCTGTTACATCAACAATAATTTGAAGATTCAAACCTGAAGTAAGGATGCAAATGTTTCAGAGAGAATGTTTTGTCTGTTACATCAACAATAATTTGAAGATTCAAACCTGAAGTAACGATGAGAATGTTTCAGAGAGAATGTTTTCTGTCTGCTACATCAACAATAATTTGAAGATTCAAACCTGAAGTAAGGATGCAAATGTTTCAAAGAGAATGTTTTTGTCTGTTACATCAACAATAATTTGAAGATTCAAACCTGAAGTAAGGATACAAATGTTTCAGAGAGAATGTTTTCTGTCTGTTACATCAACAATAATTTGAAGATTCAAACCTGAAGTAAGGATGCAAATGTTTCAGAGAGAATGGTTTATGTCTGTTACATCAACAATAATTTGAAGATTCAAACCTGAAGTAAGGTTGCAAATGTTTCAGAGAGAATGTTTTCTGTCTTTTACATCAACAATAATTTGAAGACTCAAACCTGAAGTAAGGATGCAAATGTTTCAGAGAGAATGTTTTCTGTCTGTTACATCAACAATAATTTGAAGATTCAAACCTGAAGTAAGAATGCAAATGTTTCAGAGAGAATGTTTTCTGTCTGTTACATCAACAATAATTTGAAGATTCAAACCTGAAGGATGCAAATGTTTCAGAGAGAATGTTTTCTGTCTGTTACATCAACAATAATTTGAAGATTCAAACCTGAAGTAAGGATGCAAATGTTTCAGAGAGAATGTTTTTTGTCTGTTACATCAACAATAATTTGAAGATTCAAACCTGAAGTAAGGATGCAAATGTTTCAGAGAGAATGTTTTCTGTCTGTTACATCAACAATAATTTGAAGATTCAAACCTGAAGTAAGGTTGCAAATGTTCCAGAGAGAATGTTTTCTGTCTGTTACATCAACAATAATTTGAAGATTCAAACCTGAAGTAAGGATGCAAATGTTTCAGAGATAATGTTTTGTCTGTTACATCAACAATAATTTGAAGATTCAAACCTGAAGTAAGGTTGCAAATGTTTCAGAGAGAATGTTTTCTGTCTGTTACATCAACAATAATTTGAAGATTCAAACCTGAAGTAACGATGAGAATGTTTCAGAGAGAATGTTTTCTGTCTGTTACATCAACAATAATTTGAAGATTCAAACCTGAAGTAAGGATGCAAATGTTTCAGAGAGAATATTTTTTGTCTGTTACATCAACAATAATTTGAAGATTCAAACCTGAAGTAACGATGCAAATGTTTCAGAGAGAATGTTTTGTCTGTTACATCAACAATAATTTGAAGATTCAAACCTGAAGTAACGATGAGAATGTTTCAGAGAGAATGTTTTCTGTCTGCTACATCAACAATAATTTGAAGATTCAAACCTGAAGTAAGGATACAAATGTTTCAGAGAGAATGTTTTCTGTCTGTTACATCAACAATAATTTGAAGATTCAAACCTGAAGTAAGGATGCAAATGTTTAAGAGAGAATGTTTTGTCTGTTACATCAACAATAATTTGAAGATTCAAACCTGAAGTAACGATGAGAATGTTTCAGAGAGAATGTTTTCTGTCTGCTACATCAACAATAATTTGAAGATTCAAACCTGAAGTAAGGATGCAAATGTTTCAAAGAGAATGTTTTTGTCTGTTACATCAACAATAATTTGAAGATTCAAACCTGAAGTAAGGATACAAATGTTTCAGAGAGAATGTTTTCTGTCTGTTACATCAACAATAATTTGAAGATTCAAACCTGAAGTAAGGATGCAAATGTTTCAGAGAGAATGGTTTATGTCTGTTACATCAACAATAATTTGAAGATTCAAACCTGAAGTAAGGTTGCAAATGTTTCAGAGAGAATGTTTTCTGTCTTTTACATCAACAATAATTTGAAGACTCAAACCTGAAGTAAGGATGCAAATGTTTCAGAGAGAATGTTTTCTGTCTGTTACATCAACAATAATTTGAAGATTCAAACCTGAAGTAAGAATGCAAATGTTTCAGAGAGAATGTTTTCTGTCTGTTACATCAACAATAATTTGAAGATTCAAACCTGAAGGATGCAAATGTTTCAGAGAGAATGTTTTCTGTCTGTTACATCAACAATAATTTGAAGATTCAAACCTGAAGTAAGGATGCAAATGTTTCAGAGAGAATGTTTTCTGTCTGTTACATCAACAATAATTTGAAGATTCAAACCTGAAGTAAGGATGCAAATGTTTCAGAGAGAATGTTTTCTGTCTGTTACATCAACAATAATTTCAAGATTCTAACCTGAAGTAAATAAGTGTTAGAAATGTCAGTGTCGATCTTTCTTTCTGCTATAACAAGCCACCCATTGCAGATCTCAAACACATGAAAAATTCTTTCTTCCTGCCAACACCTCGGTGCAGCTTCTTATTCGTACATATCTGTCAGATAATCGGTCTCTTCCTGTTCTCTTGGAATATTCATATCTTAACTGATTCTGCATCTGAACGAGAAGTGAATGTCAAAATAAAAACGCTTGATAACAGGTAAATATTTTCATCTTTCTTTCTTATCTTTGATGATTTCTACAAAATATTCGGGAGGGTTTATGTCATATCGTAAGAACAATAAGTAAATAAGAAACCCAAGAGAGGAATTGAAAGGAATAGGAATTGTATTACAATAAGTTGGTGGCCATTACCGGCTCTAGGCAAACGTGCTAAACAGTTTGCTAAGCGGTTCTCCTTAGTAAGGGAAAAGGTGTCGACTTCATAGTGACCTGACGAATCCATCCTGTCACTATGGGTGAATCCAGATCAGTCCACAAAAGTTTAAATATACCATCTATCATATAAAGTTATCTTATCGGATTTTTCAAAGTTAGACCCAAAGAGCATTTAAGTTGACAAATAAAACTTTGCTTCTAACTAGTCAATTTTCATTTGTTATGGGTGTATCGTATTATTGGCAATCTAATAACATACTGGCCTGGAAAGGAGTGGCGCTCTCCCCTACATCTCAGTGTAGCAGTCTATGAAAAGGGAGTTTTAGGGTTGCCCTCCAGTTGAAAATTTTACTTTACTTAGCTAAAATTTATTTTTAAAATGACTTAGTCTGCTAATAATATAAAACGTTTTTAATTAATCACGTAAAAATAAAAATCAGCAAGGGGGGAAAATCCATTTGAAATTCAAGAATATAATGAAAGTTGTCTACCTTAAGTTTAAAAATGTACAAATACAAATAAAAGTTTAAAACTTAAATGACTTCAATGCATCCCGGGCAACGCAGGGTAGATACAACAAGTGACCAAACATCATCATCACCGAGGTGTTGTTACCTTGGTGATACTATTGGAGAAGGTGCTAGTGTGATTGCAAGAATTAGGAGTGGATGGAGTAAGTTCAAGAAACTTCTAACCAGCAGAACGTTACCACATTCGACCAAGGGAAGAGTCTATCAGGCATGTGTGTGTATGCAGTGTTGTGATGTATGGAAGTGAAACCTGGCCAGTAAGGGTTGAGGACATGCGTTGCATGGAGAGAAATGATATGAGAATTAGTTCTGATGACCTCAGAGGTAGATTAAATCTGGACAGTATAGGGGGATGTGTGCAGAAGTGTAGATTTCGATGGTATGACCACGTTCAAAGAATTGATGAGAGTCTTTGGGTTAGTAGATGTAGAACAGTTGAGGTAGCAGGTTCAGTTAACAGGGGAAGGCTAAAGAAAACATAGGAGGAAGTGATAAAAATAGACCTGAGGGAAAGGAGGATAAATAAAGACCTGGGCAGAGATAGGTTTCTGGTGAAGTCAATTTCTTGCTGTCCAACGCATGCCAGCATATAAAACGGACGTTAAACCGAATATGATGATGTGATTATTGTGTGATAGTAAACAGATCAAAAACATCAGCCAGTAATAATTATTGATACTAACGATGAACGGTGATAAGTACGTAGGAACATGATGTGGCTGAGGGTATTATTATATAGACTTGCGGGACTCCGTGGAAATTTCACACTTGCTTTCTTCATCTATCTGCATAATTTTCTTTGTAATGATTATATTTCTTTTGAAATAATACATTTAAGGTTTAATAATATTTATTAAGCAAAATTTCTTTTTTTTTCTCATAAAAATAATTGCCATTTTCAGTTATATATTCTTAATAAAACAAATGTGTTTCTTCATTTATTGAAAATTGTAACAATTTATATCTGTTTAAACCAATAAATATTCTCTTGTCGTAAAAAATAATTGTCAGATAAATATTTTCCTTTAAATAAAACAAAAGTTTTAACCTTTTTATCTAATTTATTTATTGTTACAATTTAAATTGTTTCAAAATACTCTTTTCCTTCCCACCGTAAAAATAATTTATTTTATGCATTGTATTTTCAATGATGCCATCTGTACCTACACGGTGTTGCCCGGGAGTAAAATGAAATAAAAAATGACCAACTTGTTTACGAAGATACGGAAATTCATTTTGATAAAAATTCTTGTTTTTTGTTTTGGATTTTGCAGAACATGATTAAGTCTTGCAAAGAGAAAAAACAAAAACAATAAAACATCAATGTTTGGTGCATTGTGGGTCAGGAAGCCGATATCCTCAGACAGCCTAATCCGGTAGCACCAGATGGCGGCTCCGAATTCTGATTGCAAATCCGTCGTTTTGTAGAGAAACCAAGTGTCATTTTAAACCACTCAAAATAAAACATTGTTATTTGTTTTAAACTTGAGTTGTAATTTTATTTTGAAGGGAAATCAATTTGTTACGGCAATGACAGAGACCATATGATTGACACTTCGGACAGTGTCAAAATCAAGCACCAAATTTGGACCAAGACAACGAGCGGACATTTATGACCAGTGCAGTGAACACACACAAACACAAGTTCACATTTGTAATTCATGTCAGACTATTAAAAACTTTGTATAAATTCTATGCTCCCGTGTGTGGCGTGGCGTAAACAGCGGATGAGACAATCACTACTGAGCACATTATATTAGTGGCCTTGTGCCAAGAGCATCAAGCTGCATAAATTAGCTGTTATTATTCATCCCCAATGACCTTTGACAGCCCCCAGTAATTACCACCCATAAGTTTAAGGAAAAAAGAATTTCTAGTTGACTAATCCTGAAGAAGTTGTTGCCAGAAAGTGAGCGGAAAGATGACAAGAGGTCAATTGAGTGCGGAAAGGGGAAATATTTCTTATTGGTCGTTACCAGTTTAATTAAACTGTTTAGCCAAGCAGAACGAGGAAACATTCCATCGCAACTTTTATCGCTTCATTTTGCCTTTATTATTTTGGTTACTCTTGTTGTTAATCTGTAGTCATTCAAATCTACATATTTATACGTGCTGTCTTCGGCACATCAACAAAATATGTCATACCCAGCTGTTCAGTAGCAGACAACATTCAAACAGAGAAAAAGCTGGGTGAGAGGGGGGGGGCGTAATTCACACGTGCTGATATGGTGGAGGGGGGTTAGTGAAAAAGTAAGGGTTATATCTTAACAGAAAAAGAATGGCACATGTTGATAGTAAGAGAAAGAGACAATGAGAAAGAGAGGGATAATATTAAATATTTATGTGTTTGAAAAGAGAATTTTCCGTTACCGTTTAAATTAAATTTAGCATAATGGTCACAGTGTTCGCTAATGGTCTGGGAGACTGGGTTTCAATCCTCAGTCAAGTCATACCAAATGCTAAAAAAATAGGTACTTGCACTCGGCATTATATGAATGAAGATCAATGGTGATTCGACTTATTCAGTAAAAGGAGTTGCATCCTCCCCTACATTTCAATGTAGTAGTCAGCGAAAAGATGAAATCCTTCAAAACTGAGACAATTTCTATTTTTGCCCCAATCCAAAATGCTTTCCCCCACATTAAAAATCAACCTTGTGCCTTACTCTGCCCTCGTGAGGAGGCAAGTAAATAGGGACTCAGACACCCACGATTCAAAAATATCCGACTCAGACACCTTATTTTAAAGTCGTCCAATATTCAGACTGCCTGTTGATTCTTCAGGGATTAAAAAATCCGACTCCTAACTTTCGTACGAGTCAGACTCAGACTCCTTAACCCTGCTTACTGCTGCATCTTTTCAATTCAGAATCTCTCTCAAGACAACCTCCATTTATTGTTAATCATCTTCAATGCAAATAAACTACAAAAGACACAGCGGAAGAAATTAACCAAATGGACAGACAGTAAAGAAAACAGAAAAGGAGTTCAGTTGTAGCAACAGTTCTGTTATTTACAATATTTTTCTAGAGTTAAATCACAAGCAAAGTTAGTTTTAATCATAATTGCGTTACATAACAAAAGTCGTTAGTTGAATTTAGGAATGATTGCCGGATGGGAGGTTTGTATTTAACCTTCAGTTAACGGAAGTTGGCGAAACCGTGTGACTTCTGGAAGAACGAAGATCTGCCCCTCTGCCTCTTTTAGACTGACAACTCAAGCATGGCCATTCCCCAAAGAGTAAGGGTGAGGGTGGTCGTTCACAATCTACCTAAGTGTAATAAGACAAACTATCTGTCTATCCATCTGTCTATCTCTCTCTCCGAAGGGCAGCTCGTACTTGTTAAAGTCCAGAAATCCCTCACCCTGTTCATGAATGTTGTCTGTATTAATAAAACCTCTTATAAAAACTAAACATCGGCATCCGAGTGATTGTATCTACAGACGATCAACAAATGTATAATGGTTTATATATGCCACGGACAACTGAAATTGCTACAACTGCAAGTCACAGTCGGCAAAGATTATTTCTTCGTAAACTGACAGTGATGCAATTCAGTATGAACAGGTTTATTTACATATATTTCTTTTATAGTAAAAACCATCAGGAATACATCAGGGATGAGAGTAGTCAATGGCAAAAAAAGCTGAAATTGAGATGAATTTCCTAACGGGTGGGTGGGTGGGTTGGTGGGGGGGGGGAATGTTCGTTACCTCCCTACTCCTTTGTGTGTGTGGAGAGAGAAAAAAAGAGCTCCAATCAAAGACAAAATTAAGAGAAAGACACTAAATGCACATGTTGAGGGAAGGAGACAGGAAATCATTCTTTGATGAAACAAAAGTCATCTAACTCCCCCATCCCCTTCATGAATCGTTTAAAATCTTAGCCTTCAAGGCAAAATTAACATTTTCAGTTTTCAGAGAGGATTGTAATCAGAGGAAAAAGGAAGGCAAGGGCAGACAGAAAAAAGAAGAGGAAAACAGAAAAACAGAAAGATAAAGCGAGAAAGAGGAAGAAATAGAAAGAAATAAAATCCAGTCAAATAGCGACAAAAAATTAAGAAGGTAAGGCTCTAGCAATTTGGTAGAAATCAACTTTATCTTATTTATAAGAAGAAAAAAAAAAAAGCGGATTCCGACCAAAAATAAAGTGAAGTCACATCTATGGGCGGCTCTAACGATTTAAGCTGAAATCCACCTTTTTCTGAATTAAAAAAAAAAAAAACAGAATTCCACTAAAAAGGTGGAGAACTCACATCCCTCTATTTTTGGTTCTACATATCAAATACAATTTTAATATCCGAATCTTTAATCAAAGTTTAATTAGAATGAGAAGTTCTATTAAAAAGGAGGTCATGGCTAGTTTACAGGGCTTCTTACTAAACTCACAGAGATAACTGCCCACCATTCCACAATGTGTTCCACAGTGGCATTTATTCTGCATTTATTTTTGTACAGCCTACCCCTAACCTAGTAACTAGATATGATGATAATGTGTGCGTGTGTGTGCAATCATAGGTATCCGGTTGCAATTTTTTAAGCAACAAAAAGATGAAGAAACCAAGAATGAGTTGAAGCAGAAAAAAACAACCAAAATGATTTTTAAATAACTTTGAAAAAAAACAAAATTAAAAAAAAAAAACGATTCCGATGAGATTCAAAATCCATATAATTTTATCTATATCTAATATATAAAGTTATCTTGTGAGATTTTAAAAGTTGGACCTAAGTAGCATTTAAAGCTGACATATCAAACTTTGATTCTGACTAGCCAATTTTCATTTGTTATTGTTGTACCATGTTATTGGCATTATAATAACATACTTTGCTACAGTTCATTAAAAAAAAAAAATCTAGTTCTGTCCAGACAAATAGCAATCAGAAAATATTTTTCAATTATGACCGAAAAGTCAAAATCAGCATATGGATGTGACGATGGTCAAGTGGATAACGGCATGAACTGACGACCTGTTTAAATCCAGTCGGTTCCATAATACCACTTTCACGTAGGGATGTTGGCAACCTTCACCTGGTCCCTCCTGCAAGAATGCCAACAACAGAATTAAGCCAGTCAACAAAGTTGTACGATGTTGATTCACACGAATTTACTTTACTAGTAAGGGGGAAGACTTGTCCTGTAAACTGAAGAATATAAAGAGAGTTGTCTCCCTTAAAAATAACATTTTATTTCTTATTCTCTATAAGTTAAAAAAAATTACAAACAAATAAAAATTAAAAACTAAAATGAGTTAGATGCATCCCGGGCAATGCCATATACACTCACAAAGATAGCTGTCCACAATTCCACGACGCATTCCACAATGGCCTTTATTCTGCACTTTGTACACAGTCTACCCCTAACCTAGTAACTGTGTATGTATCCGGTTGCAATAGAATAACTATAGGCTTTTGGAGAGTAAGACTACAGACAGATATGGAATTTGAAAACCACCTGAAAATCAATAGAAATATTTTTGGGTCTGTTCATAAAAATAAAGATTATGCTTTTTTTTGTTGTTTGCATTACTTCAAACCAAATAAAACATTCCACCCGTTTTCGTATTTGAAACTAGAAATAAAGGGTTCAACAAGATTAATCTAGTTCTATTTATTATTTTAGGTGTGTTTATGTTCTCCAGAATCAGGTTTCCAACAGAGCAGAGTCTGAATTACACTTATCAAGCTATTGTGTTGCTTGAACAGTATATTTAGCCATCAGAAACAAAGCAATGCTTTATCAGCACACGAAATTCAGATTTTGCCATTGTTTTGAAAACTTGCAACAGTAGCTTCACTTAACTGTAATTTGTAAACTAATAATCAAATTGGGGTCAATTTTTGACATGTGTCATTTGAAGGTTAGTACTTTATTAAAATAATATGGAGTTTTTATTAGTGGCTCCATCTATATGCCAGACCCGGGACTTATTGAGTTGTGTGCCCATGAAAGTGGGGACACATGAATTTGTACTTTTTCAAAGAGTATTTAATGAAAGGAATACAAAACCTTCAAGAGAACTATCAATTGTCCCCCATTCTTGTTGACAATGATAATTTTTTTACGGAATGGTCATTTTTTTTTTCTTAATAGTTTTGATCCTGACAGACATTATTTCAAAGGGAATATTATTATTAACAGTAAATTATAGATATTGATGGAGAAAGCATCGTGGAATTTCCACAGGACCCCGCTAGTAACATAATAATTTAACACTTCTACCTGATCATGGCTGACGGAATGAGAACAATCTACCCCATAGATTAAATAAAGGATTCAGTTCAGTTCGAAATTCTGTATAGGTTCCCAACTTCTAAAAGATACACCTGAAGACGGTCGGAGGTTACATTGACCGAAACATTATGAAAATAACAACCCAGCTTTTTTTTTTCTTACGGAAATCGCTTCAGACAAGGCATGAAGCCATTTGATGTAAAGAGTTAACAAGAACGAAATATGATTATCGCAAAGACAGGAGATGTCTATTGGTCTTAGTCTTGAAAAGACCAGGTCTATAGGTAGGAGGAAAGCAGTCAGCAGGAAGAGGGCTCCACAAGTCTGCAGTTCTTGGAAAGAAGCTACTGGAATAGGAAGCAATGAGGTATCAAAACATCGAATTGATGGAGACCACTAGACCAACGAGTCAAACGAGCTTGATCAAAAGAAGCAGGAAATAAATCAGACAATTCTGAAGAACACATGCCATAATAATATTTATAGAAAAGACTGAAATTAACAACATCATGTCTGTGAGAGAGAAGGTGCAGAGAAGAAAGGATGGAGCCAATCAAATTACAGATACGTTTCTGCACCTTATCAAGAACCCTAAAATGGGGCAGAGATTCACCAGTCCAAATATGATAACAGTACTCCATAGTCCGAATAATTCAAATAATTAATCCTCAAAAATTCCGTTAAAAAAAAAGATGAAGAGAGCCAGAATGGGAGGCAACAGAAAAAAAAACTGAAAACAAAAGCACTAATTGAAATTGCCATTAATGAATTGGTTACCAGTGCTGCGTACCGTGTTAGGAGTGTTGTCGGAGCTTTCACATTCCTTTTATTAAATAGTCTTTGAAAACGTACAAATCCATTTGTCCCCACCTCCATGGGGGAAACAGTAGTATAGTCTACATTCGCAAGCCTTGGTAGACCAACTAGTATAATAAAAGGATTAGTCTTTGTTACATTTTTTAAGCAACAAAAAGATGAAGAAACCAAGAATGAGTGGAAGCCGAAGAAACAACCGAAATCAAAAAAAAAAATATATATTGATGCTTTACAGCATAGCAACCGTTAAGATAATTAATTAAAAAAAAATGCAAACCAAAACAACAGGTGTTGGTGATTGGAATAATGAAGAGTTAAGGGATCTTCAGCCTGGTTTGTTAACCGAATTCTCTGGAAGGACGGGGTGGGGGTGCGGTGGGGTTAGGGTTAGGCGTGCTGCCAGCCAAGAAACAAAGTTAGTGCCATTTTTTTTTTTTTTAAATCTTGCTAAATTCAGTTAATAATAAATAAATAAAAAGACTAATGAGAAAGGCAGTTTTAAAGACAAACCGCAGACAATAACTAAAAAAACAAATGGAATCATTTCAAAATAGCTGCATTAGATTAGAATTGTTCAATTGGAGGAGGAGGAGGAGGAGGAAGAGGAGGAGGAGGAGGAAGAGGAGGAGGAGGATGGAGAGGAAGAACTTTACTTTTCTCATTTCTTTCCATTTTTCTTTTTTTTAACTTAAATTCAAACACTACATTTTATATGTGGGATGATGCCAATCCGTTTCAGTTACTGACTGCAAAGATTTTTTTTTTTCCAAATATACAGATAATCACATGGACCTTGGAGGGAAGAAAAGAGAAATAGTCTTATTAACTATTTTT
Source organism: Sepiola atlantica (assembly GCA_963556195.1). Classification (NCBI taxonomy): domain Eukaryota; kingdom Metazoa; phylum Mollusca; class Cephalopoda; order Sepiida; family Sepiolidae; genus Sepiola; species Sepiola atlantica. The sequence goes on from OY744518.1 coordinate 117,900,151, forward strand.
TATTTCTAAAACGAATATTTAAACCCTATATATATATATATATATATATATACACACACATATTTTTTAAAATTTTATCTCTGAAAAAAGTAAAGTTAAAAAAGGTATTTTTCTATATGATATGCACCGGAAAAAAATTAAAATCTTTAAACAAAAGGTAAAATAAAAATAAAAAACAAAAAAAAAACTGTACAGATTGTTAATTAAAACTATATGGACCCAAACATATTACCGTAGGACTGCTTCCCAGCAGACTACAACAGTCGTCTAAAAACCCAATGTCGACAAGTACTCGCCGTGAACCTTCCCATACATAATCAAACTAACAGCAAAATCCCACCTCTTCACTGTAGAGGTCCCTAAATGTCAGAAGATTTTCTACTCTAATCATTTTTTACCACAGATCACTTACCTTTGAAATCCCCTCCTTGCCCCGTTTTCCTCGACCGTACCACCATGCAGAAATTTAAATGTAATGTGAAGAAATATCTTGCTGCACAACTCCTCGCCCAGGTTGTTCCCCTATAAATCTGTCCCCTATCACAGTAGCCTCTCACACTGCAGTGGCAATATGCCTTCTTTGGGTGAACAAAACAAAGCCAAACGAATACATAGTTATGGGAGGTTGGAGGTTATGGAGGGTTGATGTGCACGGCCATACAAAAGGTCAACGATAGAGGTACAGTTTTTAGTAATATGCAGTGTAAAAAAAAAAATGCAATTAGATTGTAATTTGCAATGACTGGTTTCAGAGAAACATGAATATCGACAGAGACAGACGTATAACAAAAGTTCTCCCCTGAAGCTAATCATATTGCTAGCCAGCTACCTCTCACTACCTTGTTTGATATTATGTTGAGAGAATCTTTTTCAAGAAAGAAAACTCATTACTCTGTTATCGCGTAGAGAGCTTCCTTTCCCCACAAAATTACCATGGAAATCACAAACCTGGAAAAAACTTTATTTTAGAACTTGTCGAACAAAGAATAGAGAAACTAACACATATATGAATTGGAATTGGAAGAAAACGTTTTTTAAATTGTATTATAGAATTTTGAAAAAAACAAAAAACAAGAAACGTTATTTTTTAATATATATATATGTATATAGAGGAGTATTAGAAGGCTATCACAATGCAAGAAATGGAAAAAATGTCGGCGTTGAGAAGTAAGACAAAAACAAGTGACTTTGATTATATATTTTAAAAAGACAAAAACTTTTTTAATAATTTTTTTTTTTTTTCTATATAGCAAATCTTACTTGATTAGGCAAGACTTAAACACTGATGTAATCTGTGTGACCGAGTTCCATAATATATTTCGAGGAAGACCTCTTTATCAAATGGTAAGTGTTTAAATCTCGAAATTTCGAGATTTTAACAACAAAAAAAAATTTATTAAAACAGTTTAAAAAAATATATAATCAAAGTCACTTGTTTTTGTCTTACTTCTCAACGCCGACATTTTTTCCATTTCTTGCATTGTGATAGCCTTCTAATACTCCGCTATATACGTATTACATACAATGCTTCAAACAAACTACCTCTCCTTATTATATATATATATTAAATGAATAAAATCGTTTTTCATAAATATGTCTCTGAGACTTTACATAAATATATATGTATTACAGAAGATCAGGAAAACATTGGTACCATCGATTTCAAATAAAACAAATAATAAATATATAAATAAATATTACGCTTTTATCTTTGAATTTTTCGTAATAATTGAATACTCTGCTGGGGTTCTTTCCACTAACCTTACATTATATATATATATATATATACATATATATATATATATATATATATATATATAAATGAATAAATGCGAAAATTTAACCCATTTCTCGCACTAACGGTAAACTTTGGGAAACGATAGTAAGCTGACAAAGCCAGCCAGTATTTCATAAAGCTGTGTAAAGCTGTGCCAACAATCTGACTATACAGCATACTAGCTGTCCCAACCAGGTGTTGCCTGGTAATGTATTTACTTGTAATTTGGTTTGCTTTTCTTATTTTGTAACTATGCCTGCTTTTGTTTTTTTTCAAAAATATTTTTTTCCAATCAGAGTCATTTCCATTTTTTTTTTAAGATGGTGGCCATTTGAAAATAATTCCCACACAGACAAAGTATGCACCTGAAGAAGGTCAGAGGTTACATCAGCCGAAACGTTGTGAGAATAATATCCAAGATGTAGTAGTTCGGATGATCCAAATTGTTTAATTTACATTTCAGAGCAGGAGACTTTCTTGGTGTGGCCACGTTAAGGGAGTGGATGAGAGTTCTTGGGTTGAGTAGATGTGGAACAGTTGGAGTGGCAGGGTCAGTTGGCAAGGATGGGCCCGGAGGGGGGTATGAGGTGATTAATGAACTTGAGAGAAAGAGGGATTAATAAAGACATGGCCAGAGGTTGGTTTGGAAGTCAATTTCTAAAAGCTGTCCAACACATGCCAGCATGTCAAACGGACGTTAAACCGAATATGATGGAAAATATTTCATTAGTGCTGATGAGATACTAAGAAATATTGTCATAAAACAATTTTCCTATTGACAGACATTAAACCTATCAGCCTGGATAAAATGCTAAATTGCAAATTGCTTTACTTCTTTTTTTTTGTTTCCAGAGATTTTCCCAAAATATACTGGTAAGATAAAAAAAAACCAAAAAAAAAACACCTGTTGGGATTTTTTTTTTTTTTTTTTTTCAAATTTCCCCCGTAAGTGTGAAAGTCTGCAAAAAAAAAAAAAAGTTAATAAAACTGACAATATTTAATTAGTGTTGGTGAGAGACAAGAAAAAGTATGTTGTACTATGACCGAAGTAAACTATTTGTGGCAAATTGGCAAGTTATCAAATGAGAAAAAAATTAAAACAAACAATCGCTTGGAAAAAAATCAGCAGCAGTTATTACCATGCTCACAAGAATCTGAACAAAAATAGTAAAAACCCCAGAAAATATTTATGTGAAAAAATATGGAGGGAAAAAAAAAAAAAAGGAAAAGATGTTCGTAAGATTTCTACTGCTAGTAAAATAACTTCATTACAAACTCAGTCTCATTTTTCTTCATTTTAAACTACATGTACCTACCCGGCATTGCTTGGAATGCAGTGAAGTCAATTCAGATTTTAATTTATTTGCACATTTTTAAAACTTATACAAAAAATAAATTAAATATTACTTGTAAAGGAGATAACTCTTATTATATTCTTCGATTAAAAGTATGAGTTATTCCCTCTTGCTGAATTTTATTTTTCGGTCATTAGTTAAAAAGATTTTCATATAAGATTGTCTGGGCTGGACTAAATTATTTTTTAAATAAATTGTAGCGAAGTACATTATTGCCAGTAACATGGTACAATAATAACAAATGAAAATTGGCTTGTCAGAAGCAAAGTGTGATTTGTAAGCTTAAATGCTATTTATATCTGATTTTGAAAATCCAACAAGATAACTTTATATGTTAGATAGAAGATCAAAGTTGCATAACATGTACTGATATAAAATTAAAAGATTTTTAAATCATTGAACGAGATTTCCTCACATCTTTCAGATAACTTAAAAATTACAGTCCCTGTTTTTTTGAGGTTTTTTTTTTATTTCGTAAACAAACTGCTTTGGTGCCTTTTACAATCAGACAGGAAACATCTTTTTTTTTTTAGGGAGATTGCTAAAAAATAAATAAATAAGTAAATTAAAAAAATTGCGGCAGATGAATAGAAACCTTCAAGCAACCCACTAACAATTTTTTCATGGTCGTCACCATTATTGCAAAAACATAATCCGCCATTTCTATTTTTCAGTACTTGTCTCATTTACTCAATTAATTGGAAACCTGGCACTGGTATTTATACTTATCTCAGGAGGTAACCCTTCCAGGCATTACCTCTTTCTTTCGGACAGGCGGAGTTTATTACCTATGACTAAATATACCTTCATTCATTAAGGGATGCCGATGGGACCGACCAGATTATTTCTGCATCCTGTCTAAAGAGTGCCTATTTTTAAGGAACTAAATTCTTCATTAGAATCAGATTATGTGTTTAACTTTACCCTTTGTGGAAGGCAGGGAAACAAACTTACTTGAAAAGACATGGAATCATGTTTGCTCTTCTCCAAAAGGAAATCAAGAACAGACGACTTCCTTCCATTTCCATAGGCCTCTCCCCCTTACAACCCTTCGTCACCGTGGTAGTGTCAGAGCTATCTAGCTAACAGGGCTCTGGTGAAAATCCAGAAGTCAACATCAGAATCTGTCGTCCTCTAGTCATTTCTGCCTCTGCATGTAGTAGCAAAACAGTGTCAGGCACAAAACCACAGATCCATGGAGTGTGGATAACAATATTGCTTCTTTACCCGTGTTGGGGCAAACCTTCCCCGACTTTGTATGTAAGTGCTGGGTTTGTACACCTGCAGTCATGCAGGTCGAACGAATAGTTATGGCCAATGAGGAGGACTTCATGCAGACCAGAGAATCATGAGGCACGATCTTTGTGAGCTTTATGCAGAATTCTGACTCACTTAACAACAACAGAGATTTAAGACTAGTCTGAACCTAAAAGATAATAGCAGTTTTTACAATGATACACACTAGGTCTCACAAAAAGACACTAATTCTCCAAACCTAGTTTAGTAAAACGATCCTTTAATAAAACCGGTTCTAACTTTTGGAAGTTAGAAATTTAAACATTTATTTTATTTGTGCACCGTTTTTGAAATCGAGTGTGCAAGGGTGTAGCACTTTAAAATGTGATCCCGATTTTAAATATTCACATCCTCAAACATTCCATGTTAAAAACAGCGCACAAATAGAATGGAATTAAAGATACAGAAAAAATTATGAAATTAATTCGTTTTTGGTATCTGGGAGGGGTTAGGGTTAAGGGTTAGGGGATGATTTATATGTTGCGATCTGTTTCAATAACATATACAGCACTCAGCTAACTAAAGACTAACTGGTTGCTTTCTACTCATAGCTTTCTTGGCCTCACCGAATGCCGAGCCGCGCTTAAGGCGTTGCCGGGGCCCAGGGCTCTTACGCAGCCGAGGAAAAGACTGTATCGGGAGTTAGTGGAGGGGTCCGCTTCGGATCCGCTTGGGGAGCGGCTGGGATGGTCGGAGCAGGAGATCCGCTCTCAGTGGGTTTGGGCGCCAGGCCAGAGCTACCTCAACAACTCTGAGTACTCTCTGACCTGGCGACTGGTCCGGGACGCGCTGCCCCTTTACGACAAGCTCACCAGAGATGGAGTGAGGACGGATCCTTACTGCCAGCGTTGTGACGACCGCGAAAGAGAAACGGCCGAGCACGCCTTTTTTGCTTGCAGCAAACTTCGGCGACTCTGGGAGTATGTCGGAAAAGTAACGGCTCGCATCGATGCCGAGCATCCGATGCCCCTGAATGTAGCATTGGTTGTTCACAACGTGGCCCTGCCGTGGCCTAGGGAGAAAAGAATGGTTTTTCTAACCATCCTAGCCGTAGAGAGAATGGTGACGTGGGTTTCACGTCTTGACGAAGTCCATGTGGTTGAATCTGTTTCCGATCGCGATCTGATCGTCTACTTTAAGCACCAGCTCAGAGTGAAGATCAGATGCGATTGGAGATTACGTCGCACGGAGTTCGATAGGAGGTGGGTGCACGACACTAGCTTGTGCATCCGTCGAGGCGCCAGGTATGAACACATGTTCCCTGCTTAGGCATGGCACGCGCGGTCCTGGGTTCTACGGAACCCACCCCTCAATCTTTCTTTAACAAAGACCCTTAGCTAGTAGAGTGAATGTGTTCTGACCCTGTTTTTGTTTTTTGGTACTAGAGAGCCCCCAAAGATGCCCACTCCCCCACACTTTGTTTTGGCCCCGGTCACTGTACATCTTGGAGGACACCACCACCCGTTCCCACATCCCATCCAGACGCACTTTATTTTTGAACCCCCCCCCTCCTTTCTTTATTCCCACTCCCAATTAGAGACTGACCTACTTGTTTTCGGAGCACCCGGAAAACAGTGAGCAGTCTACCACTTAGCAGAGGGTTGGGAGGGCACTACTAACCATTTTAATATTTAAAAAATTGTAAATATGGTCCCACTCCCCCACAATGAATTTTGAAAATAAAATATATTTACACAAATTGGGGATCACCTAATTAGGTCCAACCCACAGAGAGAATGAGGTATTTTGGTGAGAGAGTCTAGTTAAAGGTAAAGTGCACATAGACTAAATGTATGACCAACGAACCCCCCTCCCATAACGATTCGGGCCTTGTGCCTAAGGCGTAGAGGAACATTGCAACATTACGTTTTTTGTAAAAATATTTTTGCTGTAACCGTTTTTTTTCACTTAAATAAAATAGCTTTTTTGGCCTTTTGGCTGAGATCAAAGTGTAGTATCTGTTCCAATGGATACTGCACCCCCATAGACTGGTATTGTCTTGGCCTTCGGGGCTTGATTTACAGCGGTCTATGAGTCTGTCCTGTGCAGTTCTAGGAGGTCCACCCTCCCAGGCTTCACCTCCCCTCTTTGGGGAGGAGTAAGTTTATTGCTTACTGCCTGAGGCGCCGCTATCGGGGGAATGCTGACGGGGCTGCCCAGGCAATTTTTAAACCCCACTTACTTGTGGGAGTAAGATAAAAACTGGCCTTGTGCCTAACTCCTGGAGAGGAGTAAATCAATACTCTCATAGCTTCTTTCGTCAGGCCATTTATCTTTGAAATTCTCTCCTTGCTTCCCTGACCGTATGACCATGCAAAAATTTAAATGTAATGTGAACAAACATCTCCCATTTAGGATGCCCCCTATGAATCTGACCCTTCAGCACAGTGGCCCTTTACATGGTAATATGCTTTGTTTCAATTTAGTTAATTTGGCAAAAAATAAAACAAGCACATTTCAGTTGCCATCTAGGGAAAGGGTGGTAGAAATTTACACAGAAGAGGATAGAGTAGCCCAGCACCTGTACAAATTCAACTTGAATTGTTGTGTTGTTGGTGCATTTATTACCTCTCTTGCGAGACAATTCCAAGGTCCAGGGATCCTGATTGAGAAAGCAGCCCTCCTCCGATTCAGTGGTGAAATAGTTTCTTGTGGTGTCCGCATCAACCTCTTTCTGGTGTAGGAGTAAATAATAGGTCCTGGGGTATATTGTAATGATCCATTGAGGAGATTGTAGACCAAAATAAGATCACTGTGTAATCGTCGGCGCTCAAGGGAGAAAAGGTTAAGTTTCTTGAGTCAGCTTTCATAGGGCAGATCCCATACACCCTGCACCATTTGAATAGCCAGTCTTTGAACTCTCTCTAGATACTGAATATTACATATTAGATATGGAGCAGAGGCCTGGACACCATATTCTAACAGTAGTCTGACGAGGGAGACAAAGTGGGAGAAATATTTCAGGAGTGAGTTTGCAGAAAGAATGTCGAATGAGAAATTGTTTAAGGGAAATAAAAATTAAACATTTTTTTTAAATGACAAAAATGTTTCTTTAACGAAAAACAATAGAGAAATGTTTCATGGGAAATAAAAACTACAAACATTAGAATCAGTTTTGGCCAATCAGTTCCGGGTTTTAGTAATCACCATATTTTTTTACAGGTTTTATAAAATCGGTTTAGAGTTAGAAAATCGGTTTCAGGCTCTAATGTATACAAGATACTTACATTCATCCTTATTATTAAAACCCGGTTTCTAGCCCTAGGCGTCCCTCTTCTGGGGCGCAGGTTTGAAAAAGTTCAGCCAAGAAAGGAAATTGATATGCTGCGATCTGTTTGAATGAATCAGACAGCACCCAGCTAGCTAAAGGCTGACTGATTACAGTTACAATATTTCTTCAAAGGAAAATAGAGAAAAGTTGCACGGAAAACGGACACTACAAAAATTAAAATCGGTTTTGCAAATTGGTTTCGGTTCTAGTGATCACCATATGAAAACCAGTTTTACAAAATCTGTTTTGAGCTCTATTTCACACCAGATATTTAGACTCGTTCTTCTTACTACAGTTTTATAATTAAATATTTTATACGAGTTGGGCGGTATGGCAATTTAGTTTCAATATCGTTTTTTTTTTTTCTCTTTGTATCTCAGTTTCCGGTTCAACTTTTTATTTAGTATTTTTTCTTGAAAGCTTGAATAATTTTAAATGAATTGTTGTCCCAAATTCCTTTGTGCTCTCCTAACAATCCAATTACAGTAACTACCCACCGATACAAACCCTTCTGACCATTTAAAAAGTAACCAATTTCTTAACGTAACACCAATATAAATTAGGTATTTATCACAAAAAAAGTAGAAAGGGGGCGAGATATTGCATTCAGGAAGTGACAAAAATATTTTGGATCTAAAAATAATCTACAAGTACACATCAGGTTTTCGTAGAAGTTTCGCGATAGATTCAAAACAAAAATACCCAACAGAATACAAACAATGTTACGAAAACGTGTATTTTCCTGTAGGAAAGGCTTAGAAATTATATATATATATATATATATAGTAGTATGCATTGCCCTCAGCCTTTTTAAAAACAAAGTCTCGGGTAGGATGTAAGCTCTGGCATCAATTTTGGTAGATTCTCTGCACGGAAGGAGTTTTCCTTTGGTATTTATCATTTTTGACAAAGGGAAGTTTCTTTTTTCCCGAAATATTAAATAAATGATTTTTAATAATCATCCGGACAACACACAAACAGCTAACACCACACTTGCTGTTATGTAAGATTTTAAGAAAAAATAAATAGTAAGTCCCATTTCGATTTCGATTCATTATTTTTGTTCTTTCCAGCTTACATCCTACCCGGGACTTTGCATTACCCACATCCTTTTCAAAAACATACTACTACTATTCCATGAATGCTTCAAGCAAACTAGCATTCTCTATTATATATATATATATATATATCTTCTATACATATAAAGTTGAGTTATTTGTTGAACTGCCATTGTAATTAGACACCTATTAAGCAAAATTCCCTGAATTTCAATTTCTTTAGACATTTTCTAGATTCAAAATCATATAATAGGTTTTGATCAAATTTTGAATGAGGATTAGACATAAGGTTTAGCATCATTATATCTTGGTTTTTATCTTTGTAAGGGGGTGTAAAAGTGGTGCAAAACTATTGTTTGAGGGATGGGGGATATAACCTATCCTGAAATGGATATTCTTTTAGTATATATATGAAATCTCCCTTGGCCCAAATGACCATCAGAGAGAAGGAGAAAGAGGGAGAGAGGGAGAACAGAAGAGATGAGGGAGGAGGGGGAGAAAGAATCCAGCTGTAAATCCATCTGTTAAGTCAAATCATTTGTTTAGTTGGTAGGGCGAAGAAAGTGGTTGGTCACTTAGAAGTATCCATTTCATAGCTAATCTAGTTGTCATAGTAACAGAGCCTAAAATCAAGCATAAATCTGAATCTATTTTTGACCACAGGCTCCATTTCCAGAGAGCAAAAACAGGAAAATAAATTGTTTTGTTTTTCTTGTTTTTATAGTCCCACTTTTATAAGCTTTCAGTCAGCAATTGAATTATTGCTGGGTGAATGAAAAGTATTTTTCTTTTATGTTAATTAATTAAGCATCAACAACAAAAGTGGCCAGCAGTAATATTTTATGGGAGTTTTACAATGTAAATCGTTTTCATTATATCTAACATTAAAAGTTAGCTTGCTGAATTTTCAAAGTCAGACCTTCTTACATATCGATACCTGATTCAGACTAGCCTATTTTTTTGTTGTTTTGTTCTTCAAGCTATGTTATTTGCACAAAATATATTTTATTTCAAATCAAATCAAATTTATTTGGTAAAAGAAAAAAAGCATAGTGCAACAAGCCATGTAAAGATTAACAAATGGAAACCATTTACATATAGTCTTAATGTTTGTACAAGGACGCTTTAGATATGGATATGGTAGCCATTGTTACAACCTCCTCTGGCAAGTTGTTCCACGAAGCAAGAACACGGACAGAGAATGCTGCCTTTCTTCTATTGAGCTGAAAGCGACAGCGGTACATCTTTCGCAGGTACCCGCAACAAGCACGGCTTGGTGCTGGGGTGAAAAACTCTTTAAAAAGGCAGATTTACATTCTCGTTGGTGATATTGCATGCCAAAATCAAGTATCCTCGCATCCTTCGCTGCTCAAGTGATTTCACGCCAGTTTCTTTCTGAAAATAATTGTTCCAGCTAAGACAACTTTTAGAGTGGATATCGAATATTCTTAAACATTAAAAAGGAGGTAATCCTGCAATGAATAATTTCCATGACTTCTACAAAAATAAATATTTAAAAAAATGTTATATTTTTTTAAACATTAAAAGATAGTTTCCATATAATTTACATATTATTTGTTCCTTACTATTAATTAACATCAAGTACTAAAACATTTTTTTTTAAATTCCTGTTTCATGAAATAATTTAATTACAAAATTAAAATCATCAAATTTAACTTGTTTCTTCGTAAACAAGTCGGCCATTTTGTCTTTTTCTTCCGGACAACACTGGGTAAGTAGAACTAGTTTCTTAAAAAAGTCTCATTTTGCTTTAGACTTATGCAGTTTTAAAACTAGTCTTTAGGTAAAAAGTAATAAATAAAAGCGGGTGTTCTGAAGATATGTCCGTTTACACGGCACATTTAGTGATGAAAATGCTATTTAAAATTTAATCGTGACAGACCAACAAAAATGCTATTTTCGATTTCAAACATGACAGACCAGTGAAAATGATATTTCAATCTCAAACGTGACAGACCAGTGAAAATGATATTTCAATCTAAAGTGTGACAGACCAGTGAAAATGATATTCCAATCTCAAGTGTGACAGATCAACAAAAATGCTATTCCAATCTTAAGTGTGACAGATCAACGAAAATGCTATTCCAATCTCAAGTATGACAGACCAGTGAAAATGCTATTTCAATATCAAGTGTGACAGATCAACGAAAATGATATTTCAATCTCAAGTGTGACAGACCAGTGAAAATGCTATTTCAATCTCAAGCGTGACAGACCAGTGAAAATGCTATTTAAATATCAAGTGTGACAGATCAACGAAAATGATATTTCAATCTCAAGTGTGACAGATCAACGAAAATGCTATTCCAATCTCAAGTGTGACAGATCAACGAAAATGATATTTCAATCTCAAGTGTGACAGATCAACGAAAATGATATTTCAATCTCAAGCGTGACAGACCAGTGAAAATGCTATTTCAATCTCAAGTGTGACAGATCAACGAAAATGATATTTCAATCTCAAGCGTGACAGACCAGTGAAAATGCTATTTCAATCTCAAGTGTGACAGACTAACTGACAAAAAGAGATGCTTAGATGCATCTAAGATGCGTCCATTCAATCTGTGGTTAGTGATAAGATTTGAAGCCAACTTCTACTTAGGCGACATATTGAATGTTGGTGGTGGTTGCGAACATGTTATCACTGCTCGCTGTTGTGTTGCTTCAGGTTCAGGAAACTGCTGCTACTCCTTACATCTAGGCACATTTCCTTCAAGATTCGGGGAAAAGTCTTTTCAGCCTGTGTTCGGTCTGCCATTTTACATGGCAGTGAAACGCGAGCCCCAAACATTTCTTATCTGCAACAGCTGCAACGTAATAATAGTTCCATGATCAGGTGGATGCGCAGCTGCAAACAGGAAGAAAGGATCCCATCGATCATGCTTCATCAGAAATTTGGTTTTGGAAAGATTACGTATGGCTTATGCGCTCGGTGTCTCAGTCATGTACAGCGTGACACATCTTGCATCAACTCCATAAGGCGTCTGGACATCCGAGCGACTAGAGAGCGTGGTACGCCGAGGAAGACCTGACTCAAGTGCGTAAGAAGTGAATATTTCTTTATGCATGTTGACTGATATCAACTTTCTGGATCGGTCCACATGGAAAGCAGAAGACGTGAGACATTGCCTGGTGTTGCCCAGCCGGGAGTCCAGGACATTCACAGCACCCTAAATACTAAAACCAGATGAAGAAACTTAAGGGGAGTAAAAAACTGGACCCTGTGTTTACTTTCGGCAGCCTCGCAACTCTCGCTTCCCTTATTTTGTCCTTTAGTCCTCACATTTCATGAGCGATGTTTCTGACAAAGGGGGGAGAATTGCTGTTTTCTAGAATAGAATCTGTCCATCTAAAACTTATCATTGGCTTGTTTTTTTTACCTTGAAGCAGCACTTAATTTTTAGTTCCTTACATGAAGTGGCTTCATGTCTTGTCTGGAGCGATTTATATTAAAAAAAAAAAAAATGTGACAAACCAGTGAAAATGCTAATTCAAACATAAGTGTGACAGACCAATGAAAATACCATTTCGATCTCAAGCATGACAGACCAACGAAAATGCCATTTCGATCTTAAGCATGACAGACCAACAAAAATGCTATTTCGATCTCAAGCGTGACAGACCAGTGAAAATGCTAATTCAAACATAAGTGTGACAGACCAATGCAAATGCCATTTCGATCTTAAGCATGACAGACCAACAAAAACGCTATTTCGATCTCAAGCGTGACAGACCAGTGAAAATGATAATTCAAACTTAAGTGCGACAGACAGAGCCTCTCATACAGATGTTTGGACACATTTTAAAAACCTATTGTTCTTCTAACCAGCGTTTACACTAAAAGGTAAAGGTTTTTATCAGACATTTTTTTATAATTTTCCTATTACACTTGCCTCCTCATGAGGGCAAAGTTAGACACAAAGCGTTTTTTTTAATGAGGGGAAAATCTAGCTCTCCAAAACGGGCACTCTGGATTGGAACAAAAATTTAAATTGCCTCAGTCTAGAAAGACTTCTCCGTCACTGACCGCGGACAGAGTAGACTTAGTGTAGCATCAGAACAGATACTACACTTTGTTCAGTGTTATCCATCAGTAAGTAAGATAAGATCATTTTTGATTTTATTGGGGTGTTTGTTATAAATCTACATTTTATTAATTGATATATTAGCATATAACAGCTTCAAATCTACATTTTATTAATTGATATATTAGCATATAACAGCTTCAAATCTACATTTTATTAATTGATATATTAGCATATAACAGCTTCAAATCTACATTTTATTAATTGATATAGATAAAAGGTAAAGGTCGCATAGCCTGGACGCGCACGAGTGTCGTTGCCGACATCGCACACTGCCCATGGCCGTAGCGGCGGTGATTTATTAAGAATCACCGTGTCTAGGGCACAGCATATGGAAGGCGGAGCCCATCCCTCTCCTTCCGCTGCCTTGAACCTTCCCTGAGTTTTAGTCAGGTACCCATTTACTGCTGGGTGGACAGAGGGAGTTTTCAGACCCGCATGCCATGAGTGGGATTGAACCCGGGTCGTCCAGCCCAAAGACAAGTGCTATAACCACTCGTCCACAGGCCCTCCCTAATATGATATATTAGCATATAACAGCTTCAAATCTACATTTTATTAATTGATATATTAGCATATAACAGCTTCAAATCTACATTTTATTAATTGATATATTAGCATATAACAGCTTCAAATCTACATTTTATTAATTGATATATTAGCATATAACAGCTTCAAATCTACATTTGATTAATTGATATATTAGCATATAACAGCTTCAAATCTACATTTGATTAATTGATATATTAGCATATAACAGCTTCAAATCTACATTTGATTAATTGATATATTAGCATATAACAGCTTCAAATCTACATTTGATTAATTGATATATTAGCATATAACAGCTTCAAATCTACATTTGATTAATTGATATATTAGCATATAACAGCTTCAAATCTACATTTTATTAATTGATATATTAGCATATAACAGCTTCAAATCTACATTTTATTAATTGATATATTAGCATATAACAGCTTCAAATCTACATTTTATTAATTGATATATTAGCATATAACAGCTTCAAATCTACATTTTATTAATTGATATATTAGCATATAACAGCTTCAAATCTACATTTTATTAATTGATATATTAGCATATAACAGCTTCAAATCTACATTTTATTAATTGATATATTAGCATATAACAGCTTCAAATCTACATTTTATTAATTGATATATTAGCATATAACAGCTTCAAATCTACATTTTATTAATTGATATATTAGCATATAACAGCTTCAAATCTACATTAACCATCATTCCATTTTCATATAAACAAAGTATTTTCTTTTTAATTCTTATATCGACTGCAATATTATTTTTAAATTCAACATATATACATATACGAGTAATAAAGAAGAATTTCTTCTTTGTGAAGCATTGTTTGAATTTGAAAATATAAAAGCATAAAAGCTGTTACAATGCAAAGTCTGTTTTTTTCTTTTAATTTTAATCTAAATTTTCAGGAATAAAATTCTCTCTTCAGAGATGAAGTTTTGTTGGTTTTTTTAAAGTTATCGCAAGATCTAATTGGCGGTTACAGATTCTTATTAATTCTTAACAACATTGCGCCAGTGCAAGAACAATAATAAAGAAGTTTTTTTTTTTCAGAAGCCTTGTTTAAATATGAAAGCGTAAAAGCTGTTGAATGTAGAACACTCTCGACTAGTCTTCTATCTGTGCCCGCTTCTAGGTACATATAGATCTTAATTTCCCTTAAATGCGTGACAGTTTCTGTTGGCCGAGTGGATATGGCGACTGCTTGCAGATTCTAGGCTGACTGTGAACCAGGTTCGCGCCTCCCGACCATGTGAAATTATTACTTTCCTGCACTGATGAGAGCAATAAGCTTGAAACGCTAGCGTCTGTAAGTATTAATAATTTAATATTTATCTATAAATATTATATATATATATATATATATATATATATATATAATTATTTCCACAATCAGACAACGTCGCAGTCCAAATCATGAAAGTCACAAACCGGAAGTCCTAAAAAATCTAATATTTATTTGCTCGCTTGGTTAGCTTGTTGGATGACATCGTCCTAGCGAGTATAAAATCTTACTTGTGAGACATCGACCTGGGTTCTCAGTAGTTGGATAACTACACCCCTTGTTGAGAAGAGTAAGTACATTCCACAGTCGGCTTTCGACACAGTTTGCTTAGTCTGTGTAAGTTAATAGACTTTCTTGTATGTGGCGAGGTAGCTCAGTGGCAAACTACTCACCTCGCATGCAAGTGACTCGGGTTCCGAATCCTGAGTTCGGATATGTTCTACTGATGAGCCTAAAGGAGGGCGAAACTCGAGTCTAGGACTTCCGGTTTGTGGCTTTCATGGTTTGAGCTGCGGCGTTGTCTGATTGTGGAAATAATTATACATATCATCTCACATTCAAAAATCTAATATATAAATATATATATATATAATAGATGATACTAAAATGTACTAAGTTTAACACTTATTTTATTATCAGAGCTATATTAAATTACAGAAACAATTATTGACATCTTTCCTATAGGATATCAAGCCCTTTCTTCAAGATCTGCTGTTTTAATTCGGTTCTATTTTCTTGTTATATATATATACATACACGAACAATGGAGATATATCGATGGTCAGAAGGTCACTTTGAAAAAATTATTTTAAATATAGCTTACAATGTTTGCCTTGAAAGAAAAGTTTTAAAATAACGTTTGCGATATGAGGTCAAGTAATTAAAAAATCTACTTGTTGATGCTGTGTTTCTTACAGACACTTGTAAAATGGCAAATGGATTTAACGAACCGAAACAAATTCGTTTTTATTTAATTACTTTAAATCTTAAAAATACCAATAAAAATAATTATTTAAATGTTTACATTGTTTTTTTAAATAGATTCTTCACCGAGATATTTTATTTTTGTTTTATGAAACGAAGAAAATCCATTTAAAAAGTGAATTTCATTTCTTTACGTTCTAATATATTTCAGTTATTTTATAATTGCCTCTAGTGACCCCAGATTGAATCGAAGGATAATATATTTTAATTATTTTATGGACCTATAAGATAATTGCCTCTAGTGACCCCAGATTGAATCGAAGGATAATATATTTTAATTATTTTATGGACCTAACCGATAATTGCTCCTACTGACCCTAGCTAGATGGACTCAAAGGAAAATTTTAATGATGTCTTTAGATTCTGTGAAAAATCGATCCCTTATTTGAAACTTATTTTAATGTTCTAACAGTTACCATATCGATTTCTATAAAACACACACACATATTTATATAAATAGACAAAGATATATACATACATATGCAAACACAGCAGACAAATGTGTGTAAGAAGGAAAAATAAGACACACATACACGGTAGTAATGGGAAAATATTTTTATAAGATCTACATTTTATATCACTCAAGAGAATATGTATTACATCAAGTTAATCGCTGTATATACAAAACATGTTAACAAAATCTGGCCTTCCATTAAATACAATGTATCGAATTTAATTTAAAATTTTGGATTTATTCATTCATAAAAATGTTTATATCATCATATTCAGTTTACATGTTGGATGGACATATATTATATCTACTCTATAAAATTAAGTCAGTTGGATTTTCTGTTAGGCCTAAATATCAATCGGGTTGATTAGGACGAAACAGTCATTTACCTAATTTATCAATCAGTGTCATTTGGAAACAAGCTTTGAAAATTCCAATCTAGTTCATCGATTACATATTATATCCAGCTCTACATTTGCTTTAATAGGATATTTCCAATTTACACCGCATTTTTCATTGACGAAACATTCATGTTCATTATCTAATCACAGTCATTTCATCTGTAACAGATAAGGAAAATGCATATGACTGCCCACATCTCATCACCCTCTCATTGTTGAGACATGATTTCATTTCTCATAAATGCAAATAAATACAAAATAAACAAAAGCACTTATTTACATGACACATACCACCAAGCCTACAGTTTTGTTTTTCTTCAGTTAAATCAAATTACTAAGCAAACAAGAATGGGTATACATGGGATTAACTTGCATCCGATGAATCACAAAACTCTTTGCGATTATTTACATTTGACGTTTCCTTGGTCTCAAACAAGAACTTATAATTCAAAAACGTAAATTAACAGACATTTTCAACAACAAAATGAAATGCCTAACAGAACAGGGTTACAATTTTTACAAGCGATTGAAATAGAGATTAATTCATCCATTTTGTTTTTATAAAAGTTATTACATTCATCAGTACAAAGTTGACTTCCAAACTATCCTATCTCTGACCAGGTATTTATTCATCCCTCTTTCTCTCGAATCCATCCTTATCACTTTTTCCCATATTTTCCTCAACTTATATATATATATAAGAAAGAATGAAATACTAAAACAAAAGTAAAGTTACATACTTTACAAGTTTATTATAATCGAATATTTCAACAGAGTAATTTGTGAAAAAGTCCTTTAATCCATGGATTTTCAAAGAAATAAATCTTTTTCAAGGAGAAAAAACAATTACTAATCATTGGTAAATATTAATTTTTAAAATTTACAGAACAATGTTGAGTTGTGCAAAAACCAAAAACAAATTAAAACATTTAAAAAAAAATTCATGTATTATAATATATATATAATCTAATTGTCCACATATTTTTCAGGATAATAGATAAACAGTTTTCTTCTAATGTACTAATGAGTCATTGCTTATCAAGGCCCAAAGGCCATTCAAGGATAAGGGTTAATGAGTTTGTCAGGTGGACGGTGAAACAATACCGTGAGAATTGGTAACAATGGTTGAAACTGGTTAGAATTTGATTATTTAAGAGGACGGCTCAACAAGAATTTGTTTACATGGAATTAAAAACGACTATGTTGTAGTCAGCTGGGAAGCAGCTCCATGGTTTTTGTGTTCCACACATGGGTAGTTCTTAGAAAGAAACTTTGCTCATGGAAGTTCCATTTAGTTTTAGGTACACAGAGGAAGAAGGGAAAATTATTTACCGTGGTTGTAGCTAGACGAGTTTTGTTGTGAATGTTTTACAAGGGGGGGGGGACAATAGATTGGAGCTCAGTCGAGCACCTACCATGAAAATAACGATAGAGTTGAGAAATAAACTAGCAACCTCTCTTCTGTGAGAAAGAGGCGCTAGGGAAGAGAAGAGCACCCCCCCCCCCACAAAGTTGGTTTTGTATAAGCTATCTAAAATTATTAATAGGAATAAAATCAAGCTTAGTCATTGTTGCATGTTATCCATGCAATCAATAATAAATAACCCCCCCCCCCCCCCCAATAAAAAATAAATAATAGTAACAGTAATAGCAATACTATTAGTGTTAGCACAAATATCAATTAATGCAATCTACTCTATAAAATCAAGTTGGTCAGTTTTCAAAGTTAGACCCAAATAGCATTTAAGTTGACAAATCAAACTTTGCTTCTGTCTAGCCAATTTTTGTTTGCTGTACCGTGTCATTGGCAATATAATAATGTTTAGAACCTCAATATTTTCTACATAATAAATAGAGCTTAATAATTTGCTACCCAACTTTGAACCTCTCCTTGAACTATTTTGCCGTAAGCATATATTTTTTTTAAATTTCTGTTGCTAATTTTCAAATTAATGCTGACCAATAATTAGTAATTTTATTGCTTTTTTTTTCCTTTTGTGGGAGAAGAGCAATTCTTTGAAAATCCATGGATTAAAGGTCAGTTTCTTATATATATATATATATATATATATATATATATATATATTTATTTTGGTACAGAAAAATTAGTACAACATTAGTATCGTCAGTTTCAAGCACAGAAGGACTTAACCATTCGGCTCTCTTCAGCTTCTGTCGTCATCTGTTTCTGTACGAAAATAAATATTATGCTCTTAATTTTTAACTTTAATTCTTAATTAATCGAGCACTCTGCTGGGATTTTTCCTGCTATATTACAAAGAAGTTATATATATATATATATATATATATATATATAGATTATCTATATATATATATATATATATATAGATTATCTATATATATATATATATAGAGAGAGAGAGAGAGAGAATTTGCTAACATGGGCAGATGGTATCATGATAAGCTAATATATACTACACTCATTCCTCAAAGGAGGAGGTTATGCCTGAGAGGATGGTCTTATGACAGTAGAACAAACACTATACTACCCATCATAAAAAGGGGAATGTAATCCCTGGGAGGATGGTATCATGCCCACAGCACAGATACTACACTATCCCTTCTCCCCCAAAAAGGAGGTATTACTTGAGAGGATGGTATGATGACGAACGAACATATATTATATTACCCCCCCCCCCCCCCGAATTGAGCATTGACAGATAGTACATTAGTCTGATGAAATAGTATAATAAATTAAGCATTATTAGTAATAGAAGTAATAGTTTCGGATTCAGACAGATACCAAATCTCCATTAGTAATAGATTATTGTCAGAGTGCTATTTTGGAGGAGATGGATTTCCCCCATGTTAAATATTGACATTGTGCCTAACTCTGCTCTCATGGGAGGAAGTAAATAGGAACAGCAACAGTAACAAATTTATTTTTTTAAATAATAAACGCATGTATTTAATTATTAACAGAAAACCTTTGGTAATTATTGAGTTTAATGCAATTTTTTTTTTTTTAAGTAATTATTCCAAAGTTATCGAGATTGTTGCTATGTGTAAACATACGTGTGTGAAAACGTAACCAAAAAAAAACAAAAAACAAATAATGAAACAGAAGTTATGATTTTAAATTTTAAACTTAATTCATTAAATCGCTTAAAATAATATTATTACTGATAATAATTAAGAAATTAATCTCAAGAAAAGTTTTTCGTATATATATAATAAAATAGCAGAATTAAATAATAAGTGAATAGTACTGAATATGAATTTATTAGACAATGTTTAAAAAATAAATATGCAAATAATGTATAGCCTTGAGAGTGTTTAGTCAGGTTTTCTGTGACTATATATACAGTATGTGAAAATAAGGTGTTTTGATATGAATATAGTTCGGATAAACGAAAAAAAGTTTTTTTCATTTATCTGAACTATATTCATATCAAAAAATGTTTAAGTCATAAAAAGCTTGTGTATGGTTACTCGGGAGCATGGACATCAGAGTTAAAAAGTGTGTGTGTGTGTATATCACACACATCTCTCTCGGGGAAATTTTTTTTTGACAAATTACTACATACAATATATATATAAAAAAAAAAATTTTTTAGATTAAAAAAAGAATTTTTTAAATAAAAATTTAAAAATAAAAATCAAAAAAAAATTTTTTTTGATCGCTTTGAATACCCCGCGCCGACTAATTATGTTCCCGTTGACACTTAAAAGAATGAATAATCAAAAGAGAAACATTTTTTTTTAGAATATGCATATATTTTGTCCGATGCAATGCTGAAAAAAAATATATCAAGCTTTGTGAATGTGTCTTGTGTAGTTTCTGACTTTTAGCTGAACACACAGATAGACAACTTTCCTTTATATAATATATGTTCTCTACATTTATTTTACATTTATTAAAATCAAAGTTTTCCATTAAAAATCCTGTGTATCAAATATGTGGAGGGGAGGAGGTCTCATACCAATCCAATTATAAATTACGAAATCTATCATCATCATATTTGGTTTAACGTCCGTTTTAAGAATTATAGCACATTTTTTTTTCTAATACGACCATCCTTTCAGCTAATAATAAATCATCAATTTAACTCCATTCAAAAATAAAAATACAACTCAATAATTTCTATTTTTGCAAGCTTTTATACTGAAAACTAAAATACGACTGTGAACATAAGTCATACTTGGTTATCTCCCTTGAAATTTAATCAGAAAATGATAGCTATTATTTCTATAAAGACAAAAGAAGAAAATTCAGTCCTTAGTCAGTATAGTATGTAAAACCGATATCAACTGTGCCAATACATTAGAACACAGAAAATAAGGTATATTCGGGTTTGCGTTTTGTCTATACAAATTTTTTTTTTTTTTAACTTGTTTGCCTGAAATTTTGCATTCTAATTAACCGTGATTTTAAAATAACTCATTGCGACTTATATCTTACTAACTTTCTATTTATCACTTTTACCCTCTCTCACTGTATTTTGTTTGAATCCTCCACGGCCGCTCGTATTCTATATGTCGTCGATTACTCTTGCTTCAGTCACTCTTTCGTTTGCCATTAAATTTAATGTTTTATCTTTTGATAAAAAATATGTGTAAAAACAAAAACATTGCCATCAGCCAATTCACAATTTTCAACATGGTGAACCTGCCTAGCTTACACTTTTACTGATACAGGATTTCTTGCTGATGCATCATGGGATATTCTTTTTTTTATAAATAAAATTATCTATTTTGGAACAAAAATAAATTTAAAAATTGCCTTAATCTAAAAAGTGAAATTATTTTTGGTGTAAAAAGTATTCAAACATAATACATCCGTAAGAAATCTTGTATCGGCAAAAATTATTTCCTGGACTTCGGAATGGGATCAAAGCGTAGTATCTGTTCTGTTCTCGGTCAGAAAAGGAGGAGACTCCCTTCTGGACTGGGGAAATTTTTTATTTTTGTCAAATTTATAGTGCCCCGTTTTGGTGTGCTGGATATCTTCCACATAAAAAACTGACCTTGTGTCTAACTTTGTCCTCGAGGAAAGGCAAATAAATTGGGACAGGTCCACCATGTTGAAAATGATGAATTGATGGTAATCTTTTTATTGTTATTAAACTAGCTGGACCCATGGAAATTCCACAGTTGTATCATTCATCTGTTGTATATTGTTGTCATACTTAAAAATATTTCCATTCTATGGAGATCTGGCGCAACCTCACAATATTGAGTTTTTTTTTTAAAGTTTTTTTAACATAGTTCACCCCAGACAAGGCAGGCCGCCACTGTAGACATAAGGGGCTACTGAGAAGAAAGAAAAGGGAAAAGGTTTGGGGGGGGTGGGGGACTTAAATTGGGATCTGCGCAGCGAGATGTCTGTTTACATTAGTTTTAAATATTTCTGCATGTCAGTACTGTCGGGGAAACAGGGGGCAGGGAGGGAGTTCCAGAGGCCAGCAGCATGAGGAAAGAAGCTATTTGAGTAGAAAGCTCTCCGGCATCTGGGGACCTCCACAGTGAATGGATGGGATTTAGTTGATTGCCGAGTTGGTCTAGTGAACTTACGACGAGGGGGCACCAGAGTAGCCAATTCATCGGAGCATAATCCTTTGAAGTATTTGTAAAACAAGCACAAGGATGCTACATTGCGGCGATGGGACAGGGACTGGAGCTTGGTTGACAGTGAGGGACCTATTAGGTTGGCGACTCTTTTTTGGACCTTGTCAAGGAGGGAGAGACTAGTAGATGATGCACCAGCCCAGATGTGGCAACAATACTCCATGCATGGGCGGATGGTGGATTTGTAGAGATACAGGATAATGTCAGGTGTGATGAGTTTACTAGCACGGTAGAGGGAGCCAATACGAATATATCTGGTTATGAGAATATCTCCCAAAACACTGGTAGGATTTTGTGACATTTATCCATTCTATGGACAATCAGCGTGAACGAAGACCCCACAATAATATTGTACCATCTTTGGGCAGAAAAAATTCTACACTTTGATCCTAGCCTGAAGCCCAAGAAAATATTTCACATTCGACGCAATAACGACATCAGATGAAATTTTTAAAAATTACTTTCTTTGCATTGCATCTTCGGCGATTGAACGATCCCATCATAAAAAAAAGGGGGTGGAGGATGATAACATATGTGCAAACATGAAATTGCCTTAGTGTATTATTATACTGATTACATTATACAGTTTTCGTCAAAAAAAAAAAAAATGTGTAGTTTTATCCAATAAGTTGTTTTGAAATAGTGCTGAATAGAATTTTTTTTTCTTTTTTTTTAAATATCTGAAGAACCAACTGCTTTTAAAATAGGTTGACATTCTCTGATGCAGACGATTCTCTCCAGCTGGTCATTTCATCATTCCAAAGTATTTTTTGTTTTCATAACAGAAAATTTACTCATGTTCTTTGAACTAAAGCTTTCTTTTTTCAAAATTTTTGAGATGAAGATTGATAATTTGTACTATTTGGATTATTCGGAGCGATAACTAATAATCTTCTATAATATAAAAGACAGTTGTCTGTATGTATGTCTGGCTAAAACTAAAAAAACGACAAAAGAAATACCCACAAAGTTGGTATTTTCTTGGTCGGCGTTGCCCTGGATGAATTATATCTAACATTTAGAAAATATTATCCATTCTTTGACCTTAAACTGCCGCAGATTTGGATCGGGAAGGGGGGGGGGGGGTCTAACTAAAGCAAGTAACTGATTTTTTTTTCACAGAGTTAATTCCCTCATACCGACTTATTCCTTGAGTTGCATGTCCAGAGAGAGGAATAGGCTGGGCAGAGAAAAAAAGAAGGGAGTGCGGAGAGGGAAAGGGAAAATGGGATAGAGGGAAAGATAGAAGTTTTAATAGAAATATGTTACATTTTTGCCTGGGCAACGCCGGGTAGCCCTGCTGGTCAGTTCTAAGTGACAGTCTTCTGAAGGTTGAAGGTTCAATCCTCAGTAAAGACGATACTAAGAACATAATTAAGAATTACTTTAGACTTATACCCAGTCATGGCTGACTGAACAAGAGCCATCTACCTCCCTGGATTAAATAACGGGTTTGGTTCAAAATTTCATACAGATTCCAGAGTTCGATAAGATACAGTTGAAGAAGATTAGAGGTTACATCAGCTGAAACTTTTTTAGAATAACATCCAAGAAGAAAACAGTAGTCAGGATCATAGAAATTCGGATAAAGCTCTCTTTTATCAAAGGAAAAAAATAATATCTGGCCAAGATTATCCTCCGTCAGCATTTTAGCATTTCTAATATTTTGGTGCATTCTCCACATGCTGTCAAAGACATCAAATTACAGGAAGGATATAAAAAAATTTAAACTACGTTGCGCTCGCTCCAATTTGGAATCGTAAAGAAGCCGTGATCTGTCATCTTCAGGCCAAAAAACAGAAAATACGAAAAATCGTGAGAATAAAGTGAAAAATTGGTAAAAAGAAGAAGACTTACACTTGTGTCGTTCGCTGATGCTGCGGCTCCTTCTGCGGGTTTGGCTTCTGGTTTGACAGGGGGACAAATAATTCCTTCTAAGATGACCAGGAAGACAAAAACCGATGCTATCATCGTTTGCATTTTGAAGGATTCTGCAATAGAACAAAAAGAAAAAATTACAATCTCTCATATAGAAAGCACCATGGCAACACGCCCCACTTCGACTCTCGAGTTCTGGACACAAATTCCTGATTTTGTGTTATCAAGAGAAATGCTAGTGTACACTGATATTTAGTAAAGTAGCAGGAACCAAATGAGAATCAGGATTATTGGTCTGAAAGCTAAGTAACTATTTACGAACGTGCGTCTGTGGACCTTCACTGCACAGGCCGTTATCCTCTGCTCATTGTCTTCATCTGAATTTGGTGTTTGATTCCGACACCAGTCGCAGTGTCAATCGTGTGGTCTCGGTCAGTGCTGCAATAGAAGGATTCTCAGAATTCCGAGCCAGACCAAATCAAAACATAAGTCCAACAGCTTAGTGCTCAAAGGTCCATCTGTCCCTGAGAACCACAGGGACCCAACTGACCCTTTCTGCTTGAAATATATATAGATATCATTTGGACAACACTGCAAGACCACTCAAGATCATCAGCTGTTAATCTATGGACATAAAAAACTGTCTGTCCATGAGGCCCATAATCTGGTATGAACATTACTCTTGAAAAATCTAAAGTGGATCTTAATCACAGCATAGAACCTCATATCCAAGAGGACATTACTATTTCAAAGACATCAGCAATTTCTTGGGGGAGTTTCTCTTAAATAGCTAAATATTTCTCTCATTGCAGGCCCATTGTCTGCATGCATTGCAACTGTGCACTCCACTTAACATGCAGCATTGCAACTGTGCACTCCACTTAACATGCAGCATTGCAACTGTGCACTCCACTTAACATGCAGCATTGCAACTGTGCACTCCACTTAACATGCAGCATTGCAACTGTGCACTCCACTTAACATGCAGCATTGCAACTGTGCACTCCACTTAACATGCAGCATTGGACATGTTTATACATTGCTCCACAACAGTGTAGAAAACTTTTCTATTCTACTATTAAAGTCTGGCGATATTGAAAATCTGTATTCAGTCTTGTTCTTTTAAGCTGATATTTTGGTATTTGAGAAATATTATAGCATGCTCCTACCCTTCCCAACTAGGACTACTGGGTGACGCTAACTAGACAATAAAATAACAATAAAAAGACATTAAAGAAAGACATTAAAGGCGACGGGTCCATTGTACTCCACAGGCTGGCGACGCCATGGCACATAGCTGTTAACAGCCTGAGGGTCAAGATAAAGAATTCTGAAAGATGTTGGAAAAACAGACATCTCTAGTTTCCAGCAAAAGTAAGCTAAGAAAAAAAGCATGTCTCCGATTTCCGGGGAAAAGTAAATATATTCGGAAGACGCAGAACAAGAATGATCACGGCGAGAGACGGTGAAGGGTCATAAATGACAGAGTTAGTCATAGCTAAGATTAAGAAGTTGAGATGAGAGTTTAGCTCGGACATAGAGACACTAGTGACAAGACCCTAACGATACTGACACTCGTGTCCGACATGTCACTAGTACTGTGTGTTGTCCTTATTACATATGAAAACTGCGGACTATGGCTTTGTGACCCGGCAGCCGACTACACTAGAATCCCGACACGGCCCATCATAGTTGTACATTGATGTTAAATGTACAAAGACCGGTCATGTTGAAATAAAAAATCGTGGATTAATAAAACGGGTAATTTTTCGAAACTTTAAAAAAAGTAACTACATATTAGAATTCATAGAAAAATTCCACTCTACCTAATTTTTAAATCTACGTGGAAATTCACCATACTAATCCTATTCTTACACACTCGTCTTTAATATGGATACATCAAGGGCAAAAACCACTCAAGGATAAGAGTTAACAAGATGGATAGATCGACAGCTGAATGATGATGAATAGTACGAGGGGATTAAAAATCATCCCAACATACTACTTACACAAAACAGCCTACCCAGAAAATAGCAATTCTCCCCCTTTTGTCAGAAACATAGCTCATAACCCTAACCCTTCGTTCTTAAAAGTATACATGTACACACCTAAAACAACCCCCCCCCCACCTCCTACCACAGTGAAGGAGGAAGCAGCTATTCAAAAACCCAACCGCACTCTTGGTTCAGACGCTTACTCGCTTCTTCTGCCCGTGATGTTAGTCAGGACACGTAGCCTTCCACTCTACCTAATTTTTAATCCTACGTGGAAATTTCCACACTAATCCGATTCTTACAGACCTGTCTCTAATATTGAGACATCAATGGCAAAAACCTAACAGGGACAGTTCTCCGAGAGAGAAAATAAGTAAGTATGTATGATTGCTACAATGTCACAGCCAGGGCACATAGCCTTCTTCTAGTCTTAAATGGAAAATTCCACTACCTAATTTTTAAGCCTACGTGTAAATTTACCATACAAATCCTATTCTTACACACCTGTCTCTATTATTGATGTATAATTTTTGAAGAAGGGAGTGAGGAAGAAACTTTAAAACTGAAAGCTCAGATAAATGACTTACATTATTATTATTTTTGATACATTAAAACAAAAGAGGAATGGGCTGTGCGGAGGGGAAATGGATGCGGAAAAACAGGGAGGGGGGGGGATAAAGATAGAGGGACGGATTAAGAGAGGTAGGAGTTTTAAAATAAAGATGTTACACACACTTTTTAACCTCTCATATTTTTTTTTTTTTTTTATGACCCCGGGCAACGCTGGGTAGCCCTGCTAGTTTATTTGTATTTGATTCTAAAACAGACTTACAATAAAAGTTCTACACTTCCATTTCTGAGACAAGACATATTAGATACATTGACATTTTTGGTAACTTTCCGATAATAATACAAACCAGATGGAAACAAATGAAACTATTGTCACTTGAAGAGTAAGAGAAATAATGAAAAATTAATTATGTTACAAAATTTTTGAGATGAGGATTAACATTGATACTAAATGTAAAAGAATGCGTAAGTCACGTAAAAGTTGTCAAAAATGTTAGTAACGAAAGTAACATACATACACACACACACACATGTATTCAGTGTTGAATTTACTACACGTAAAAAGAATAACTTAGAATTTTTTGGTCGCCAACTTTCGTAGCTGTAATCTAAAAAAATAAACGAAATTAACACGCAAACCAGTACATCTTTTATTCAAATTTTATCGCTGTATTTTGTCATTACTAACCAGCAGAGCGTTACGACTGTCGACCAAGGAAAAAGTCTATCAGACATGTGTACGATGTATGGAAGTGAAATCTGTCCAGTGAGGGTTGAGGACATGTGTTGCATGGAAAGAAATAATATGAGAATGATATGATAGATGTGTA
>OY744518.1:117932561-117990061 GCA_963556195.1 Sepiola atlantica
TTAGCCAGGTCTTTATTCTATTTTCTCTCAAGTCGATCCTTATCACTTCCTCCCAAGTTGTCCTGGGCCGACCTATGCTAACTGACCTTGCTAACTCAACAATTCTACATCTAATGAGGTAAAACTTTATTGACTAATTCATTCTTTTCATCTAAATAAAAACAGTCACCAGGAAGAGAATTCCACAAGTCTGCAGTTCTTGGAAAGAAACTACTGGAATAGGAAGCTGTATTACAATGAGGTATCACTAGACCAACGAGTCAAACGAGTCAAAAGCAGGGAATAGATCACATAATTGCGAAGAACACATGCCATAATATAGAAAAGAGAGACTAGCAACATCACGTCTGTGAGAGAGAGGGTGCAGAGAAGAAGAAAGAGTGGCGCCAATCAAATTACAAATACGTTTCTGCACCTTATCAAGAACCCTCAAATGGAACAGAGATTCAACAGCCCAAATATGACAACAGTACTCCATACATGGTTTGATAGTAGATTTGAAGAGATAGAGAATAGCCTCAAGTGTCAGAAAGTGTTTTCAGCGATAGAGAACCAAGTTTATTAGAAGCATCAAAATCTCCTAAACGCATCGCCTTATACTGTCCAGATCTAATCTTCCTCTGAGGTCTTCAGATCTAAGCCTATCTTTAAGACTCACATTACACAATCATTTCTAAGAAATTGTCTGTTTTATTGAATTCAGAAAGTAGGAGCCGTTTGAATATTGCACGTTATTTTTTCTGTCATCGGTCAGTGAAGAAGAAATTCTTCTTGACTGAGGCAAATTTAATTTTTTCCCCCCATTTAAAGTGCCTTTTTTTGAGGAGCTGAATTTTCCCTTGTGGAGAGGCAGTAAATATGGACTTTAGAGTACATCAAAAGCAGAGTTATCTTTCTTGACTAAAAAAAAAAGATTTCTTGCGAGAAAAAGAGAAACTAAACAAATTTATACAAAACAATTGAAAAAATAAAGTGTTTTGCTTTTCAATTTGAAACAATTCCAACATGGCAAAAGCTCTAAGCATTAAAAACAAGCCCAATTGACAGCTGCCCCCCACCGCCACCACCACCACCTCGCCTCATTCCAACCGTTCTTAGGAAGTGCGAAAGACTTGACTCTTAACTGTGCACCAGGTTCAAATGCTGCATACTTAAGCAGATGGAGGAAGCAGTCACAAAGATAAGTCTGGTTATTGGCAATGGGAAAAGAGGGGGGGGGGAGAAAAGGTCAAAAGCGACAGAATTTAACCAAAGATGAAGGGGGGGGGGGATCAAAGAGACAACCTAGAAGAGCTAAAGATAAACAATTATACGTAGAAAATTGCAAAAAGTGATGAAGAAAAAAGAGAAAGGGAGGGAGACATACTTAATATAGAGGGAGGGAGGGAGGGAAGGAACATACGTAGGATAGAGGGAGGGAGGCATACATAGAAAAGAGGGAGGAAGGGAGGCATACATAGGATAGAGGGAGGAAGGGAGGCATACATAGGATAAAAGGAGGAAGGGAGGCATACATAGGATAGAGGGAGGAAGGGAGGCATACATAGGATAAAGGGAGGAAGGGAGGCATACATAGGATAAAGGGAGGAAGGGAGGCATACATAGGATAGAAGGAGGAAGGGAGGCATACATAAGATGGCGGGAGGGAGGCATGCATACATAAGATGGAGGGAGGGAGGCATGCATACATAAGATGGAGGGAGGCATGCATACATAAGATGGAGGGAGGGAGGCATACATAAGATAGAGGGAGGCATACATAAGATAGAGGGAGACATACATACATAAGATAGAGGGAGGGAGACATACATAAGATAGAGGGAGGGAGACATACATAAGATAGAGGGAGGGAGACATACATAAGATAGAGGGAGGGAGACATACATAAGATAGAGGGAGGGAGACATACATAAGATAGAGGGAGGGAGACATACATAAGATAGAGGGAGGGAGACATACATAAGATAGAGGGAGGGAGACATACATAAGATAGAGGGAGGGAGACATACATAAGATAGAGGGAGACATATGTAGGATAGAAGGAGACATATGTAGGATAGAGGGAGACATATGTAGGATAGAGGGAGACATATGTAGGATAGAGGGAGACATATGTAGGATAGAGGGAGACATATGTAGGATAGAGGGAGGGAGGGAGATATACGTAGGATAGAGGGAGAGATGGCGGGATGGAGGCGTAGGATAGTTTGGTTTGGTTTGTTTTGTTTGTTTTACGACATATTAACCTCTTATGCCGAAACATTGGTTGTAGTATGGTAAAAAGCTTTTATGCTTCAAGTACTTTATATGTTCAAATATTTAGTCATGGTGTTTGGTTTGGTTTGGTTTGGTTGTTTTGTTTTACGGCATATCAACCCTTTTCAGGTTATTTTATGCTGAATCCGGTCATTTTGGTAAAAGTTTTGAGGAAGTGATGGGGAGGGGGGTGATTGTTGTTTTTTGTTTTTTAATATTTTGGGCTTTGCAGAACATGATTGAGTTTTGCAAAGAGAAAAAAAAAATAAAAACATCAATGTTTTGTGCATTTTGGGTCAGGAAGGCGATATCTTCAAACATCCTACATATCTGGTGCTACCAGAAGAGGCTAAGAGGGAGGGAGACATACATAGGATATATATATATACGATTTCATATAATTTTTTTTTTAAATGGGGGGGGGAAAGAATCGAAATCGCACACTCAATGCTTTCAGTCTGATGCTTTCCCAACTAAACAATTCAGACATTTGTTAAGTCGACTTTTAAAATAAAACTCATCCAAAACATCGGATTTACATATTTGAAGTTTGCAAGGGGTTCTGTCTGCATAGGTGACTTAGAAATGGGGACAAGTAGATATTCGGTACATAAAGGGTAACGTAGAGATTCAGAAACACTTCCATTGTCTTCCCAGGAGAATTTTATACATATGATATAAATTTCATCGGATATATTTGAAGTTTTAAAAGAGGTTCGGTCTCCATATCTCCCTTAGGTTTGGAAGGTACTTAGAAGTTTGGGACTACTTCCATTGTCTTCCCTAGAAAATTTTAAAATTTCATGAAAATAAGATATATTTGAAGTTTTAAGGGGTTATGCCTCATAGCCTCCTTAGGGATGCACTTAGATTCAGAAACACTTCCATTGTCTTCCCTGGTAAATTGTACATAATACACTTTTAAATTTTATGTAGATTCTTTAACCTTTTTTTCTATAGGCAACACACAAACAAACACTGAGTTTTATATATATATATATATTATATTTTATTGCATTTAAAAGTTGGCATTCATATAGTGTTCAACACTTGTGACATCAAATAAATACCAATGTTAATCTTAAAATCACATGTAAGTTGTCAGCATCCTAGCAGCCTGAAGATCACAATGGCATAAAACTGTCAGTTTTCATGAGGGACTTGATTTAACTTAACCGAAGTAGTTATTTATGTGTGTGCACGCGTGTGTGTGTGTGTGTAAAATATCATTCTTATTCGCATTTTACTCAGCAGATTTGTTTAAAAGATGGTTGTCTACTTATTTCCTCTAAGCTGATTAAAACTTTCAATTGATACTTGATTTTAATTACAATGAAGCTTCCATGTGTTTTCTAAAGATGCAATCAATAATCAATTGCAACCAGACACCAAATCAATAGCAACGTTAAATGCATCTCTAAAAAGGTCTAATCTATTCCGTTATTAACTTGTTGCCACTAAGAAGTGACGATTAAGTTACACAACGTTTACAAACAGAATTAAAAACGGTTTACAGCCAACGAGGTCAGCATCGTCTTTTATATAAAGGAGAGTGGTCTGTCTGTGCATCCGGTTAAAAGTAAAAAACTACATAAGACACACCCACAAAGCTGATATATTCTTTTTCAGCATTTCCTCGGGTAAAAAAATATAGATATATTTTTTTTTTTTCAATATTCATCGTTTTGGAGTCACAAGGAACAAAATTAGTTGAGAAGGGGAGGGTCGACATTTAGAACAATATTTTAATGTTATGTAGTAATTCGTCAACTATTTTCTTCCAGTTCCTATAGAAAAAGAGAGGGGGTAAAGGAAGGTGATAGAGGGATAGAGGAATAGAGGGATAGAGGAATAGAGGGAGAGGGGAATAGAGGGAGAGGGGAATAGAGGGAGAGGGGAATAGAGGGAGAGGGGAATAGAGGGAGAGGGGAATAGAGGAATAGAGGGAGAGAGGAATAGAGGGAGAGAGGAATAGAGGGAGAGAGGAATAGAGGGAGAGAGGAATAGAGGGAGAGAGGAATAGAGGGAGAGAGGAATAGAGGGAGAGAGGAATAGAGGGAGAGAGGAATAGAGGGAGAGAGGAATAGAGGGAAAGAGGAATAGAGGGAGAGAGGAATAGAGGGAGAGAGGAATAGAGGGGGAGAGGAATAGAGGGAGAGAGGAATAGAGGGAGAGGGGGAGAGGAATAGAGGGAGAGGGGGAGAGGAATAGAGGGAGAGGGGGAGAGGAATAGAGGGAGAGGGGGAGAGGAATAGAGGGAGAGAGGAATAGAGGGAGAGGGGGAGAGGAATAGAGGGAGAGGGGGAGAGGAATAGAGGGAGAGGGGGAGAGGAATAGAGGGAGAGGGGGAGAGGAATAGAGGGAGAGAGGAATAGAGGGAGAGGGGGAGAGGAATAGAGGGAGAGAGGAATAGAGGGAGAGGGGGAGAGGAATAGAGGGAGAGGGGGAGAGGAATAGAGGGAGAGGGGGAGAGGAATAGAGGGAGAGGGGGAGAGGAATAGAGGGAGAGGGGGAGAGGAATAGAGGGAGAGGGGGAGAGGAATAGAGGGAGAGGGGGAGAGGAATAGAGGGAGAGGGGGAGAATGATAGAGGGAGAGGGGGAGAATGATAGAGGGAGAGGGGGAGAATGATAGAGGGAGAGGGGGAGAATGATAGAGGGAGAGGGGGAGAATGATAGAGGGAGAGGGAGAATGATAGAGGGAGATGGAGAATGATAGAGGGAGATGGAGAATGATAGAGGGAGATGGAGAATGATAGAGGGAGATGGAGAATGATAGAGGGAGATGGAGAATGATAGAGGGAGATGGAGAATGATAGAGGGAGATGGAGAATGATAGAGGGAGATGGAGAATGATAGAGGGAGATGGAGAATGATAGAGGGAGATGGAGAATGATAGAGGGAGATGGAGAATGATAGAGGGAGATGGAGAATGATAGAGAGAGGGGGAGAATGATAGAGGGAGATGGAGAATGATAGAGGGAGATAGAGAATGATAGAGGGAGATAGAGAATGATAGAGGGAGATAGAGAATGATAGAGGGAGATAGAGAATGATAGAGGGAGATAGAGAATGATAGAGGGAGATAGAGAATGATAGAGGGAGATAGAGAATGATAGAGGGAGATGGATAGAGGGAGAATGATAGAGGGAGAATGATAGAGGGAGAATGATAGAGGGTGATGGAGAATGATAGAGGGTGATGGAGAATGATAGAGGGTGATGGAGAATGATAGAGGGTGATGGAGAATGATAGAGGGTGATGGAGAATGATAGAGGGTGATGGAGAATGATAGAGAGATGGAGAATGATAGAGAGATGGAGAATGATAGAGAGATGGAGAATGATAGAGAGATGGAGAATGATAGAGATGGAGAGAGAGATGGAGAATGATAGAGAGATGGAGAATGATAGAGAGATGGAGAATGATAGAGAGATGGAGAATGATAGAGGGAGAGGGGGAGGGAGAGGGATAGAAGGAGAGAGGGTGTTAGAGGGACGAAAGAGAGAGAGAGAGGTCAAGGGGTTGATGAAAGGAGATTTATATATATATAAGAAAGAGAGGGGGGGGTAGAGAGAGCTGGAGTGAGAGGAAAGTTTTAAAAGAAAGACATAACACTCTCTTAACTTCTCTATTTTGTTTTCCATGACCCCGGGCAACGCCGAACAGCAACAAAACATAGAAGGCATTTTTATCTGAAATTTTTAGGCAAAGTGTTTTCATTATTTTTTTTTTTCTTCGATTGTTTTTTTTTTTTGTCTTTTGTTGTTTTTTAACTAATGTACTTATTGACCTTGCTAGTGACATTGTGTAACTTTACTGGAATGTCAACAAACAAAATCCCCTTTTACTTGACCCAATAAGTCTTTAACATTCCAAGCCAGTTTATGTCACAACCATCTGAGGATTTTAAAAAGATACAGCAGTTGAATACTTTGTGATTAGCCTTAAAAAAATAACATATATGAGGAGAGTTTGAATTACCTACTAGACACCATCCTCGAGTGGATTCAGTCTCTCTGTACAGGGGTTTGTCAGAACAACCTAACATGAGGATACTTCATCCTACAAGTATACTCTGAGCAAATATTTAAAATAACATGGGTATTTGAAGCCCAAATAAAATCCCCTCGACGCGGCTATACACTGGCCCATACGAGGAATGGTGCACCTTCTAGTGATGTTACCTCAAGTAACAGCACTTAGCTGGATACTCCACCAGACTAGATGAATTTTTGTCCTGGAATCCAGCAAGACCAAGAGACTACATGAAATATATACTATAACATAGTAAACTGGTCAATTTGGGAGAGGAAAATTCATGTTCTTAACTTCTTTACTAACTCAACGTTTGATAGGTATAGGAGAACAATAATGGAATATTCGAATATATATGTATCTCATATAGAGATCAAGTGTTAGCCCCAGGAAGGGGCCCCCCTGATTTTTGAGAACTTCGACTGAGGTAAAATGAAACAAAAAAGAGATAATATTTATAAATAAATATTAAATAATTTTATTTATTTATTTATTAAAAAACGATATATTAGAATCTTGTAGTTGTATTATTAAATACTGGGTTTGACTTAAAATAATTTCGAAACGATTGTAAACAGACTTTCTATGAACTTTCTTTTTTGGAATTAGCATAAAAGCTATTTATAAAAAATTGTGTGTGTGTGTGTGTGTGTGTCTTAAAGACACACATCTGATAACCTTGGAGGAAGATTAAAACTGGTCATGTTGAAAGAACGGATGAGTGTTCTTGGGTTAGATGTAGAACAGTTCAGGTCGCAGGGTCAGTCGGCAGGCAAAGGCCAATTCATGACGCCGCCAATTTTTTCAAATTTTGAATTTTGGTTTCTCCACTGCCAACTTATCTATCTATGTAATTCCTCTGATAAGATTTTAATCTTCGAAAAGCCTTGGCTTAAGGAAAGCATAATAAAAATATTTTTATTTTTACCGAGTACACCTTGCATTGAACAATCGAAGTTGAAATAAATTTGTCATTCGTACATGTTTATCTCTCTTCTTTCATCTATCTTTATAATTGCTCTATCTCATATATTGAGTTTAAACCATTTCACTATAGGTTCTATCTACTAAAAGTATACTTTTAGTTTCATATTTTATATATATATATATATATATATATTGTTGTTTTTTTTTGTAACATTATAGGCGATAAGAAGTCGAGCACAAATGTGGCAGGTCATTCTAGTCTAGTGATTAGAACGCTAGTCTATGAATATTGACATCGAAGGTTTGATCCCTGCTCGGCGAGGCATGATGATGACGGCTTATAGCCAGAAACGTGCGTCCATGTCTAACTTTTGTGCATGCAAAAATTAATTTGTAAATTAATTATAAAAAATCTGTATACAATAAATTGGTTTATAATTGAAAAAAAAAAATATATATATATATATATATATATATATATATATATATATATATATGTTAATAAAGGTTATAATGATTCTCATTTATACTCGTACAAACATAAATTGTAAAGCTTGTTTCAGTCACATGTGACTGAAACAGGTTTTGCAAATTTGTAACCAAATTACGTTTATATAAATAAAAATCTTTATAACCAGTATACAGCTCTGTTTATTATCGAGCACTATTATATCAACACAATAAAGAATTTGGATTTTTTTACCCTGTGGATACAAACTTTACCCTTATTACTAATATATATATACATATATATGTGTGTGTGTGTGTGTGTGTGTGTGTGTCTTACTAAACTATTTAAAGTTCAATTGCATATTTTAAGTCCTCACTTTATAATAAATAGCTTACCCCACCTGAAGTTGTCCGGGAGTATGGTTATTTTTGTTTGTTCATTACCAAAATAATATTTGTAAATGTATTGGATGTTGTTGAAAAACTTACATTCGCACAATATATCTTAAACTCTAAAATGTATGAAGAGGCTAAGAGCCCAATTGTAGGTTCAAAATTTTTTTTTTTTTTTAACTAAAACCATTCAAATGGCCTTTCTTTCAACCAAAGACTAACACACAATTTGAAGATCCATAACTTTTTTTTCCTTTTATACAAAAACTTTTCTTTTTTTTTGTAAATTTCTTTGAGGAATCTCTTATTTTGATCAATAAATCTCGAAAACATCTCGCACCTGCCAGTATCCTATATCTCTAAGAAGCCATCATTGGCCTTATGTAGTATTGTTGCCACATCTGGGCTGGTGCACCAATCACTCTTCCTCTTAGACAGAGTCTAAAAAGACCTAACCCGATAGGTCCCACAATGTCTACCAATCTCCAAACCTGTCATATCGTCGCAACGGTGCATCCCTATGCTTGTTCTACAAGTACTTTAATGGAATGTGCTCCGATGAGCTTGCTGCACTCGTGCCCCCCTAAAGGTAAATACCTTCAACCAACCCGACAAGCAGCAAAATCTCACCCCTTCACTGTAGAGGTGCCCAGATGCTGGAAAGCTTTCTACTAATAGCTTTTTCCTCAAACCACTTGCCTCTGAAATTCCATCCCTGCTCCCTGTTTCCCCAACTGTACCAACATGCAGAAATTTAAATGTAATGTGAACAAACATGTTGTTGCACATCTCCCTACTTCGGACGCCTTTATAAATCTGGCCCTTAATTCAGAGTAGCGCCTTACGTCTTAGTGCCAATGTGCTTTGCTTGAAGTGAATAAAAGTTAAAGGGGGGGAAAAAAAAAAAAAAAAAAAAAAAAAAAATGAATGCAATCACTCTCAACCATTATTTACTTTTATTTCATTTGTGTGTATTTAATAACACTTTTTTTTTTTTAATAAAGAGTACGTTAAATGGTGATAAAACGAGAATCTATTAAATTTGAAAATCAGTTAAAAAACCAGATAACAAGATGCGGAAATTTTTTTTTCAAATAAATGAATAATTTTTTTTTTTATATAATCCGAATTTTCGGCTTTATAAGCCTTTCTCAGGGTGATACAGATAATTTTTTTCTTTTGTTTTTTCATTGTCGAAGATCAACGTTTTTCTTCCGATCTTGTTGAAGGAACTGTTTTTTTTTTTAATGTCCGATAGTCAATAAAAATAGTGATATTGAGTTTTACTACAGTAGAAGCATCGGTATGAGAAATGTGAAAATCAGTTAAGAAACCAGATAACATCTCACTACAGTTATCGGACATTAAAAAAGAAGTTTCTTCAACAAGATAAGAAATCGGCTATCTTCAACAATGGCAAAAGATTTCAACAATGAAAAAAAAAAAATTAATTGCAGAAAATTCGAATTATACAATAATAAAAAAAATTCATTTGGAAAAAAAAAAAAAATACATTTATTTGAAAAAAAAAAAAAATTTATTTGAAAAAAAAAAAAAAATTCATTTATTTGAAAGAAAAAAAAAAAAAATTCATTTATTTGAAAGAAAAAAAAAAAAAAATTTATTTAAAAAAAAAAAAAAAAAAAAAATCATGCATCGTGTTATCTGGTTTATTAATTGATTTTCAAATTCTTCATATCAATGCTTCTACTGTAGTAAAACTCAATATCAAAAAGAACCTATTAGTCAATCTCACAAATACTGCAAACGATTGTTTTCTATAGTTGCGAAACGTGGCCAATGAGAGCATATGACTGAAGTCTTCAACAATGTCTTCAATGCATTCTAAGCTGCTGCCGCCGCCATATACCTATATCTGGTACGGCATTCACCCTAGGCAGGTTGAACCGGCTTCCTTCGACATGGGAGTATCAAATTTACAAGCAGTCCCCAGTATATCCTGGTTAGTGGAAATGACGAAGTTAGGTTTTTGCAGGGAGGTGTCGATGTCATCCAACATAGAGCGCCTGGGATTCCCAAATGGCCACTGATCTGGTATTGACCAGGCTCAACGTTGCTTAACTTCGGTGATTTAATGAAAACAGGTGTGTCAACGTGATTATGCCATGTGGAACAAGTACAAACTTAATCTCTTTGTCAATGACTGAATCTCCGACACTTGACATCTGTCCTTCTACAATATCGTCTAAGATGGTTCAGGCATTCAGTTTGGTGCTCAGAGGGAGAGCTCACCACGAGGTCCTTCTACCCTCTTCTCTATCTGGTTGGTGTTTGGTTTGGTTTGTGGCATATAAACCATATATGGATTATTTAATACAGAATAAAGTTGTCAAATGGAATCCTATAGGTATGATAATTATTTTATATTCTTAGAAATAATTACTCTTAGAAAGGATAATGTGGATTGAGGACAACAAACAAAGAATTATTAATGCAATTAATGTAATTTTGATGATGTCAGAAAATCACATTGAAACACAAAATGGCAAAATGTCAAAGTAATTCTTTATATATAAAAGAAATATATAATCTGGCATGTAAAGTCATCTCGTCGAACTCTTCTAGCACGTATAATCATCTGGAAAAAATTTAATTCTCAGATCAAATCAATAATTGAAAATATTTGGAAAAACAGGTGTGCCTATTTTCAGGGTACCCTTCTGCATGGGGTTGCAGTTGGCAAATTCGTAGCTCCACCGACAGGGCGATATCTGGTTGGTGTGATCGTGTTGGTGGACAATTGAAGATCTGGGCGGCGATCTGACAGCATTATCAGGCCTACAAGTAGTTGGTCTTTGACTATAGAATCAGAATTGGCTAGTCATATTGTGTGTCCTAGCTCAGGATCGGCAAAAGTGGGCTACAATGATCAGAGATGCTGTACTTGCTCGGGAGGAAGCCAGCTCAACCCGACCAAGGTGATAATCGTTAAAATGTAAATACATATGGTATACAAAGGTGGGTTATGAATGAACCGATGTTCTTGAAAACAGTATACTCGATGAATGCCACTATTAATTCTGCAACAGGATCACTGCCACATGTCATCATAACTGATCGACACCCTAACATAGATCTTCTAGCATTGGCTATGGTCGACATTTCAAGTGTGCATCCCACAAATCACCGTAGCCAACAGTGAAGCTGATCACAAACTGAAAAATAGTTTGTTTCGACTCCATTATGAAAACTGTATACGGATCGAAGACAGTATTGACGCATAGTCTCCAATCAACCATCGAGCATTCTTTTAGTTTTCCTTTGAATTGGATTGGCATCTGTTGTCCCTATTTCTTTGCCTCACCATGAAGGCAAAGTTAGACACAAGGTCGTTTTTTTTTATGTGGAGGATATCTAGCTCCCCAAAAAGGAACACTCTGGATGCGACATGTATAAAAAAGCATAAATGGCCATGCTCTGAACTTGTGACTTATTATTGCAAAAAAAAGGCAAGAATGTTAGATGCACTCATTTCAAAAACAATATCTCTCTCTCCATTTAAAATCACCTTTCCCTTATCCAAGAGTCAGATAAGATTTACAAATGTATGTGGCTGTAATGCATCAGATTGAACACTACTCCTGTCCATTAACAATTAAATCAAGAGAGGCGCGATAGCGCTCTATCCCTTAATAGACTTCACGAATGGCCTATGCTGGAAATCTCATTTCTTTGATCAATCATAACTCAAAAACCAATAAACCAAATTAGTTAAAACTTTGCACAAAATTTTTATTTGATAGGTTCTATAAGTGTGTAGAATTTCAACATCATTAGTCAAGGCAACCCAGAGATCCAGAAAGGTCAGGCTGTGAAACAGTGGTTTCAGCGACGGAGTCTGCACCCTAGGGTGCACTGGAATGCATCGGGGAGATCAGGCCCTACGTAGAAACAAGTGGAGATCTAGGAGCTAGTACATATTTCGACTGTCCAGGCCTTAATCGCTGTGGGCGCCAAGAAGTCTGAGATTGGTTCTTGGGTTGTCGTTGCAATTATCCAGATACAATAAATGACGGTTTCCATATGTCACCCGGGCCCTGTTAATCGCGAATACTGGGGGATATCAACAAAAAAGCGTGTTACGTGTCAGAAGCAGTTACCCACGCATAGGGCCAGTGGAATATCGCTGGGGTCTTAATGACTGATGGTGTGGACATCGACAGGGGAGGGAGGCCAATAGGGGCCCTGTCATGATAAGAGGTGGGGGTCCAATAGAGAAAGAGAGGCTAATGGTTTTCTTTAGTGTAGATAAGATCTAAAGAGAAACTAAAACGACGAATTACAATTGCCCGTACCACCCCACTCCGGGAGAGGAGGAGGGACACAGAAGAAGGGATGGGGGAAAGAAAGAGAGTAAGTCAGCATCGCGCGTACCACACAACGAGAA
Source organism: Sepiola atlantica (assembly GCA_963556195.1). Classification (NCBI taxonomy): domain Eukaryota; kingdom Metazoa; phylum Mollusca; class Cephalopoda; order Sepiida; family Sepiolidae; genus Sepiola; species Sepiola atlantica. The sequence continues at coordinate 117,945,032 of OY744518.1, forward strand.
GAGAGAGAGAGTATGAGTTATACGCTTTTCGTCTTTGTTATTTGAGATGAGAAGGCGATCGCAAGTGAGTCAGATCTAAGAATTGGTCGAGAACGGACGTCTCCGCCGGGCTAGGGGATCACCGGACGAGATGCTGCGCGAACAGCTTCTTGTCTGGGAGGTGTTAACAATAGTGTCCCCCCCCACCGTTCAGTAGACAAGCCACAACTTGATTAACCACTGGGAAATAGTAGAGATTCACACACGCACGCAGAGAGATACGATAGTTGGTAAATAAGCCATTATCAAAAGAACAGACCTTTTGCCATCGCCCTTCCCTCACAGAGTAAGAGTTCGTTGACTGTTTGCGAACATCTTCGTACACTAAGACGACGACTAGTTTAGTAAACCGGGACAATTTACCAAAATAAGAGACTCAATTCACTGTAAAATTAATCCTTTCTTTTATTTGTTATTAATAATTAATGGATACAAAAAGACCAATGTTGTTGAGTTATTACTACTGTTGAATTGTGCGCCGAGTAACTTTGCTATCACAGAGCCCCGAAATTGTCATTCGTCCGACCGGGGGAGTTCGACATATCATTCTTGTTTTTTGCAGCCACTACAGACGAAATCACGAGCCAAAGAAAATGTGTTCACAGTCAGGAAGGATTCCTGCGACGAAGAGCTGACGTGTGAGTACAGAGATAACGACACGAGTGGAATACCTGTGTTGCAAGTATTTCCGTGACATAGGATCGTGTGGGGTACCTGTTTGTAGGTGGCGCCGCGACTTTGTTCATATCGGCACTGCGACGTTGTTATAATTGGCGCCGCAACCAGGATATCGAACACCTGTGCGCGAGTGGCCGACTACGATACCCACGGAGGAAAAAGAGTGTGAGGCGTGGGGTCCCCGTTATAAGGCATGATTTTGTGTTATCCGTACGTACGTACGTACGTATGTGCCACCCTGTATCTCATCAACTATTTGATGGATTCAGCTGATTTTTGAATAGAGGTTCTAGGGTCTAGTTGATGGCATTTTAATTTCAGTTTACCACATACCTTAGTTTTCCAGAAAATTCCAAAAAACCTTAAAAATGACCATTGTATTGAGGCATAGCCTTTACAAAAGTAGTGACATTCCATGATAAATGCCAGTATACTGAAATCATATGCCCTTAATAGGGTTAAGATGAAAATTCATATACACTAAATGTACAAAAGCAAGGAAATTCCCAAATTTTAACACTTTTGTCATTAAGGGTATGCGAGCACAACAGGGCTATGTATTTTACTGGTAGGAATTTTTCTTCAGCGCACCTCACACACTTCATCCACTCATGCATAGAGATGTATACTGTAGTGATGTGATAATGAAATGGTTTGGTTGATATGTAGTCATACCCTTAATTAATGACAATAAAAGTGTAAAAATTTGGGAATTTCCTTGCTTTTGTACATTTTGTGTATATGAATTTTCATCTTAACCCTATTAAGGGCATATGATTTCAGTATACTGGCATTTATCATGGAATATTATACATATATATACATATACATGAGGATAAAATACACGATATATCATAAAATGAAATGCTGTGGAGACAGAATGTGTGAAAAAAGACAAAAGGAAAAAAATTAAACAGGAATAAATCATCAAAAACGAGAGCTTTACTGGTTTTGTTCAGATCAACGATCGTCTTCGGAAAAAGTGAAGATTTTAAATCTATTAAAAACAACGGCAAAAACAGAAAAATAAGACGCTCAACGGGACGTTTTGGGCATGTGCGTAATGATTTGAAAAATAAAAAGAATTATGCAGCGCGTGCGGCAAAAACTTTAAGATAGAAAAGAAGGGGATGATAAAAAGAAAAAAAAAATGGAACACGAGTGAAATGCAGTAAAAAAAGAGTAGTACTTTAACCGGGATCAGAGTTTTTTTATGCAGTGGCGAGGTATATTGCATTGTTTGAGTGCGTTTTTTGCCAGATGTTTGCTTAAAGAATAAGATCTGAGTTTAAGGTTTATGTTAGATGGTGATGAGAGAAGGATTACAGCACTTTCGATGCATTTGCGGTGTGGGAGAGAAGATTCCGTTTTGAGGAGGGTGCAGTTTGTAAAGTCAAAATTGTGGGTAAAAGTGTTTCTGCATCCCGTTTATATTCATAAATGCAGGATTTTATATTTATGTCTGTTTCGGCGATATAGAACATCAGACATGAGGCACATTTTATTTTATAAATGGCGGTTAGGGAAGAAGTGTCCTTTTTTTATATATATATATATATATATATATATATATATAATAAAATGGTCATTGAAAATATATTTATTCGCCTTAATTTAATATTCGAATTCCATTTGTTTGCAATCACACTTTGAAATATACATCTATATATATTAATTCTTGGCAAATTTAAGTAAATATACAGAAGTCGCGCACCATAAACTGATATTCAAGGAGTGGCCACTCCGATCACCAGATCTGTCCCCCTTGACTTTTTTCTTTGGGGACATCTCAAATCTGTTGTGTACTAGAATCGTCCATCTGTTAAGCTAACGATCAATAAAATATATATTATGTGGGACACCCTGTATAAAAATTCCAGTATTTTTTAGACTACTTTTCAGCATTATAGCAAATCCGTCAAAAAGCAAAAAAAAGACTTTAAAAATGGTGTACCATACATGCTAAATCAGTTAGATTGAGAAACCAGAATGAACTTTGACCTTCATCAGCTGTTTCTGAGATTAATATTTTCATCTAAAAATAGTACGAAACTGTTGGTCTCTTTCACATCTTTTTTTCTTTATATGTTCTATGGATGAAATCTGACCTTTTTCTGACCACAAAATGACCTTGAAATGAACTCCAAGTATTTCTCTCTAGCTTACGTCTGATTTTGCGTGCTTGATAGCTTTTAACATTCTATTAAAAGTCACAATTTCGGTATCTGGTTGCTCTACTACTCTTAGAACCGTTTAGGTTCCATGTAGACAATAACATGAAGATAGATTCATTCAATTAAAAATTAATCTCACAACAATTGTAGGTACTGCAGAAAAAAATAAAAGAGCAAATACAATTAACTAACTGATCATTTCAGTTTTCAACCCATCTCAGTCGAAACGTAAAGGGGTCATTTTGGTCCCGATGCTTGATAAGTCATACAAGACATTGGACGAATGATAGTCACTTGTAGAGATGAGCTCAGAGAGACTGCTTGGATTTTCCAACACATCTCTTTAGCTATCATACGAGGCAACACCATGTTCATTATGACATCATCAGATGATGATGATGAAGTCTTGAAGAAAACAAAAAAATTTGCCCTGGTCCGGAAGCAAGTAAATAGGGACTTAATGAAATGACCTTTTTTTGGTTGTTATTAATCTTTGATCACTGGTCATTAAAAATTTCAGGCAGAGATCCTTCACAACAAAAACTATACCTAACTTTGACCCTAACCCCCACCTTGACCCTAACGACAGGTCAAAGTTAGCATAGGTCCTAATCTGTGAAAGCACCATGATTAGCAGCAGAAATGGTCCATTGCCTCCTCTTGTTTCTATAATAGTCTCAGAGTTTATATGTATCAGTCTCTCTTCACCTCCTCCCCTAAAACAGAAGGAGTGCCGGGGTGGGGGGGGGGGGGCATTATTTAACCTAACCATTGGTCACTAAAGATATACTTCATATCATCAGGAGTGGAAGAGAGTAAGGAGTATGGTGGGGGGAAGGGGGGGGAGAATTCGGTGAGTAATAACAACACTGCCTCTTGTTTCAAAGAATTAGCCCACCCCACGCTGGCAACACATGTCACAACTGAGTCACCTTGAGAGGTCAGAGTGGGGAAGGAGATTGATGGAGGGGGGGGGGGGGGCAGAAGTCAGAAGACCAGAGAAAAGGAGAGAAAATATTTTGCCACATAAAAAAAAGGTAGGAGTCATTGAGTTACTCTTCTTTTGCCTACAGCCCCTTTCTCAGAGAAGAGGTATTGCTAGTCTTACTCTACTCTGTCATTTCCTTGGTAGGTGCTCAATTGAGCCCCCCTCCGCTTCCCTGTAAAACATCCACAGCAAAAACTCTCAACCACCACTGTAAAAAAAACTTTTCTTTTCTTCCTCTGATGGGATGTCCATGAACAGTTTCTTTCCAATAACTTCCCATCTGTGGAATACATAACCACAGGACTGCTTCCCTGAAAACTACAACATTGTCGTCTTCAAGTTCAATATCAACAAATACTTGTGAACCATGTTCTTAAGTAATCACATTTTAGCAATTCCATTCATTTTCATTCCTCTCATCATATTGTTCATTATCCAACTGACAATCTCATCAACCCTTACCTTGAGTGGCTTTTGGCCTTGGTCAGTGGTGACACATAAGGGTTCCCAATAAAAGATTGCAAACATGTATGCACAACAGTTTTTTTCTTAACCAGTTTTTAATGATAAAATCATAAATGTCTAACTATACTTGCAAAAGAACTTCCCGTTGCAGGTAGAAATAAGAACATAAATCAAACATGATACTGTATACCTCCGTCGGACAACGTATCAAGGTCTTATTTCTCCATATTATATTATATATTCCCGAAATTATGCCATGAAAACGTTGATAATGCAAACTATCTGATTAGGCTCAAAATCTGCATGGTGGTTAATGTTATAAAAGACATTAGATCCATAATTAAATTTTTTTAAATCATGAGTTGAAATGCTGTCAAAATTTCGACCACGTCCGAACTTTTCAAAGTCATTTATGATGCGGAACTTCATTGGCTACAATATGAACCAAGTAGCGAGTCTCTACGATAAACAGAACCAAAGTTATCGCCAAAAATGTGACTTTCGCCTTTTCTGTGACCCTGACCTAGATATCACCAAATTAAATCAGTTCTAAGTTAGACCATGATCAATATTTTGACCAAGTTTGGTGATGATTGGTCAAGCGATGTTGACACTAGGCTGTAGACAAACAAATTTAACTGAAAACATAACCTCCTGGGCAGAGGTAATGCGGGAAATCACATCGTCAGTCAGAGAATGAAAATGGGGATTCTTTATTTGATGATCTAATTCTTACACAAAACAAAAGGAAAAGAGATCAGCAGCTGTATTTCATTGGTTTATATTTTGCCCCAAATGAAATGCTTAAACACGTCTCTGCACAATCGGGTCAACGCACAGATTCAGTTGAATTAATAAAAACAAATAAAAAGATTTGAGCCAATCAGATGCATTTATTTGAATTTATCAAATTTGCCGTTTTGATCCACCTGTAATGCATATAAAGCCGGACATTTCCTTCAATAACAATGTTTTAGCTCAAATCCACGACAGAGCTAACATCAACATTTCTCCAGCCTCCTCGCCTCTCTGTCGGGCCTTGGGAAAGCTGAGAATGCCTTTTCTAAACTCACACGCACATAGCCACACTGACACCAACGTACACACATACACTATACATTAACTCTTTCACCGTCTTACGCATACGCACACTAAAGGTGACACACACACAGAATCCCCTTTCAATGTCATCTGCTGATTTACGCTGATTGAAAACAAATGTTTAAAATTAACTACTTAAATATTTCTAACATTTCTCATTGAACTTTCTACTATGAAAACATGAATATTGACTATTTAATAACTTTCAATGAAATGTAATTTATGTAATTGAGTGAGGAAGTTTTGATTACAATTTTTCAGACCCGTGGATAATTCACAGTCCTAAAATTATCGACTCAGGCTTCCTCTATATGTCAACTAATGAATCCCCCTTGTTCTGCAAGGACATTCAAAATATGAACAATTATTCTATGTTTTCCTATCTATGTAGACTTCCATTTTTAAACATATATAAAATATCTCTTTTGTGAACTTATGCTTTTGTACTCTTTATTTTGTTTGTTTATCATATAACATTTTCTCACACATTTGAATATTACTTAAAACTGTTTTCTTTAAAATGTTTCTATAAAACTGGTTCTTCCCAATATCTCCCCCCCCCCTCAAACTGGAACCCTAAAAAAGGTCCTCCAAACTTTTAAGCAGAATCGAAGTGCGACAAGATAGAGTGTGCTAACACAGAAAGTCGGATTTCTCACATTCAATTTTAGGCACCGATGACATTAGAGAAAGGTATGAACCGTTGAATTTACCCTCCATCTTTGGGTAAAAGAGCAGACTGTTTTCAATGAATTATTAACAAAAGGTAAATTTAAAAAAGGGTTGACATGCTGTATAAAAAAAAGGCATATTCTTGCATAGACCACAAAATAAGAGCGTGTGACATTCGTACATAAGGACCTTATGGTAATTCAGAAAAAATAAGATTCTAAGATGACGGCCATTTACAAATAATTCCTACTCCGACAAAGTATTTTCTGGAAAAAATTAAATCCAATTACATTTTAATCTTCTTTAACATGCTGCAACGATCCACAAGCTTACAAACCAGAATCAAATATTGTGTAGAAAGAAAGCTATTGACGACAAAGAAATGTCAGACTGATTTTACTTTACATATTAGAGTACATACAATCTTGCAGAATATATGAGTCTAAAGATTAAATTCTCTTAAATATTCCATCAGATAGACTCCAATAGACTTTTAACAATATTTCTGAATTCATAGTCTATTCTTAATATTATTCAATATTGGTGATATTTTTAACTTGATTAGGCAATTTGTTCAAAACAAAATATATTATTCTATTCGAAAAATTTTTTAAAATAATTGCATGGTAGTTTTTTTTAATTTTTATTACCAATAAATCTATGAGTGCGAAGAGAAATAAGAAAAATGTGTGTTCCATATTTAGAAATTCCATTATTTTGAAAGTCTCAATTAAGTCGACTAGAACGAAATGAACTCTAATAAAAAATTAAACAATCACATTTTATATTCTAATAAGATGGCAAGCAGTTTCACATTCAACCCCTAAATGGTAAAGTTTTCAAAAAATAATGTGGGCCTGTTACTCACCGGGTCGTGGGGAATATATATTCTAAAATTTATAATAATCTGTTCATTAGTTTAGTAGATTAAACTGTAATAGATATTATATATATATATATCTATATATATATATATATAGTAAGTTATGAAAATATATTTATGACAATTAAGCTACACAGAGGCTCCCGCGTTTCATCCCCGGGGGGAATCTTGAGACTAAAATGCCTTTTAGCCTGAAACGCGGGAGCCTCTGTGTAGCTTAATTGCCATAAATATATTTTCATAGCTTACTACCTAGCTCTACTTACGTATCGAGCACTGTTGAAATAAATACTGAAAATTGATACATAAAAAATTATATCTCCTTATAAAATTTTATGTGGATACATGAAATAGTAATATATATATATATATATATATATATTAATTAATTTGATGTACATATAAAAGGAATATATGTATGTAAAAATTAATAAATTTATATATATAAGAAAAAAATAATTACACGTCCTATAAAAAGGGCGACTTAATGCAATGTTCTTTACCGCTTAGGAAGTGGAAAAATACTAAGAAAAAAGCTATGCTTCTATTGCCAGTAAAAACAATAAAAAAAACTATGTATACATATATATATATATGTATATAATTATTTTTATTTATACAGGCATGTACAAAGACGCTACACTGGCATGTCGATTTTGTCAATCAATAGCTATTAGAAACTAAGATCTCATCAGGCGGAAAAAATTTAATCTTCCACTTAGATATTCATATTAGGAAAAGCAATATATATATATATATATATATATATATATATAATTATGTGATAATTGTATTGTACAGCTTTTAATGTTGTTTAATCAAATAAATTTCTACTTATTATAAACTCTTAGTACCCCTAACATGTAGCAGCATCCCTCTAAAGTTCAACCCTTCCTCATCGTGGTAGTGGAAGTGGCAACATGGAAGTGGCAACATGGTAGTGTCAGAGCTGCCCAGCTGACAAGGTTCTGGTTCTGTCATCCTATGGTTGTTTCATGCACCTGCATGCCGCAAGCAAAGACGTGTCAGCCACGGAACCACAAATCAATGGAGTGAGAGTGACAACATTGCTTCAGTGACATTCCTTTGTGTGTTCTAGGCCAAACCTTCCCTGACTTTGCATGCAACCGTTGAGCTTTGCTGTTCTCAGTGTCGAGGGTAAAAATCTGCAATCCTGCAGGTTAACGAATAGCTCCGATCAACGAGGCGAACTTCATGCAGATCAGACAATCTTGAGGCACGATCTTCGTGAGCTCGATGCAGAAGTCTGATTCACTTAAAAACAACAATATCTGCAGTAGCAAGTTTTAAAGTTTGCACGGAGTGCGGCTTTTAAGCGTGTAGTCACAAAGCTAAATCAACACCAGATTAACTGTACTCGGACCATTTTTAGCAAAGAATGTGCAAGCCTTAAATTTAACCTTCCTACAATAAAAAAATAAAAATGATTTTTGAGCAGTTGAAAAAAAAAATTCATGACAATCGATACATTAGAAGATATGGAAAATGAAAAAAGTCAAAAACTGAAAATTGTTTATATATTCATCAACATTTCGTCTTTATTTAAAGACTTTCTCAAGATGACTGATTTGAAGGAAAACAGAAGTTAATTTTTTTTAAATATGAGGTGTGTCTATGACGTGAAAATAATTTTTTTTTTTTTTTTTCCAAATGAAACAGACGTTAGAATTCAAAATATGTGGTGCGTTAACGAATGTGTTTTTTGTTGTTGTTTTTTTTTTTAATTAATATCTATGTCATGTACTAAGTTTTGTTAGGAATGTGGTGTAAAATAGCTAACCTGGATCTAAATGCAAGTTCTGTTCAGTTAGTATAAGTTTGCTGATTAAAGGAGATAAGTTGCGTTGTTTAATTGTGGAAGAGTTTATAATGAGTGCTGATTCAAGAAGTAAATATTTATTTATTTTTATTCTACTTTTTGTTATCTATTCATTTTATTATAAATATTATGTGTAGAGTATGTTGGTAGTGTGGTATAAAATAGCTAGCCTGTATCTAAATTCAAGTTCTGTTCGGATAAAATAAGTTTTCTGATTAAAAGGATATAAATTGTAGAAGCCATTACGTTGTTTTATTGTGTTAGTTTATAATGGGTGCTGATTCAAGAAGTCTTCACCAAGATTTATGAGTTAGGAGTGGATGAAGTAAGTTCAGAGAACTTTTGTTATTACTAACTAGCAGAGCGTTACCACTGTCCACTAATGGAAAAGTATACTAGTCATGTGTACACGGTGTAATGATGTATGAAAGTGAAATCTGGCTAGTGACGGTTCAGGATATGTGCTGCATGGAGAGAAATGATATGAGAATGATATGATGGATGTGTCTTAAAGGATAGGCTTAGATCTGATGACCTCAGAGGAAGATTAAATCTGCACAGTATAAAGAGCTGTGTATAGAACAGGAGATTTTGTTGGTATGGTCATGTCGAAAGAATGAATGGGTTATTAGATTGTAGAACAGTTGAGGTAGCAGTGTCAGTTGGCAGAGGTAAGCCAAGGAAGATTATAAAAAATAAAATAAATAAAATAAAAAATAAAATGTTTTCCAACCAGTCAGAAGTTTTTGGTGAGAGGACAATTGGATTTCTACAGTTGGAAGGTTGCCATTTTGAAGAGAGGAGATAAAGAGTGAAAGGCGGCGCCAGAGAATTTCTCTGGTTATTGTCTGGGGAAATTCCAGTGTTATGCTTGCTGCCGGGTAACGAGAAAATGCCCATTTAACCAAATAAAAAAAACAACAATAATAAACAATTAAGGAAAAAAAAGAAATTGTTCGTTTTCTCCAAGCTAAAAACTGTTGTGTTTTTTGTTTTTTTACTATCGTTTATTGCCTGGCATTACCCGGGTTGGAAACCTTAGAAGAAAAAAAATAATTCAAATTTTTTTTTTTTTTTTTTTTTTTAAAATATGATTTACCCTTCCTACCACCACTTCCACTTCCTTTATTCCTCTCTTCACACCATTTCTCATATCATTGCCCTTCCTCCCACCATCTAAAACATTCATTACGCAAATAAGCAAGCAAAATTATCAGAGTTTTAGTATTTAAATGAATGTATCAATGTATTATTGGACATCGTTTCATGTCAGTTTTCTGAAAATCGCAGGATCAGCTTAGGTTGAGCCGCCTTCACACGAAACTAAACCGTCCTAACTACTAAACGCATACAATATAAGATCAAAGCGAAAATCTATAATGCATATGTCCTTCCTGTAGTCTTATACGGACTTGAATGTGTTAACTGAACTGTAAAATTACATCAGAAAGTAGAAACTTTCCAACGCCACATCATGCGCTTCATTACTGATCATAAACTCTCTGATCACATCAGGATCGCAGAGTTGTAAAAACTCATTGGCATCCCATCAATATCCTCTGGCATCAAATGTAAAGTCGTGAGATTGTTTGGTCAGGTTAAGCATTCCATTGTAGGGTCATGCAAAATATGCGTTGAAGACATAATACAAGGAAGCCGGTCGAAAGATAGACAAAAGAAAAGGTAGATAGAAGACTTTGTGAATGGAAGACATGAACATAGTCCAAGCGAACCCATTGACCACAGATCGTAAGGCTTGGAGGCCAGTAAGCCATGTTAGTGTATATTCTGCAGCTAGCAGAGAAAATGTTTAATAATAAAATGTATTAGTTTCGTAATATCTGATCTCTTATCTTTAATGGATAATCTCCTCTAGAAAGGACACTTGTCTGTATGTCTGTCTGTCTGTCTGTCTGTTTGTATGTCCAGCTTCTCCTCAAAAACTATGCGGCGAATTGTCAAAAAGTTGATATCTTCAGCATCGTACAACACCTGGGATCATAATATCTCAAAATTACAACAAAAAAACATGTTGCTGGGGGTCAACGGGGCCAGTCTTCGGCAGCGGGTCTGGTTTTTTCAAACTTTTCTAATGTTATTCAGTAGTAATTTGGAAATCAGCCAATGTAATTATGTAATAATAATTTTGTTTTCAACCAACTTATTCTTGTGCACGTGACGTCACAGTAATAGGTATATGACGTCATCGTTATAGGTTTTGAATTTTTTTTTCTCTTCAAAATTTATTTTACTTCAACATATTTTTATACATAACATATAAAAGTGTATTCTGATGTAAAATTCACAGAGTAAGATGATGAGAGTATTCCCGAATCTATAAACCCACTTCTTAGGGGTCCATGGGGTATATTTCATCGGGAGGGGGGGGGGGGTTCAGTTATTTTTCATTATATATATATTTTAGAAATATGCAAAGTCACGCTTTTAACAGGAAATGACGTCAGAGGAAAAGAGTGTAGGGAAGAAAATCCCTCACACTACAACCCTGCTTTCCCTCTCACTCCCACCCTTTCTACCTCCCCTTCCTCCCTTACGCCCATTCTGTTGTTATGATACCACCCTCCTAGGCATTACTTACTCCTTTTTGACAGTTGTGGAGATAGTGCGGCGGTGTGACTGCTTCAGGTCAAATTAGGGGAAGGGGAGTGTCGGCATTCGCCGGTGGAGCGCCTCAGGTGAAATTTGGAGATCGGGGATTGTCGGCATAATGCAAAGTCACGATTTTAACAGGAAATGACGTCAGAGGAAATCCTTAACGGCACCTTTTTGAACATGAGTTTATAGTGAAGCAAGGGTTGCTTAATCCTAACGAGACATAAGTTTATATTGAAGCAACTGTTGCTTAATCCCTAATGGCACTTTTTTTAACATGAGTCCATAGTGAAGCAAGGGTTGCTTATTCCATAACGGTATTTTTTTAACATGAGTTTATAGTGAAGCAAGTGTTGCTTAATTCTAACCGCATTTCTTCTTTTGACATGATACCATCCTCCCAGGTATTACCTCCTTCTTTTTGAGAGGTGTGAAGTTAGTGTAGTATCATTAAAATTAAAGTAATAAATAATTATGCTCACCCATTGTTTTCACTAATATTTGTATACATATTAAATAATGTCTCAATAAGTAAAGTAAGAAAAGAGATAATTATGCTCCGCCACTGTTTTCACTAATATTTATATACATATAAAATAACGTCTCTAGAAGTAAAATAAAAAGAGAAATAATTATGCTCCACCATTGTTTTCACTAATATTTGTATACATATTAAATAACGTCTCAAGAAGTAAAGTAAGAAGAGAAATTATTATGCTCCGCCATTGTTTTCACTAATATTTGTATACATGTTAAATAACGTCTCAATAAGTAAAGTAAGAAAAGAAATAATTATGCTCCCCCATTGTTTTCACTTATATTTGTATACATATTAAAAAACATCTCAATAAATAAAGTAAAAATAGAAATAATTACGCTCCGCCACTGTTTTCACTAATATTTGTATACATGTTAAATAACGTCTCAATAAGTAAAGTAAGAATAGAAATAATTATGCTCCACCATTGTTTTCACTAATATTTGTATACATGTTAAATAACGTCTCAATAAGTAAAGTAAGAAGAGAAATAATTATGCTCCGCCATTGTTTTCACTAATATTTGTATACATATTAAATAACGTCTCAATAAATAAAGTAAGAGAAATAATTATGCTCCGCCATTGTTTTCACTAATATTTGTATACATATTAATTAACGTCTCAATAAGTAAAGTAATAAGAGAAATAATTATGCTCCGTCATTGTTTTCACTAATATTTGTATACATGTTAAATAACGTCTCAATAAGTAAAGTAAGAAAAGAGATAATTATGCTCCCCCATTGTTTTCACTAATATTTGAATACATGTAAAATAACGTCTCAATAAGTAAAGTAAGAAAAGAGATAATTATGCTCCCCCATTGTTTTCACTAATATTTGTATACTTGTTAAATAACGTCTCAATAAGTAAAGTAAGAAGAGAAATAATTATGCTCCGCCATTGTTTTCACTAATATTTGTATACATGTTAAATAACATGTTTTTGTTTTGAACTCAAAATATTTCGCAGGGTTGGGAGAGAGTGAAAAATGAGTTGGGAGTAGGATGCTGAAGACATTGAGGGGTCGCAGAAAATTTTAGGGGTCAGGCCGAACTTTTTAGGGGTCAGGCCAAATCTTTTTCTTTTTTTTTTTGTTTTGAACTCAAAATATTTCTCAGGGTTGGGGGAGAGTTAAAAATTACTTGGGATGAGGGGCTGGAGAGAATGAGGGGTCGGGAAAATTTTAGGGGTCAGGCCGACTTTTATAGGGTCAGGCCAAATTGTTTTCTTTTTTTTTTGTTTTGAAGTCAAAATATTTCTCAGGGTTGGGGGAGAGTGAAAAATAAGGGGGCTGGAGAGATTTAGGGGTCGGGGAAAATTTTAGGGGTCAGGCCGAACTTTTTAGGGGTCAGGCCAAATTTTTTTGTTTTTTTTTGTTTTGAAGTCAAAATATATCTCATGGTTGGGGGAGAGTGAAAAATTAGGGGGCTGGAGAGATTTAGGGGTCGGGGAAAATTTTAGGGGTCAGGACGAACTTTTTAGGGGTCAGGCCAAATCTTTTTCTTTTTTTTTTTGTTTTGAACTCAAAATATTTCTCAGGGTTGGGGGAGAGTTAAAAATTACTTGGGATGAGGGGCTGGAGAGAATGAGGGGTCGGGGAAAATTTTAGGGGTCAGGACAAACTTTTTAGGGGTCAGGCCAAATTTTTTTCTTTTTTTTTGTTTTGAACTCAAAATATTTCTCAGGGTTGGGGGAGAGTGAAAAATTAGGGGGCTGGAAAGATTTAGGGGTCGGGGAAAATTTTAGGGGTCAGTACAAACTTTTTAGGAATCAGGCCAATTTTTTTAATTTTTTTTGGTTTTGAACTGAAAATATTTCTCAGGGTTGGGGGAGAGTGAAAAATTAGGGGGCTGGAGAGATTTAGGGGTCGGGAAAATTTTAGGGGCCAGGACGAACTTTTTAGGGGTCAGGCCAAATTTTTTTTTGTTTGTTTGTTTTTAAGTCAAAGTATTTCTCACAGATGGGGAGAGTGAAAAATTAGGGGGCTGGAGAGATTTAGGGGTCGGGGAAAATTTTAGGGGTCAGGACGAACTTTTTAGGGTTCAGGCCAAATTTTTTTCTTTTTTTTGGTTTTGAACTCAAAATATTTCTCAGGGTTGGGGGAGAGTGAACAATTAGGGGGCTGGGAGATTGAAGGGTCGGGGGAAATTTTAGGGGTCAGGACGAACTTTTTAGGGGTCAGGCCAAATTTTTTTTTTTTTTTTTTGTTTTTCAGTCAAAATATTTCTCATCGTTAAGGGAGAGTGAAAAATTAGGGGGCTGGAGAGATTCAGGGGTCGGGGAAAACTTTAGGGGTCAGGACGAACTTTTTAGGGGTCAGGCCAAATTTTTTTGTTTTTTTTTGTTTTGAAGTCAAAATATTTCTCATGGTTGGGGGAGAGTGAAAAATTAGGGGGCTAGAGAGATTTAAGGGTCGGGGAAAAATTTTAGGGGTCAGGCGGAACTTGTTAGGGGTCAGGCCAAATTTTTTTTTTTGTTGTTTTGAAGTCAAAATATTTCTCAGGGTTTTGGGAGAGTGAAAAATTAGGGGGCTGGAGAGATTTAGGGGTCGGGGAAAATTTTAGGGGTCAGGACGAACGTTTTAGGGGTCCGGCCAATTTTTTTTTTTTTTTTTTTTTTTTTGAAGTCAAAATATTTCTCATCGTTAAGGGAGAGTGAAAAATTAGGGGGCTGGAGAGATTCAGGGGTCGGGGAAAACTTTAGGGGTCAGGACGAACTTTTTAGGGGTCAGGCCAAATTTTTTTGTTTTTTTTTGTTTTGAAGTCAAAATATTTCTCATGGTTGGGGGAGAGTGAAAAATTAGGGGGCTAGAGAGATTTAAGGGTCGGGGAAAAATTTTAGGGGTCAGGCGGAACTTGTTAGGGGTCAGGCCAAATTTTTTTTTTTGTTGTTTTGAAGTCAAAATATTTCTCAGGGTTTTGGGAGAGTGAAAAATTAGGGGGCTGGAGAGATTTAGGGGTCGGGGAAAATTTTAGGGGTCAGGACGAACGTTTTAGGGGTCCGGCCAATTTTTTTTTTTTTTTTTTTTTTTTTGAAGTCAAAATATTTCTTAGGGTTGGGGGGAGAGTGAAAAATTAGGGGGCTGGAGAGATTGAGGGCTCTGGGAAAATTTTAGGGGTCAGGACGAACTTTTTAGGGGTCAGGCCAAATTTTTTTGTTTTTTTTGTTTTGAAGTCAAAATATATCTCATGGTTGGGGGAGAGTGAAAAATTAGGGGGCTGGAGAGATTTAGGGGTCGGGGACAATTTTAGGGGTCAGGACGAACTTTTTAGGGGTCAGGCCAAATTTTTTTGTTTTTTTTTGTTTTGAAGTCAAAATATTTCTCAGGGTTGGGGGAGAGTGAAAAATTAGGGGGCTAAAGAGATTTAGAGGTCGGGGAAAATTTAAGGGGTCAGGACGAACTTTTTAGGGGTCAGGCCAAATTTTTTTGTTTTTTTTTTGTTTTGAAGTCAAATTATTTCTCAGGGTTTTGGGAGAGTGAAAAATTAGGGGGCTGGAGAGATTGAGGGGTCTGAGAAAATTTTAGGGGTCAGGCCGAACTTTTTAGGGGTCAGGCCAAATCTTTTTCTTTTTTTTTTGTTTTGAACTCAAAATATTTCTCAGGGTTGGGGGAGAGTTAAAAATTACTTGGGATGAGGGGCTGGAGAGAATGAGGGGTCGGGAAAATTTTAGGGGTCAGGCCGACTTTTTAGGGGTCAGCCCAAATTGTTTTCTTTTTTGTTGTTTTGAAGTCAAAATATATCTCATGGTTGGGGGAGAGTGAAAAATTAGTGGGCTGGAGAGATTTAGGGGTCGGGGAAAATTTAAGGGGTCAGGACGAACTTTTTAGGGGTCAGGCCAAATTTTTTTGTTTTTTTTTTGTTTTGAAGTCAAATTATTTCTCATGGTTGGAGGAGAGTGAAAAATTAGAGGGCTGGAGAGATTTAGGGGTCGGGTAAAATTTTAGGGGTCAGGACGCACTTTTTAGGGGTCAGGCAAAATTTTTTTGCTTTTTTTGTTTTGAAGTCAAAATATTTCTCAGGGTTGGGGGAGAGTGAAAAATTAGGGGGCTGAAGAGATTTAGAGGTCGGGGAAAATTTAAGGGGTCAGGACGAACTTTTTAGGGGTCAGGCCAAATTTTTTTGTTTTTTTTTTGTTTTGAAGTCAAATTATTTCTCAGGGTTTTGGGAGAGTGAAAAATTAGGGGGCTGGAGAGATTGAGGGGTCTGAGAAAATTTTAGGGGTCAGGCCGAACTTTTTAGGGGTCAGGCCAAATCTTTTTTTTTTTTTTTTTTGAAGTCAAAATATTTCTTAGGGTTTTGGGAGAGTGAAAAATTAGGGGGCTGGAGAGATTTAGGGGTCGGGGAAAATTTTAGGGGTCAGGACGAACGTTTTAGGGGTCCGGCCAAATTTTTTTTTTTTTTTTTTTTTTTGAAGTCAAAATATTTCTTAGGGTTGGGGGGAGAGTGAAAAATTAGGGGGCTGGAGAGATTGAGGGCTCTGGGAAAATTTTAGGGGTAGGACGAACTTTTTAGGGGTCAGGCCAAATTTTTTTCTTTTTTTTTGTTTTGAAGTCAAATTATTTCTCATGGTTGGAGGAGAGTAAAAAATTAGGGGGCTGGAGAGATTTAGGGGTCGGGGAAAATTTTAGGGGTCAGGACGCACTTTTTAGGGGTCAGGCCAAATTCTTTTGTTTTTTTTGTTTTGAAGTCAAAATATATCTCATGGTTGGGGGAGAGTGAAAAATTAGGGGGCTGGAGAGATTTAGGGGTCGGGGACAATTTTAGGGGTCAGGACGAACTTTTTAGGGGTCAGGCCAAATTTTTTTGTTATTTTTTGTTTTTTTTTGTTTTGAAGTCAAAATATTTCTCAGGGTTGGGGGAGAGTGAAAAATTAGTGGGCTGGAGAGATTTAGGGGTCGGGGAAAATTTTAGGGGTCAGGACGAACGTTTTAGGGGTCCGGCCAAATTTTCTTTTTTTTTTTTGTTTTGAAGTCAAAATATTTCTCAGGGTTGGGGGAGAGTGAAAAATTAGGGGGCTTGAGAGATTTAGGGGTCGGGGAAAATTTGAGGGGTCAGGACGAACTTTTTAGGGGTCAGGCCAAATTTTTTTGTTTTTTTTTGTTTTGAAGTCAAAATATATCTCATGGTTGGGGGAGAGTGAAAAATTAGGGGGCTGGAGAGATTTAGGGGTCGGTGAAAATTTTAGGGGTCAGGACGAACTTTTTAGGGGTCAGGCCAAATTTTTTTGTTTTTTTTTGTTTTGAAGTCAAAATATATCTCATGGTTGGAGGAGAGTGAAAAATTAGGGGGCTAGAGAGATTTAGGGGTCGGGGAAAATTTTAGGGGTCAGGACGAACTTTTTAGGGGGTCAGGCCAAATTTTTTTGTTTTTTTTTGTTTTGAAGTCAAAATATTTCTCATGGTTGGGGGAGAGTGAAAAATTAGGGGGCTAGAGAGATTTAGGGGTCGGAGAAAATTTAAGGGGTCAGGACGAACTTTTTAGGGGTCAGGCCAAATTTTTTTGTTTTTTTTTGTTTTTTTTTTTGTTTTGAAGTCAAAATATTTCTCAGGGTTGGGGGAGAGTGAAAAATTAGGGGGCTGGAGAGATTTAGGGGTCGGGGAAAATTTTAGGGGTCAGGACGAACTTTTTAGGGGTCAGGCCAAATTTTTTTGTTTTTTTTTGTTTTGAAGTCAAAATATATCTCATGGTTGGGGGAGAGTGAAAAATTAGGGGCCTGGAGAGATTTAGGGGTCGGGGAAAATTTTAGGGGTCAGGACGAACTTTTTAGGGGTCAGGCCAATTTTTTTTGTTATTTTTTGTTTTTTTTTGTTTTGAAGTCAAAATGTTTCTCAGGGTTGGGGGAGAGTGAAAAATTAGTGGGCTGGAGAGATTTAGGGGTCGGGGAAAATTTTAGGGGTCAGGACGAACGTTTTAGGGGTCAGGCCAAATTTTTTTGTTTTTTTTGGTTTTGAACTGAAAATATTTTTCAGGGTTGGGGGAGAGTGAACAATTAGGGGGCTGGAGAGATTGAGTGGTCGGGGAAAATTTTAGGGGTCAGGACGAACTTTTTAGGGGTCAGGCCAAATTTTTTTCTTTTTTTTGGTTTTGAACTGAAAATATTTCTCAGGGTTGGGGGAGAGTGAAAAATTAGGGGGCTGGAGAGATTTAGGGGTCGGGGAAAATTTTAGGGGTCAGGACGAACTTTTTAGGGGTCAGGCAAATTTTTTTTCTTTTTTTTTGGTTTTGAAGTCAAAATATTTCTCATGGTTGGGGGATAGTGAAAAATTAGGGGGCTGGAGAGATTTAGCGGTCGGGGAAAATTTTAGGGGTCAGGCCAAACTTTTTAGGGTCTGCCCAAATTTAGGGCGCGGCGATATGTACGTATTTAGCTTCCACACCGGGGCGGCGATAGGTACTTATTTAGCATTCAGCGGTGGTGATAGGTACTTATATAGCATGTGCACATGGGCGGTAATAAGTACGTATATAGTATGCACACCGGGGCAGTGATAGGTATGTATTTAGCATGCGCACTGAGGCAGCAATCGGTTCATATGTAGCACGCGCACAGGAGCGGCGAAAGGTACATATTTTAAATTCACACTGGGCCGCGAAAGGTACATATTTAAAATTCACACCGGGGCGGCGATAGGTACGTATTTAGCATTCACGCCGGGGCGGCGATAGGTATGTATTTAGCATTCACACCGGGGCAGCGATAGGTATCTATTTAGCATTCGCACCGGGGCAGCGATATGTACGTATTTAGCTTCTGCACCGGGGCGGCGATTGGTACATATTTAGAATTCACACCTGGGCGGCAATAGGTACGTATTTAGAATTCACACTGGGGCGGCGATAGGTATGTATTTAGCATTCGCACCGGGGCGGCGATATGTACGTATTTAGCTTCCACACCAGGGCGGCGATAGGTACGTATTCAGAATTCAGGGGTGGCGATAGCTACGTATATAGCATGTACACATGGGCAGCAATAAGTACGTACATACCATGCGCTCTGCGGCGGCGATCAGTACATATATTGCACGCGCACCGGGGCGGCGAAAGGTATGTATTTCGCATTCGCACCGTAGTGGTAATAGGTACGTATTTAGCATTGGCACTGGGGCGGCTATAGGTACAGATTTAGCATTCGCACCAGGGCGGCTATAGGTACGTATTTAGCATTCGCACTGGGTTGGCGATAGGTACGTATTTAGCATTCACACCAAAGCGGCAATATGTACATATTAATTATTCGCACTAGGGCAGCGATAGGTACTTATGTAGCATGCACACCGGGGCGCAATTGGTATGTCTTTAGTATTCGCACTAGGGCAGCGATAGGTACTTATGTAGCATGCACACCGGGGCGCAATAGGTATGTATTTAGCAGTCACACCGGGGCAACGATAGGTACTATTTAGCATTCGCAATGGGGCGGCGATAGGTACTTAAATAGTATCTGCACCGTGGCGGCGATAGGTACGTATATAGTATGTGCACTGGGGCGGCGATAGGTACGTATATAGTATGCGCACCGGGGTGATGATAGATACGTATATAGTATGAACACCGGGGTGGAGATAAGTACCTATATAGAAGGCGCAGATAGAGGTGTTACTTTTTATAGAAATATTTCATACTATTACCCTGGGCAATAAGAGAAATGGTGGGGAAGAAACAGCTTTTGCAAAAGGCAAAATTAGAAAGTAGCGGCGAAATGGGGCGACCAGGAAAGAGAAAGGTAGCAGATAAAGAGACGGCTATAGAGAGAGGGGGCGGACATAGAAGTTTGAATATAAAGATGTTACACACACGATCTTTCTTCAAATATATGTTTTTATGACCCCGAGCAACGCCGGGTAGCCCCGCTAGTCTCCTCTATAAAGGACACTTGTCTGTATGTCTGTCTGTCTGTCTGTCTGTTTGTATAGCCAGCTTCTCCTCAAAAACTATGCGGCGAATTGTCAAAAAGTTGATATCTTCAGCATCGTACAACACCTGGGATCATAATATCTCAAAATTACAACAAAAAAACATGTTGCTGGGGGTCAACGGGGCCAGTCTTCGGCAGCGGGTCTGGTTTTTTCAAACTTTTCTAATGTTATTCAGTAGTAATTTGGAAATCAGCCAATGTAATTATGTAATAATAATTTTGTTTTCAACCAACTTATTCTTGTGCACGTGACGTCACAGTAATAGGTATATGACGTCATCGTTATAGGTTTTTAATTTTTTTTTCTCTTCAAAATTTATTTTACTTCAACATATTTTTATACATAACATATAAAAGTGTATTCTGATGTAAAATTCACAGAGTAAGATGATGAGAGTATTCCCGAATCTATAAACCCACTTCTTAGGGGTCCATGGGGTATATTTCATCGGGGGGGGGGGGGGGTTCAGTTATTTTTCATTATATATATATTTTAGAAATATGCAAAGTCACGCTTTTAACAGGAAATGACGTCAGAGGAAAAGAGTGTAGGGAAGAAAATCCCTCACACTACAACCCTGCTTTCCCTCTCACTCCCACCCTTTCTACCTCCCCTTCCTCCCCTACGCCCATTCTGTTGTTATGATACCACCCTCCTAGGCATTACCTCCTCCTTTTTGACAGTTGTGGAGATAGTGCGGCGGTGTGACTGCTTCAGGTCAAATTAGGGGAAGGGGGAGTGTCGGCATTCGCCGGTGGAGCGCCTCAGGTGAAATTTGGAGATCGGGGATTGTCGGCATAATGCAAAGTCACGATTTTAACAGGAAATGACGTCAGAGGAAATCCTTAACGGCACCTTTTTGAACATGAGTTTATAGTGAAGCAAGGGTTGCTTCATCCTAACGAGACATAAGTTTATATTGAAGCAACTGTTGCTTAATCCCTAACGGCACTTTTTTTAACATGAGTCCATAGTGAAGCAAGGGTTGCTTATTCCATAACGGTATTTTTTGAACATGAGTTTATAGTGAAGCAAGTGTTGCTTAATTCTAACCGCATTTCTTCTTTTGACATGATACCATCCTCCCAGGTGTTACCTCCTTCTTTTTGAGAGGTGTGAAGTTAGTGTAGTATCATTAAAATTAAAGTAATAAATAATTATGCTCACCCATTGTTTTCACTAATATTTGCATACATATTAAATAATGTCTCAATAAGTAAAGTAAGAAAAGAGATAATTATGCTCCGCCACTGTTTTCACTAATATTTATATACATATAAAATAACGTCTCTAAAAGTAAAATAAAAAGAGAAATAATTATGCTCCACCATTGTTTTCACTAATATTTGTATACATATTAAATAACGTCTCAAGAAGTAAAGTAAGAAAAGAAATTATTATGCTCCGCCATTGTTTTCACTAATATTGTATACATGTTAAATAACGTGTCAATAAGTAAAGTAAGAAAAGAAATAATTATGCTCCCCCATTGTTTTCACTTATATTTGTATACATATTAAAAAACATCTCAATAAATAAAGTAAAAAGAGAAATAATTACGCTCCGCCATTGTTTTCACTAATATTTGTATACATGTTAAATAACGTCTCAATAAGTAAAGTAAGAATAGAAATAATTATGCTCCACCATTGTTTTCACTAATATTTGTATACATGTTAAATAACGTGTCAATAAGTAAAGTAAGAAGAGAAATAATTATGCTCCGCCATTGTTTTCACTAATATTTGTATACATATCAAATAACGTCTCAATAAATAAAGTAAGAGAAATAATTATGCTCCGCCATTGTTTTCACTAATATTTGTATACATATTAATTAACGTCTCAATAAGTAAAGTAAGAAGAGAAATAATTATGCTCCGTCATTGTTTTCACTAATATTTGTATACATATTAAATAACGTCTAAATAAGTAAAGTAAGAAGAGAAATAATTATGCTCCGCCATTGTTTTCACTAATATTTGTATACATATTAAAAAACATCTCAATAAATAAAGTAAGAATAGAAATAATTATGCTCCGCCATTGTTTTCACTAATATTTGTATACATGTTAAATAACGTGTCAATAAGTAAAGTAAGAAGAGCAAAATTATGCTCCGCCATTGTTTTCACTAATATTTGTATACATGTTTAATAACGTGTCAATAAGTAAAGAAAGAAGAGAAATAATTATGCTCCACCATTGTTTTCACTTATATTTGTATACATGTTAAATAACGTGTCAATAAATAAAGTAAGAGAAATAATTATGCTCCACCACTGTTTTCACTAATATTTGTATACATGTTAAATAACGTGTCAATAAGTAAAGTAAGAAGAGAAAAATTATGCTCCACCACTGTTTTCACTAATATTTGTATACATATTAAATAACGTGTCAATAAGTAAAGTAAGAAGAGAAAAATTATGCTCCGCCATTGTTTTCACTAATATTTGTATACATGTTAAATAACGTGTCAATAAGTAAAGTAAGTAGAGAAATAATTATGCTCCACCATTGTGTTCATTAATATTTGTATACATGTTAAATAACGTCACAATAAGTAAAGTAAGAAGAAAAAAAATTATGCTCCATTATGCTTTTGTTTTGAACTCAAAATATTCTCAGGGTTGGGTGAGAGTGAAAAATTAGAGGCTGGAGAGATTGAGGGGTCAAGCCGAACTTTTTAGGGGTCAGGCCAAATCTTTTTGTTTTTTTTGTTTTGAACTCAAAATATTTCTCAGGGTTGAAGGAGAGTGAAAAATAAGTTGGGATGGGGGGCTGGAGAGAATAAGGGGTCGGGGAAAATTTTAGGGGTCAGGCCAGACTTTTAAGGGGTCAAGACAATTTTATTTCTGTTTTTTTGGTTTGAACTCAAAATATTTCTCAGGGTTGGGGGAGAGTGAAAAATTAGAGGGCTGGAGAGATTTAGGGGTCGGGGAAAATTTTAGGGGTCAGGACGAACTTTTTAGGGGTCAGGCCAAATTTTTTTGTTTTTTTTTGTTTTGAAGTCAAAATATTTCTCATGGTTGGGGGAGAGTGAAAAATTAGGGGGCTGGAGAGATTTAGGGGTCGGGGCAAATTTTAGGGGTCATGGCGAACTTTGTAGGGGTCAGGCCAAATTTTTTTGTTTTTTTTTTGTTTTGAAGTCAAAATATATCTCATGGTTGGGGGAGAGTGAAAAATTAGAGGGCTGGAGAGATTTAGGGGTCGGGGAAAATTTTAGGGGTCAGGACGAACTTTTCAGGGGTCAGGCTAAATTTTTTTCTTTTTTTTGGTTTTGAACTGAAAATATTTCTCATGGTTGGGGGAGAGTGAAAAATTAGGGGGCTGGAGAGATTTAGGGGTCGGGGAAAATTTTAGGGGTCAGGACGAATATTTTAGTGGTCAGGCCAAATTTTTTTCTTTTTTTTGGTTTTACACTCAAAATATTACTCATGGTTGGGGGAGAGTGAAAAATTAGGGGGCTGGAGAGATTTAGGGGTCGGGGAAAATTTTAGGGGTCAAGACGAACTTTTTAGGGGTCAGGCCAAATTTTTTTGTTTTTTTTTGTTTTGAAGTCAAAATATATCTCATGGTTGGGGGAGAGTGAAAAATAGGGGGCTGGAGAGATTTAGGGGTCGGGGAAAATTTTAGGGGTCAGGACGAACTTTTTAGGGGTCAGGCCAAATTTTTTTGTTTTTTTTTTGTTTTGAAGTCAAAATATTTCTCATGGTTGGAGGAGAGTGAAAAATTAGGGGGCTGGAGAGATTTAGGGGTCGGGGAAAATTTTAGGGGTCAGGACGAACTTTTTAGGGGTAAGGCCAAATTTTTTTGTTTTTTTTTGTTTTGAAGTCAAAATATTTCTCATGGTTGGAGGAGAGTGAAAAATTAGGGGGCTGGAGAGATTTAGGGATCGGGGAAAATTTTAGGGGTCAGGACGAACTTTTTAGGGGTCAGGCCAAATTTTGTTTTTTTTTGGTTTTTTTTTTTTGTTTTGTAGTCAAAATATTTCTCAGGGTTGGGGGAGAGTAAAAAATTAGGGGGCTGGAGAGATTTAGGGGTCGGGGAAAATTTTAGGGGTCAGGACGAACTTTTTAGGGGTCAGGCCAAATTTTTTTGTTTTTTTTGTTTTGAAGTCAAAATATTTCTCATGGTTGGAGGAGAGTGAAAAATTAGGGGGCTGGAGAGATTTACGGGTCGGGGAAAATTTTAGGGGTCAGGACGAACTTTTTTAGGGTCAGGCCAAATTTTTTTGTTTTTTTTTGTTTTGAAGTCAAAATATATCTCATGGTTGGGGGAGAGTGAAAAATTAGGGGGCTGGAGAGATTTAGGGGTCGGGGAAAATTTTAGGGGTCAGGACGAACTTTTTAGGGGTCAGGCCAAATTTTTTGTTTTTTTGTTTTGATGTCAAAATATATCTCATGGTTGGGGGAGAGTGAAAAATTAGGGGGCTGGAGAGATTTAGGGGTCGGGGAAAACTTTAGGGGTCAGGACGAACTTTTTAGGGGTCAGGCGAAATTTTTTTGTTTTTTTTTGTTTTGATGTCAAAATATATTTCATGGTTGGGGGAGAGTGAAAAATTAGGGGGCTGGAGAGATTTAGGGGTCGGGGAAAATTTTTGGGGTCAGGACGAACTTTTTAGGGGTCAGGCCAAATTTTTTTGTTTTTTTTTGTTTTTTTTTGTTTTGAAGTCAAAATATTTGTCAGGGTTGGGGGAGAGTGAAAAATTAGGGGGCTGGAGAGATTTAGGGGTCGGGGAAAATTTTAGGGGTCAGGACGAACTTTTTAGGGGTCAGGCCAAATTTTTTTGTTTTTTTTTGTTTTGAAGTCAAAATATATCTCATGGTTGGGGGAGAGTGAAAAATAGGGGGCTGGAGAGATTTAGGGGTCGGGGAAAATTTTAGGGGTCAGGACGAACTTTTTAGGGGTCAGGCCAAATTTTTTTCTTTTTTTTTGTTTTTTTTTTGTTTTGAAGTCAAAATATTTCTCAGGGTTGGGGGAAAGTTAAAAATTAGGGGGCTGGAGAGATTCAGGGGTCGGGGAAAATTTTAGGGGTCAGGACGAACTTTTCAGGGGTCAGGCCAAATTTTTTTGTTTTTTTTTGTTTTGAAGTCAAAATAGTTCTCATGGTTGGGGGAGAGTGAAAAATTAGGGGGCTGGAGAGATTTAGGGGTCGGGGAAAATTTTAGGGGTCAGGACGAACCTTTTAGGGGCCAGGCCAAATTTTTTTGTTTTTTTTTGTTTTGAAGTCAAAATACTTCTCATGGTTGGAGGAGAGTGAAAAATTAGGGGGCTGGAGAGATTTAGGGATCGGGGAAAATTTTAGGGGTCAGGACGAACTTTTTAGGGGTCAGGCCAAATTTTTTTGTTTTTTTTTGTTTTGAAGTCAAAATATTTCTCATGGTTGGAGGAGAGCTAAAAATTAGGGGGCTGGAGAGATTTAAGGGTCGGGGAAAATTTTAGGGGTCAGGACGAACTTTTTAGGGGTCAGGCCAAATTTTTTTGTTTTTTTTTGTTTTGAAGTCAAAATATTTCTCAGGGCTGGGGGAGAATGAAAAATTAGGGGGCTGGAGAGATTTAGGGGTCGGGGAAAATTTTAGGGGTCAGGACGAACTTTTTAGGGGTCAGGCCAAATTTTTTTGTTTTTTTTTGTTTTGAAGTCAAAATATATCTAATGGTTGTAAGAGAGTGAAAAATTAGGGGGCTGGAGAGATTTAGGGGTCAAGGAAAATTTTAGGGGTCAGGACGAACTTTTTAGAGGTCAGGCCAAATTTTTTTTTTTTTTTTTTTTTGTTTGTTTTGAAGTCAAAATATATCTCATGGTTGGGGGAGAGTGAAAAATAGGGGGCTGGAGAGATTTAGGGTCGGGGAAAATTTTAGGGGTCAGGACGAACTTTTTAGGGGTCAGGCCAAATTTTTTTGTTTTTTTTTGTTTTGAAGTCAAAATATTTCTCATGGTTGGGGGAGAGTGAAAAATTAGGGGGCTGGAGAGATTTAGGGGTCGGGGAAAATTTAAGGGGTCAGGACGAACTTTTTAGGGGTCAGGCCAAATTTTTTTGTTTTTTTTTGTTTTGAAGTCAAAATATTTCTCATGGTTGGAGGAGAGTGAAAAATTAGGGGGCTGGAGAGATTTAGGGATCGGGGAAAATTTTAGGGGTCAGGACGAACTTTTTAGGGGTCAGGCCAAATTTTTATTTTTTTTTTTTTTTTTTTTTTGTTTTGTAGTCAAAATATTTCTCAGGGTTAGGGGAGAGTAAAAAATTATGGGGCTGGAGAGATTTAGGGGTCGGGGAAAATTTTAGGGGTCAGGACGAACTTTTTAGGGGTCAGGCCAAATTTTTTTGTTTTTTTTTGTTTTGAAGTCAAAATATTTCTCATGGTTGGAGGAGAGTGAAAAATTAGGGGGCTGGAGAGATTTACGGGTCGGGGAAAATTTTAGGGGTCAGGACGAACTTTTTAGGGGTCAGGCCAAATTTTTTTGTTTTTTTTTGTTTTGAAGTCAAAATATTTCTCAGGGTTGGGGGAGAGTGAAAAATTAGGGGGCTGGAGCGATTTAGGGGTCGGGGAAAATTTTAGGGGTCAGGACGTACTTTTTAGGGGTCAGGCCAAATTCTTTTGTTTTTTTTTGTTTTGAAGTCAAAATATTTCTCATGGTTGGAGGAGAGTCAAAAATTAGGGGGCTGGAGAGATTTAGGGGTCGGGGAAAATTTTAGGGGTCAGGACGAACTTTTTAGGGGTCAGGCCAAATTTTTTTGTTTTTTTTTGTTTTGAAGTCAAAATATATCTCATGGTTGGGGGAGAGTGAAAAATTAGGGGGCTGGAGAGATTTAGGGGTCGGGGAAAATTTTACGGGTCAGGACGAACTTTTTAGGGGTCAGGCCAATTTTTCTTGTTTTTTTTTGTTTTTTTTTGTTTTGAAGTCAAAATATTTCTCAGGGTTGGGGGAGAGTGAAAAATTAGGGGGCTGGAGAGATTTAGGGGTCGGGGAAAATTTTAGGGGTCAGGCGGAACTTTTTAAGGGTCAGGCCAAATTTTTTTGTTTTTTTTGGTTTTGAACTCAAAATATTTCTCAGGGTTGGGGGAGAGTGAACAATTAGGGGGCTGGAGAGATTTAGGGGTCGGGGAAAATTTTAGGGGTCAAGACGAACTTTTTAGGGGTCAGGCCAAATTTTTTTGTTTTTTTTTGTTTTGAAGTCAAAATATATCTCATGGTTGGGGGAGAGTGAAAAATAGGTGGCTGGAGAGATCTAGGGTCGGGGAAAATTTTAGGGGTCAGGACGAACTTTTTAGGGGTCAGGCCAAATTTTTTTGTTTTTTTTTGTTTTGAAGTCAAAATATTTCTCATGGTTGGGGGAGAGTGAAAAATTAGGGGGCTGGAGAGATTTAGGGGTCGGGGAAAATTTTAGGGGTCAGGACGAACTTTTTAGGGGTAAGGCCAAATTTTTTTGTTTTTTTTTGTTTTGAAGTCAAAATATTTCTCATGGTTGGAGGAGAGTGAAAAATTAGGGGGCTGGAGAGATTTAAGGATCGGGGAAAATTTTAGGGGTCAGGACGAACTTTTTAGGGGTCAGGCCAAATTTTTATTTTTTTTTGTTTTTTTTTTTTGTTTTGTAGTCAAAATATTTCTCAGGGTTAGGGGAGAGTAAAAAATTATGGGGCTGGAGCGATTTAGGGGTCGGGGAAAATTTTAGGGGTCAGGACGAACTTTTTAGGGGTCAGGCCAAATTTTTTTGTTTTTTTTTGTTTTGAAGTCAAAATATTTCTCATGGTTGGAGGAGAGTGAAAAATTAGGGGGCTGGAGAGATTTACGGGTCGGGGAAAATTTTAGGGGTCAGGACGAACTTTTTAGGGGTCAGGCCAAATTTTTTTGTTTTTTTTTGTTTTGAAGTCAAAATATTTCTCATGGTTGGGGGAGAGTGAAAAATTAGGGGGCTGGAGAGATTTAGGGGTCGGGGAAAATTTTAGGGGTCAGGACGAACTTTTTAGGGGTCAGGCCAAATTTTTTTGTTTTTTTTTGTTTTTTTTTGTTTTGAAGTCAAAATATTTCTCGGTTGGGGGATAGTGAAAAATTAGGGGGCTGGAGAGATTTAGGGGTCAGGCCAAATTTTTTTCTTTTTTTTTGTTTTGAAGTCAAAATATATCTAGTGGTTGTAAGAGAGTGAAAAATTAGGGGGCCGGAGAGATTTAGGGTTCGGGGAAAATTTTAGGGGTCAGGACGAACTTTTTAGGGGTTAGGCCAAATTTTTTTGTTTTGAAGTCAAAATATTTTTCATGGTTGGAGGAGAGTGAAAAATTAGGGGGCTGGAGAGATTTAGGGGTCGGGGAAAATTTTAGGGGTCAGGACGAACTTTTTAGGGGTCAGGCCAAATTTTTTTGTTTTTTTTTGTTTTGAAGTCAAAATATTTCTCATGGTTGGAGGAGAGTGAAAAATTAGGGGGCTGGAGAGATTTAGGGGTCGGGGAAAATTTTAGGGGTCAAGACGAACTTTTTAGGGGTCAGGCCAAATTTTTTTGTTTTTTTTTGTTTTGAAGTCAAAATATATCTCATGGTTGGGGGAGAGTGAAAAATTAGGGGGCTGGAGAGATTTAGGGGTCGGGGAAAATTTTAGGGGTCAGGACGAACTTTTTAGGGGTCAGGCCAAATTTTTTTGTTGTTTTTTGTTTTTTTGAAGTCAAAATATATCTCATGGTTGGGGGAGAGTGAAAAATTAGGGGGCTGGAGAGATTATGGGGTCGGGGAAAATTTTAGGGGTCAGGCGGAACTTTTTAGGGGTCAGGCCAAATTTTTTTGTTTTTTTTGGTTTTGAACTAAAAATATTTTTCAGGGTTGGGGGAGAGTGAACAATTAGGTGGCTGGAGAGATTCAGGGGTCGGGGAAAATTTTAGGGGTCAGGACGAACTTTTTAGGGTTCAGGCCAAATCTTTTTCTTTTTTTTTGGTTTTGAACTCAAAATATTTCTCAGGGTTGGGGGAGAGTGAACAATTAGGGGGCTGGAGAGATTT
This sequence comes from Sepiola atlantica, assembly GCA_963556195.1. Taxonomy (NCBI): domain Eukaryota; kingdom Metazoa; phylum Mollusca; class Cephalopoda; order Sepiida; family Sepiolidae; genus Sepiola; species Sepiola atlantica. The sequence continues at coordinate 117,973,935 of OY744518.1, forward strand.
AGGGGTCGGGGAAAATTTTAGGGGTCAGGCCAAATTTTTTTCTTTTTTTTTGTTTTGAAGTCAAAATATTTCTCATGGTTGGGGGAGAGTGAAAAATTAGGGGGTTGGAGACATTTAGGGTCGGGAAAATTTTAGGGGTCAGACGGAACTTTTTAGGGGTCAGGCCAAATTTTTTTGTTTTTTTTTTGTTTTGAAGTCAAAATATATCTCATGGTTGGGGGAGAGTGAAAAATTAGAGGCTGGAGAGATGTAGGGGTCGGGGAAAATTTTAGGGGTCAGGCCAAATTTTTTAGGGTCTGCCCAAATTTAAGGGGGGCCATATGTCTGTATTTAGCTTCCACACCGGGGCGGCGATAGGTACTTATTTAGCATTCAGCAGTGGTGATAGGTACTTATATAGCATGTGCACATGGGCGGTAATAAGTACGTATATAGTATGCACACCGGGGCAGTGATAGGTATGTATTTAGCATGCGCACTGAGGAAGCAATCGGTTCATATATACCACGCGCACCGGGGCGGCGATAGGTACGTATATAGCACGCGCACAGGGGTGGCGAAAGGTACATATTTAAAATTCACACCGGGCGGCGAAAGGTACATATTTAAAATTCACACCGGGGCGGCGATAGGTACGTATTTAGCATTCACACCGGGGCGGCGATAGGTATGTATTTAGCATTAACACCGGGGCAGCGATAGGTATGTATTTAGCATTCGCACCGGGGCAGTGATATGTACGTATTTAGCTTCCGCACCGGGGCGGCGATAGGTACGTATTTAGAATTCACACCGGGGCGGCAATAGGTACGTATTTTGAATTCACACCGGGGCGGCGATAGGTATGTATTTAGCATTCGCACCGGGGCGGCGATATGTACGTATTTAGCTTCTACACCAGGGCGGCGATAGGTACGTATTCAGAATTCAGGGGTGGCGATAGCTACGTATATAGCATGTACACACGGGCAGCAATAAGTACGTACATAGCATGCGCTCTGCGGCGGCAATCAGTACATATATTGCATGCGTACCGGGGCGGCGAAAGGTATGTATTTCGCATTCGCACCGTAGTGGTGATAGGTACGTATTTAGCATTCGCACTGGGGCGGCTATAGGTACGTATTTAGCATTCGCACCAGGGCGGCTATAGGTACGTATTTAGCATTCGCACTGGGCCGGCGATAGGTATGTATTTAGCATTCACACCAAAGCGGCAATATGTACATATTAATTATTCGCACTAGGGCAGTGATAGGTACTTATGTAGCATGCACACCGGAGTGCAATTGGTAGGTCTTTAGTATTCGCACTAGGGCAGCAATAGGTACTTATGTAGCATGCACACCGGGGCGAAATAGGTATGTATTTAGCATTCACACCGGGGCAACGATAGGTACTATTTAGCATTCGCAACGGGGCGGCGATAGGTACTTAAATAGTATCTGCACCGGGGCGGCGATAGGTACGTATATAGTATGTGCACTGGGGCGGCGATAGGTACGTATATAGTATGCGCACCAGGGTGATGATAGATACGTATATAGTATGAACAGCGGGGTGGAGATAAGTACCTATATAGAAGGCGCAGATAGAGGTGTTACTTTTTATAGAAATATGTCATACTATTACCCTGGGCAATAGGAGAAATGGTGGGGAAGAAACAGCTTTTGCAAAAGGCAAAATTAGAAAGTAGCGGCGAAATGGGGCGACCAGGAAAGAGAAAGGTAGCAGATAAAGAGACGGCTATAGAGAGAGGGGGCGGACATAGAAGTTTGAATATAAAGATGTTACACACACGATCTTTCTTTAAATATATGTTTTTATGACCCCGAGCAACGCCGGGTAGCCCCGCTAGTCTATTATATAAAGGGCAGTTGTCTGTATGTCTGTTTGTTTGTATGTCCAGTATCTCCTCAAAAACTACGCGGCAACATGTCAAAAAGTTGATATCTTTAGCACCGTACATATCCCGTAATCATAATATCGAAAAATCGCGACAAACGATTCACTCGCTGACAGTCAACCGGACCACTTTCCGACAAAAGGTAGCAGTTTTTTTCGTATTTTTCACGAAATTTCAACGTTAATATGTAGTAAATTCGAAATAATCTAATGTATTTATGTACTAATCCGATAAAAATGCCGAGTCACTGTAAACATCCCATAATCCCTTGCCGGATGTACCCGGTCTTGCCCTAAATTGTGTCCGGTTGTATCAGATCATCCATTAACTTCTGTCCGGTTGCATCAATAACAACATAGGAATCCTACGGTAAGAGTGTATAGTGAAACAAGGGTTGCTCAATCACATCCGCACCTGTCCCATAATCCCTTGCCGGATGTACCCGGTCTTGCTCTAAATTGTGTCCGGTTATATCAGGTCATCATGACGTCAGAGAGTGGCAGTTTTTTTTCCCTCACACACTTTCTTTCATAATTATTAATAGACGCTAATATTCCCCCCCCCCTCCCTCCCTGTGGCCGTTCTGTTATCATGATAGGAATTACCTCCTCCTTTCAGGCCAAATTGGGGGGGGGGGGAGGGTTACGGTATTCGCCGGTGTGAGCATTACCTCCTCCTTTCTTGAGAAGTGTTGAGGTAGGGTAGTATCGGTTCCGTTGTCATGATGCACTCATCCCATGCATTATCTCCTCCTTTTTTGAGAAATGTTGAGGTAGGGTCGTATCGGTTCCGTTGTCATGATGCACTCATCCCATGCATTATCTCCTTTTTTGAGAAGTGTTGAGGTAGGGTCGTATCGGTTCCGTTGTCATGATGCACTATTCCCATGCATTATCTCCTCCTTTTTTGAGAAGTGTTGAGGTAGGGTCGTATCGGTTCCGTTGTCATGATGCACTCATCCCATGCATTATCTCCTCCTTTTTTGAGAAGTGTTGAGGTAGGGTCGTATCGGTTCCGTTGTCATGATGCACTCATCCCATGCATTATCTCCTTTTTTTAGAAGTGTTGAGGTAGGGTAGTATCGGTTCCGTTGTCATGATGCACTATTCCCATGCATTATCTCCTCCTTTTTTGAGAAGTGTTGAGGTAGGGTCGTATCGGTTCCGTTGTCATGATGCACTCATCCCATGCATTATCTCCTCCTTTTTTGAGAAGTGTTGAGGTAGGGTCGTATCGGTTCCGTTGTCATGATGCACTCATCCCATGCATTATCTCCTCCTTTTTTGAGAAGTGTTGAGGTAGGGTCGTATCGGTTCCGTTGTCATGATGCACTCATCCCATGCATTATCTCCTCCTTTTTTGAGAAGTGTTGAGGTAGGGTCGTATCGGTTCCGTTGTCATGATGCACTCATCCCATGCATTATCTTCTCCTTTTTTGAGAAGTGTTGAGGTAGGGTCGTATCGGTTCCGTTGTCATGATGCACTCATCCCATGCATTATCTCCTCCTTTTTTGAGAAGTGTTGAGGTAGTATCGGTTTCGTTGTCATAGTGCCCTCATCCCATGCATTATCTCCTCCTTTTTTGAGAAGTGTTGAGGTAGTATCGGTTTCGTTGTCATAGTGCCCTCATCCCATGCATTATCTCCTCCTTTTTTGAGAAGTGTAGAGGTAGGGTCGTATCGGTTCCGTTGTCATGATGCACTCATCCCATGCATTATCTCCTCCTTTTTTTAGAACTGTTGAGGAAGGGTCGTATCGGTTCCGTTGTCATGATGCACTATTCCCATGCATTATCTCCTCCTTTTTTGAGAAGTGTTGAGGTAGGGTCGTATCGGGTCCGTTGTCATGATGCACTCATCCCATGCATTATCTCCTCCTTTTTTTAGAACTGTTGAGGAATGGTCGTATCGGTTACGTTGTCATGATGCACTATTCCCATGCATTATCTCCTCCTTTTTTGAGAAGTGTTGAGGTAGGGTCGTATCGGGTCCGTTGTCATGATGCACTCATCCCATGCATTATCTCCTCCTTTTTTGAGAAGTGTAGAGGTAGGGTCGTATCGGGAAAATTTTAGGGGTCAGGACGAACTTTTTAGAGGTCAGGCAAAATTTTTTTTCTTTTTTTTGGTTTTGAACTGAAAATATTTCTCATGGTTGGGGGAGAGTGAAAAATTAGGGGGTTGGAGAGATTTAGGGGTCGGGGAAAATTTTAGGGGTCAGGACGAACTTTTTAGGGGTCAGGCCAAATTTTTTTGTTTTTTTTTGTTTTGAAGTCAAAATATTTCTCATGGTTGGGGGAGAGTGAAAAATTAGGGGGCTGGAGAGATTTAGGGGTCGGGGAAAATTTTAGGGGTCAGGACGAACTTTTTAGGGGTCAGGCCAAATTTTTTTCTTTTTTTTTGTTTTTTTTTGTTTTGAAGTCAAAATATATCTCATGGTTGGGGGAGAGTGAAAAATTAGGGGGCTGGAGAGATTTAGGGGTCGGGGAAAATTTTAGGGGTCAGGACGAACTTTTTAGGGGTCAGGCCAAATTTTTTTGTTTTTTTTTGTTTTGAAGTCAAAATATTTCTCAGGGTTGGGAGAGAGGTAAAAATTAGGGGGCTGGAGAGATTTAGGGATCGGGGAAAATTTTAGGGGTCAGGACGAACTTTTTAGGGGTCAGGCCAAATTTTTTTGTTTTTTTTTGTTTTGAAGTCAAAATATATCTCATGGTTGGGGGAGAGTGAAAAATTAGGGGGCTGGAGAGATTTAGGGGTCGGGGAAAATTTTAGGGGTCAGGACGAACTTTTAAGGGGTTAGGCCAAATTTTTTTGTTTTTTTTGGTTTTGAACTCAAAATATTTCTCAGGGTTGGGGGAGAGTGAAAAATTAGGGGGCTGGAGAGATTTAGGGGTCGGGGAAAATTTTAGGGGTCAGGACAGACTTTTTAGGGGTCAGGCCAAATTTTTTTGTTTTTTTTTGTTTTGAAGTCAAAATATATCTCATGGTTGGGGGAGAGTGAAAAATTAGGGGGCTGGAGAGATTTAGGGGTCGGGGAAAATTTTAGGGGTCAGGACGAACTTTTAAGGGGTTAGGCCAAATTTTTTTGTTTTTTTTGGTTTTGAACTCAAAATATTTCTCAGGGTTGGGGGAGAGTGAAAAATTAGGGGGCTGGAGAGATTTAGGGGTCGGGGAAAATTTTAGGGGTCAGGACAAACTTTTTAGGGGTCAGGCCAAATTTTTTTGTTTTTTTTGGTTTTGAAGTCAAAATATTTCTCATGGTTGGGGGAGAGTGAAAAATTAGGGGGCTGAAGAGATTTAGGGTCGGGAAAATTTTAGGGGTCAAGCGGAACTTTTTAGGGGTCAGGCCAAATTTTTTTGTTTTTCTTTGTTTTGAAGCCAAAATATTTCTCATCGTTGGGGGAGAGTGAAAAATTAGGGCTGGAGAGATTTAGGGATCGGGGAAAATTTTAGGGGTCAGGCGGAACTTTTTAAGGGTCCGCCCAAATTTAGGGGCGGCGATATGTACGTATTTAGCTTCCACACCGGGGCGGCAATAGGTACTTATATAGCATGTGCATATGGGCGGTAATAAGTACGTATATAGGATGAGCACCGGGGCAGTGATAGGTATTATTTAGCATGCGCACTGAGGCAGCGATCGGTTCATATATAGCACGCGCACCAGGGCGGCGATAGGTACGTATATAGTATGAACACCGGGGTGGAGATAAGTACCTATATAGAAGGCGCAGATAGAGGTGTTACTTTTTATAGAAATATGTCATACTATTACCCTGGGCAATAGGAGAAATGGTGGGGAAGAAACAGCTTTTGCAAAAGGCAAAATTAGAAAGTAGCGGCGAAATGGGGCGACCAGGGAAGAGAAAGGTAGCAGATAAAGAGATGGCTATAGAGAGAGGGGGCGGACATAGAAGTTTGAATATAAAGATGTTACACACACGATCTTTCTTCAAATATATGTTTTCGTGACCCCGAGCAACGCCGGGTAGCCCCGCTAGTCTATTATATAAAGGCCAGTTGTCTGTATGTCTGTTTGTCTGTTTGTTTGTATGGCCAGCTACTCCTCAAAAACTACTCGGCAAACTGTCGACAAGTCGACATCTTTAGGACCGGACAACACCTGGGAGCATAATATCTCAAAATTACAAAAAAAAAAAATGTCCCCGGGGGTCAACGGGGCCAGTTTTCGGGGGCGGGTCTGGTTTTTTGAAACTTTTTCAACGTTATTTACTGGTGATTTTGAAATCAGCCAATGTATTCATGTAACAACTTGATAAAAATGCACTGTCCGGTTGTATCAAGTCATCCCATAACTTCTGTCCGGATGTATCAATAACAGTGAAACAAGGGTTGCTCAATCACATCCGCACCTAGCAACCTAAACTTATATCTTTTAATTTAAAATAAAAATAGTTCTTTGGGAGGGGGGGAGAATGTTTGGGACGCGGGTGGGGTGGGGGGAATTTTGGGGGGGCGATCTTCATCCTGTGGGGGTGCATATACAATATAGGACCCGGGTGCTTCTGCAGAATAGGGACCATGGGTTCTTATGCAGTATAGGGATCAGGGGTACTTCTACAGTATAGGGACCAGGGGTGCTTCTACAGCATAGGACCCAGCACCGGGGGTGCTTCTACAGAATAGGGACCATGGGTGTTTATGCAGTATAGGCACCGGGGGTGCTTCTACAGTATAGGATCCAGAGGCTTCTGCAGTACAGGCACGGGGGGGGGGGGGGTGCTTCTGCAGTATAGCCACCGGGGCGCTTCTACAGTATAGGACCCAGCACTGGGGGTGCTTTTACAGTATAGGACCCAGCACCGGGGGGGGGGGGGCTTCGTCAATTAAGGACCCAGAGGCTTCGGCGTTGTCCGGGAAAAAGTGCTCAATATCCTATTTTGCTTGCGGAGAGGAGAGGAGGAGGAGAGAGAGCCCCGGGCAACGCCGGGTACCCCTGCTAGTAATGAATAATAACAAGCCGCGCATGCGTGGTCCCCCTCCGTATGTGACATTTTTTACCCCCTGGGGGTGCGAACCAGAATTTTTCTGAGGTCAAGGATACTCATTTTATATCCAGAACAATTGCCTCTACATTTTGGCCAAGTTTTAGAAAAATTGAATGGATGGATCAAACGTTATGGGAGAAAAGGGTCATTTTTTGATATTTTGGGGGGGCTCTTGACCCCCTGGGGGCGGGAACCAGATTTTTTCCAAGGTCAGCGATACTTATTTTCTATTAGGAATAATTGCCTCCACATTTTGGCCAAGTTTCAGAGAAATTGAATTAATGGATGAAAAGTTATGAGACAAAAAATGTCATTTTTTGCCATTTCGGGGCCTTTTGACCCCCTGGGGGGCTAACCAGATTTTTTTTAAAAATCGGAGAATGTCACTTTCTAACCTGACCAAAGTTACAACTTCATGCAAAATTCCAGATAAATTCAATGGATAGTTGCAAAGAAAAATCCGAACAGACGGTCATGCTTCAAAACATAAGTCCCCCGATTTTATAAATCGGGGGACCAACAATGTCAGGTTTAGTGAGCTTTGGTCATTTCATCTTAACCAAGAAGAAAATACAAGACTGAAAACTTAAATAGAAGAAGGCGTGTTAATGGAAAGGTTAGGGGTCAGAGGCAGTTGCACCGAATGTAAGTTACGCAAACCACATGATTTCTGGGCGGGCTCCCCTCTCTCTTTTTCTCACTTCTTACTCTTAGTCGACGAGATTTAGACAAGAGAAGACATGTTTACAGACCGGCCTTAGTTTTGGGGACGGCAGGAAAAGAGCGACTGATGTAGTGATGCAAGTTTATGTTCTACCCTTTTGAACAAAGATTATTATAAACTAACCAAAATTGTTGGCGTGGTTTGTGTCAGTAAACAAACAAGCAACCGATGTTCCCGGCGATGATGGCGATGATGGTGCCAAAGAGAAGATCAACTCGCATGCGTAAATCCTATATCTCTACAAAGCGACCATCTTCCTATGCATGGAGTCTTGTTGTCACATCTGAGCTGGTGCACCATCCACTAATCTCTCCCTCTTAGACAAGGTTAAAAAAAGAGTCGCTAATTTAATAGGTTCCTCACTATCTATCAAGCTCCAGCCCATCCCATCGCTGCAATGTTTGCATCCTTGTGGCTATTTTACAAGTACTTCAATAGATTGTGCTCCAATGAACTTGCTCTGGTGCCCCCTCTATGTAAATACACTAGACCAACCCAATAATCAGCTAAGTCCCATCCATTCACTGTTGAGGTCCCCATATACCGGATAGCCTTCTACTCCAATAGCTTCTTTCCTCGTGCTGCCAGCCTTTGGAACTCCCTCCCTGCTCCTTGTTTCCCCGACTGTACCGCCATGCAGAAATTTAAAACTGATGTGAACAGACATCTCACTGCACAGCTCCCAATTTAGGATAACCCCCAAAACTTTCATCGTAATTCTCAGTAGCCCTTTACATCTACAGTGGTGGCCTGCCTTGTTTGGGGTGAACTATGATAAAAAACAAAAAATTTTAAGAAAATACTTTGTACATCTATCGGTAAGAACGTTACTGCTGTCGACCAAAGGAAGAATCTATCAGGCATGTGTTTGCAATATGATATATGGAAGTGAAACCTGGCCAGTGAAGATTGAGCATGTGTTGCATGGAAAGAAAATGGCATGCGAATGATACGATGGATGTGTAATATAAGTCTTAAAGACAGAATTAGATCTGATAACCTGAGAGGAAGATTAAATCTGGACAATATAAGGAGATATATAGAGAGCAGGAGACGTTGTTGATTTGGTCACGTTGAAAAAAATGTGCAAGAATGCTTGGTTTGATATATGCAGAACAGTTGAGGTAACAGGGTCAGTTGTCGGTGAGAACGCAAAGGAAAGTATGAGAGAAAGTGATAAGGATGAATTTGAGAGAAAGATGGATAAATAAAGACCTTGTCAGAGATAGGTTAGTTTAGAAGTCAATTTCTAAAAGGCCGTCCAACACATGCCAGCATGTAAAACAGACGTTAAACCAAATATGATGATGAGATCAGAGATTTTGTTAGCAATCTTCCGAACATTATTTATCATGCTTGTAATATTTATTCCATTGAGGGGGGGGGGGGGGGGGGGGGGGGGGGGCAAAATAAAAAAATTAGCACCCAATACAACATCAACTACATTTCTTCAATTACACTTCCTTGACCTTTTAACTAGGAGCAAAGTGTAGTATCTGTTCTGATACTACTCTTCATCTTTTCTATTCTCGTTCAGACTGAGGGAATTTTTATTTTTGCCCCCCCCCCCCCCAATTAAAAACCGACATTGTGTTTAACTCTGCCCTCGTGGGGAGGCAAGTAGTAAATAGGAACTCGTCCTCCTGCAAAAATATGACATCCATCCTAGAAAAATCTTTTCTTCCAAAATAGTCCAATTAAGAGGCTTTCACTAACGAAGTCACATTTTACTGACAAAGAACAACACTTCATATCCAAGAACAAAGACAAAATAAATGTTAAAAAAAAACATACAAACGTAGGTTGCCTTGGCATAGATTGCCTTCAGAGAAAATAAGAGTCTAAACTATTTTTCTTTTTAAGGAAACAATGAATTTGATTGGCGTTCCTCCGAATCGAAAGCTATGTCGGTTTGTCTGTTCATCAATGCCAGAAACTTGTCAAAGGCAGAAAATTCAGTCAATTTTACCATAACAATAATTAACATAACAATAATTAACATAACAATAATTAACATAACAATAATTAACACAACAATAATTAACACAACAATAATTAACACAACAATAATTAACACAACAATAATTAACACAACAATAATTAACACAACAATAATTATGGTAAAATTGACTGAATTTTGTTTGGCATTCACATTTATCTTAATTTTTACTCTTATTTCAGCTACAAATTCTGATTTTACAAGAAAATAAATGTATAATACGCTAAGCCAATTTCATGTTCGGACGTAGATTAAAACCCTACATCCCTTTTTTAAAAGATGGGATCACCCAATTGTCAAAGATGCAATGCAAAAAAAAAAAAAAAAATAAATAAATAAATAAGTAATTTATAAAATTTCATCTGATGTCGCTATTGTGTTAAAACTTGAACTAAAATACACTTTCTTGACCTTCGGGCTAAATTTAGGTAGTTTTAAGTAAAATGGCCCCTAAATGTAGTATTCTAGTGACCAAGATGATTCTAGTTAAGAGTAGGATAAACATTTGTATAACTCTAAACCAAGGGCGAGCAACCTCCGGCCCGCGAAGGCTTAGCGTCCGGCCCGCCACCCTGCTATGCTTTATTATTGCAATCCGGCACGCCGACCTCCCAGTAAAACTCGTATCATTTTGTGACATAGACGTAAAAGTAGGTTTCGATTAAAATTTACAGAGAGATGAAAATGTATAAATATCAGCGAGCGATGATGCATGTATATCTCATTTTTCTTTAACTATTAATTTCAAATCCTTGGCCCGAGATAAAAATAGAAAAAGAGAAAGAGAGAGGCAAAGAGGAAACGAGAGATGATGAAAGGGCATGAAACAGAGAACCTATGTGAGGTGTGTCGAAACGAATGCTGGATCAACTTGCTACTTCCCCCGTCATTATTTTTTATGATTCCAAAATGGCTCTTCGTCCGCGCCTTTTATAACATTACATACAGAAGTCTCTTGAGAAAAAATATCAGATTTGTAGAGTGTTCAATGCAATTTTTCTACAATTTATTCATGTAAACAAAATATAGTAACTCTGAGATTTCGTTTTTCACTCCGGCCCGCAATCTCCTTCCAAAAGTCTCATCTGGCCCTCACTCTGAAAAGGTTGCCCGCCCCTGCTCTAAACCAAGATAAGGATGACAAACGCCCTCCATTTTCCCCACACTTTTGATGGCCTTGTTCCTAATTTGTTTTAAATGTAATTTCTTTTATAGTTTCTGAAAAAAATAATTTAAAGTGTAGTATCTGTTCTATCCAAAGATGGTGGGGTCAGCATTCACACCAAACGTCAATAGAATGGAAATATGTCACAAATTCCTATAAGGGTTTTGGAGATAGACCTCCATAACCAGATATATTCTGAAGCTACATTAGCCAGAGTACTGAGATAAGTATGTTTCAAGTTTGAACAAAGATGGTACAATAATATTGTTGGGTCTGCGTTCGCACTGGACGTCCTTAATTCTATGAACATCCAGCGTGAACACAGATCCCACAATGTACCATCTTTGTTCAATATACAACAGATGAAGGATACACTGGTGAAATTTCCACGGATCCTGCTAGTAAATATATAATTACTGCATCTGGACAAATTGAAATATACAGTGACTTATTAAACTACTAAAAAAACAAAAAAAAACATCAAGAGACATCTATAAATAGGAAAATAAAAATCTATCGAAAATCCGCATACTTGTTGGGTCTTTTTTAACTGTACATCAATGCAAGAACGAATATACATCCATTCAATATGTGTATTTAATGATGAAAATACTTTTTCAAACATACATAATGTTATAAGGTCCGACTGACTCCTAGGATTCCGAAAATTCTGACTCGGACTCTTTATTTTAAAGTATTCCAATATTCAGACTTGATTCTTCGTAGATTAAAAATTTCAGCTCCAACTCCTAGCATTCTTACAAGTCTGACTCAGACTTCTTCAAAAAACTCTTCAAAAATGCTATTTCAAAGTTTGACACAAACCAAAGAAAATATTTCAAACTTCAGCATGACAGACTGACAGAGTCTGTTATAGAAATGTTTGGACGCATTCAGAAAAATCTTTTTTTGTCATAAAACATGGAAGACATGGCTAATCGAAGTGCATTTTCTCATTTTCCTTCAAATGTCCTACTTTTTTTTTTTCATTTCTTTTGTCAATTTAGATATTTTAATTTAAAACCTCATAACATTTTTAACTATTCTCTACAGCAGACAAGTAGGTGACAAAGGAAATCTTGATTATAATGCAGGGTTTCTGTTTGCAGTTTCATTGTCATTAGCCTTGGCCTTTTACAATGAGGCATCATTGAATAATCAGTAATACTAATAATAATCTAATTTTATTCTGAATTCTAACACTTTAACACACACACACACACACATATATATATATATACATTATATATTACAGAAGATCAGAACAACATCGATACCATTGGTTTCAAATTCAAACAAAGGTGACCTATAATTGGTCTCCTTTACCAGACTCTGTTTATCTCCTTAAACAGAGGCTGAAGAGAGTCTGGTAAAGGAGTCCAATTATAGGTCCTCTTTGTTTAGATTTGAAACCGACGGTACCGATGTTGCTCTGATCTTCTGTAATACATATATAAATAAATATTATGCTCTTATTTTTTAAATTTTCTTAATAATCGAGCACTCTGCTGGGGTTCTCTCCCACTAACCTTATATATATATATATATATATATATATATATATATATATATATATATATGAGTGTGAAAATATGGTTTAGCATATACCTTCTATACTTTGTGTATACCAACCTCTTCCAATTTAAAGCTCAATGATTGTCAACTTGCAACAACAGAGCATACGAGGCTTGTCTAAAAAGTATCCGACCTTAGGCCTGAAAAAATATTTCAAATACGTGGCGGGGTCGGGACCCTAGTCCCCTTTAAAGTAGGCCCCTGTGCTTGCAGGAAACACCTCTGGAAGTCTTCTTTTAGAATGGTGTTCATCTCCTCCGCTGTTGCGTTAGATTCAGCAGGTGTTTGGCTCGGGATTTTCCATCAAAGTATTGAAATCCTCTACTCCCCGCCTCCCTTCAGAGTTTCATGATTTTCTCATATAAAGTTGTAATTATTTCTAAGTTTACTGGTTTTGTATATATTTTATTTTCAATCACTATAATATTACAGAAGCAGTTTTGTAGAGATGTGTTTTCAGTCACTTTTATCATAGAGCCAAATAGCACAGCTTGATAAAAAGCGGTGACACAAAGCGATTCTGGACTTTTATTAAAGCGTTACTTTTACAATGAAATTTATAAATCCATATAAAAGTCTTTTACAAAAATTACGAGCATATATACGCTATAAATGTTGATGCTTCCGTTTACAAAATTATTTTGAAGTTTATGGACTTTATGATATACGTTTGAACTTTATTGTTTTGAAAGTCACTATACGCATTGAACATTGAACGTTGTCAAAATCCCAAATTATCTTTTAACAAAACGTTTTCTGTCATAAAAATAACTTAACAAAACTCTTCTGCTTCTAACTACAAAAATATAACGAATTTGTTAAAATAAGATTTTTTAAATACTTTTTAATCAGATTTTTTTTTAGATTCTTTTTTAATTAAAAAATTGTTTGTTTTTTTTAATTTTACATTAAAAAAACAATTTTGAAAGACAACTGATTTTTTATAGTCGGAAAAAAATTAAAATCAATAATTTTTAATTAAAAAAACTTTTCTTTTTTTTTAAATTTAATTTTTAAAAAATTTTAAATTAAAAAAGTATGAAAAGTTTTCTCAAATTCAAAAATAAACATTTGTTTAATATTTGCTTTGTTATGTGTATAAACATGAGTGCATGCTTTTCTTTCCTGTTGGCTGTATTTTTTAACACAAATTTCAAGACAATAATTGTAAACATGGACATATTTTAGACTTGAGCAGCAGCAAGATGTGTGGAGGCGTGTTTCTAGCATAAAACATCATCAACCATTTAAAAAAAAAATTTTTTTTATCATAGTTCACTCCAAACAAAGCAGGCAGCCACTGTACACGTAAGGGGCTACTGAGAAAAAAGGGTGATGGTTTTTTTTGTTTTTTTTTTGGGGGGGGGGGGGGGGGGGTCAACCTAAATTAGGAGCTGCGCAGCGAAATGTCTGTTTACATTAGTTTTAAATTTCTGCATGTCAGGAAAGCAGGGAGGAAGTTCCAGAGTCCAGCAGCACGAGGAAAGAAGCTTTTGGAGTAGAAAGCTCTTCGGCATCTGGGGACCTCCACAGTGAATGGATGGGATTTGGCAGATTGTCGGGTTGATCTAGTGAATCTACGTCGTGGGGGTACCAGAGCAGCAAGCTCATCAGAGCACATTCCATTGAAGTATTTGTAAATCAGGCACAAGGAAGCAACATTAAATATACCTTTCAAGAATTTTTTCACCAAAGTGCCAAGTCATGATCTCCATGGGAACCAGCAAAAGATAGACCATAGTTGTTTTCATCTCATTAGAAGAGAGGCAGCATTCTCTGTCCGTAATTCTGCTTCGTGAAACAGCCTATCAGAGGTAGTGACGATTCTTATAATATCCAGTATTAAAATCGGCTTGGACAAAATATTCAGACGGTATATAGATATGCACATCCTCCATCCTTTTACATGGCTTGTTGCACTTTGCTATTTTTTACCAATAAATTTGATTCGATTTTACATTAGTTTGAAATGAAAATCTTTACAGCAAACAATTCTTTTAGTATTATTTAAAATTAATGATATTAATTAATTACTGTTTACAATTTTTTTTTTTCTCTTCAGGAACCATTTATTATTTTTCCCCAATGTGTTTGATGTTTTATTTTACAGTAATATCGGGTCTGCGTAAAATTAAAGTATAAATACTACCAAGCAAAGCTGGGTCGGGTTAGCTAGTATGGCATTAAAAAATATATATATATTTATATATCTATCTATACATATATCTTTCTATATCTATCTATATCCATATATCTATCTATATCCATATATCTATATCTATATATATCCATATATCTATCTATATCCATATATCTATATCTATATCTATACATATCTATCTATACCTATATATATATATATACTTATGGAAAGTAAGTTACACATAGATACCTGTTTTATTCCAGTAGGAAATCCAATAAATAAAAAATAAAAAAAGTAGATTAAAAAAAAACAAAAAAGAAACAAACAAAAGCCTCAATAGTCGGCCTCGTTGCTAGAAGTAGTTTCATGTCATATGTAGGACAATTTCATATTCCGTATTCAATGGGAAACATTTTAGACAATTGACTCAAATTGTAGAATTCTCAGCCAAGCCTTTCTTGATTCGATGAAAAATAATCAATAGTCAGACAAAGGAAAGGTTCTATCAGGAATGCGTACATAGTGAGATGATGTTATGGAAGTGAAACCTGGTCAACAAGGATCGAGGATATGTTTTGAATGAAGAAAAATGATATGAGAATGTTACGATGGATGTGTAATAAGAGTCTTAGATCTAGTGAGGGATGTGTAAAGACAAGCTTAGATCTGATGACCTCAGAGGAAGATTAAATTGGGACAGTATATGGCAATGTGTGCAGAACAGGAAACTTCAATGGTATGGCCATGTTGAAAGAATGGATGAGAGTTCTTCGGTTATCGGTTAGTAGATATAGAACAGTTACTGTAGCAGGTGCAGTTTGCAGGGGAAGGCCAAAGAAAACATGGAAGTGATAAGGATGGACTTGAGAGAAAGAGGGATAAATAAAGACCTGCCTAGAGATAGGTCGGTTTCAAAGAAAACTTCTAAAAGCCGTCCAACACATGCCTGCATGTAAAACGGATGTTAAACCGATGATGATGATGATGTGTAATGTGTGTTAGATCTGATGACCTCAGAGGAACATTAAATCTGGTCATTATAGGGAAATGTGTGCAGAACAAGAGACTTTGTTGGTATGGTCACATTGAAAGGATGGATGAGAGTACTAAATGTAGAACAGTTGAGGTAGCAGAGTTAGGTAGCAGGGGAAGACCAAGGAAAACATGGAAGGAAGTGATAAGGATGGACTTGAAAGAGGGATAAATAAAGACCTGCCTAGAGATAGGTCGGTTTCAAAGAAAACTTCTAAAAGCCATCCAACACATGCCTGCACGTAAAACACACATTACACCGAATATGAGGCAAAGTTATTTCGGAACTTCTAAGAAAAAAAAGGAAAAAGGAAACGTAATGCATGCAATTTTAAAAGATTTTTTTTTTCTTTCTTCTCAATTAAACATGAAACCAAATATTTAGATGAAAAAGATGATAAATCTTTATTTGAAGAACCCCATTTCCCCGTTTAGATAAAAAGGAGATTCAGTAAGCTTTGAAAACATGAACTGAATGACCTCTCCCCGAAATAAGTAGCACTTTAACACTATCCAATTCACAGTACAAAAAAAAAAAATCCATTGAATCTCTGTAGTGACAAAAATTCTATTTCA